>CM056994.1:213813574-214413574 GCA_029891345.1 Dryococelus australis
CTGGCACAATAGATATCGCAAAAAGTTTCCGAGCAAACTCACCTGAACTTTTCAGAATAAATTGCATTGCGTTTGCTTTTATTGAAGTTAATAATAACGTGTTATAGCATTTACTACTATTGTGTACATGGAATCGTCAATTTTTAATATAAATAGTTCTTTTTTTTAAGGATTTTCTGAACATATTTTATGTATCTGGCAAACGCAAACATTTAGCAAACATTTACAAGGCCTTAAGGAAAGCCTACCTAAAAGGAAGTGAAGTCAAACCAATAATTTTTAACTTAATATCTGTTTCCTTAATGAGAAAAAGAGCAATTATGGTTGCATGCAATTATCATGTTATGTAGGGAACTATCGAATAATATTTTGTTATTGGTGGCTATGCTTACAATTAGACATATATGCAAGGAAATACACATAAATTATATTACCATAAAATAAACCTTTATTTCTCTAGGTGTAGCTAGCGCCATCTCCGAACGAAACTGTAAAGATTTTATCTTGAAAGGATATTTATATGGTTTTAAAAATTTTGTTTATTGGGTTAGTTGAAAGGAATTAACTTTTATTACATCATACACTCTTTAAGAGACACCTGTATTATTTACTACCTTTTATTAGATTATTTAGTGTGTGTATTTTTTCCATTGGAAACTCATTTAGAAAATGCTTGGCTCTTAAATAATCACGGAGGTCTTCCTTTCAAACATAAAACATGAATTAAGTGTCCCTATCAGTAGCACACGTTCTTTTCAAAGAAACTTTCCAACTTGAGCCGGGCAAGGGTTGCGTGACAAATACGCACCACTATTCTTGGCTGCATCAGTATTCCGAGAGCGTGATGCGTAACTCACGACTTACGTGTGTCCGAGTGATTAAGGGCCGTCCAAACACTCCCCGCTGGGGAGGAATAGCCGGCGACGAATTAATTATTTTGATTGTCCGGCGGGAGTCATTTATATTGAGTGACTGTCTCCAGGGGGCAGTTCCTTGGGGGTGTTACAGGCAGGGAAGGCTTAGGGAAACCACCCCATCCCTAAAGGCTGCCTGACTACTACAGTGGAAGACATGCCAAACAAACTCTAGTTTCTTCGGTAGCTCATCTAATGGTGGCTAGATTCCGAACCCAGAAAATACACTTGCATTAGACACCACCACATGAACTACGTGAACAAGTTCCGCTCTCTTCGTTTTTTTTTTTTTTTTTTTTTTTTTTGTTTGTGCACAGCAATATTTTGTAAGTAACAAACATTAATTTTATCTCTACTTTTAATGGATGCGCGATTGGTGTAGAAATATTATATCTGAAGAATTACAATTCTTTCGTAGATGAAGTACATTACTGGCAATATATGTTGAATTTTATTTGAACGGTTTATTAATAAATTCATAGCGATGACTAACAACAACTGTGGAAGCATTTAATGCGAAACAAATTATTTGGCAAAAAATATTTTACGTGTAAGTGCAATTATAGCAAGGGAATTTATTTATTGGCACATTTTGCTGTCGTCAGAAAAGCTTTCGCTTCGTGGGAATGGCTTTCACACACGTTTGGTTTTTACTCAGAATTAATACATAATATTATTTGAGCTGAGAAAATGTTGATAATATCCACTATGGCAGGGTAACAAAACCCGTACATTTGTGCCTTTATTTTATTTCCCAAAATACAGGATATTTTACGGTAGGTACAGCGAAATGATATTTGGAACAGAACATTTGCGTTCCGTCCACATATACACTTGCTTTGTTTACTCTGAGTAGTGAAATCACAATATACACGATACACTTGCCCACGTTAATGACAATATTTCACCCATAATAAGAATAATTTTTCTACCCGTTTTTAAATTTCAGTTGCACTTTAAGATACATCACGATTAAACTATTTAGAAAAATAGAGAAAAATTTTATTCTATGTAACAATAAACCGATAATCGATATTAAATTATATATATTATGCACTCATTAATTTGTATTTACGAGTGAAATTATTAATTACATTTGCAAAACAGATACTCCAATTGTTACAAATTTGTAAAATATATCCATAAAAAATTCTCGATAGAAAATTGGTTGGTAAATTAACAATGAATGTAAAATTATTTATGTCATATGAAATAACCTTGAAATTTTTCAAAACATAAGAACAGAGCGTTACACACTTTTTTCTAGGTGAACCTAATAGGGTTCGAAATTTTTGGAAGTCTCACTTATTTGCAATATTGGTTTACCAATTTTTAGGCTTGAATTGAATATTGCTAAATGTAGAGAATTGTTTCAAGGTGAAACATCCTGTTTATATAGGCGCATTTGCAAATAAACTCCCTGAAAATAAATGGCGGGTAGCCTAAAACTATTTTACGAGGAACAATGAAACTGCGAAAAGGTAACATCTTTTGTGCACATCAATACATTTCACTTATTCCTTTAAACAGTTCAACATATTTTACAACTCGATTTCATAACTGTTTACTGCGGGAATGATACCATTACACGAATAGAAGAATTCCTGTAGTTTACTACAGAAAGAGCAATAAGGTCTTGTCCGTGAATATGGAAAAAAAAAAAAAAATGTAATTGGGAAACCTAAAATATATTTCGGTCCAAAATGAGGGCACATAATTTTTCTGTAGGATTATTAATGTTTGCTTTTAGCCACAACAGCTATCTTGAGGGTTGAAAGTGCGAAAGTAAATATATTGTGTATGTATTGCTATCCTCAATAAAGGCACATAAAGTTTCAAAACATAAATTACTATTTTGGTTTTTCACTCCGATTGTTGGGAGCCTACAGTTAAAGGTTTAAATTTTATAGCATTACAATTATATTTACTATTAACACCGTAGTTTAGAGTCTTGTATCTCAAAACTATGACGTTTATCCATTCCATTAAAGTGGAATGTTATGTAATTAGATAACGATAATATGCGCAGGTCTGCATTTATTTTACAACTAATTAAATTATGATATACTCAAATGATTAAACTAAACTTTTTTTAAATTTAGATATTGTACCATTAACATTTTAAGCGCAAGGAAGATTTCGAGTTTAACACCCTAAACACATATACACACTGTACTTCAAGATGTTAAAAAAATTTCGCAGTCCTCATCTGTTTTTTGTTTTCCTACAATTGAGTCTGACAGAACAAATAATTATCAGACATTTTCTTGAAACTGTTCAACCGGAAACCTTATGATTTTTTTTAAATTGACCGTGATAACGAAATATCAGCTATAGAAAAAAAATATTTTTTAACTGAATACACATTAAGAATATTTCAATTAGTCACCGAATGGTGATACATGTCATTAAAATTCTATTTTAACTTTTCATTAAATTTTAGCTTCCAACACAAAATATTTTAAAAATAATCTTTTTTGTTCGTTTCATATTTTCAGAAGTTATCTACAAAATTTATAAGCAATATTTGGTTATAATTTTACTAAGAAAAACAATGCAATTACTTTATAGATTTTACGTACTTAAATATCTTATTAATTTGCTCATTCAAAAATATTTAACTTCCTCCTTTATTGCGCACGCTTTACTGATAGCTGTTTTAAGAGGCAACCAACCAAAATTGGTGTAAGCTTGGCCGCAATTCAGGATATTTGCAGAATCTGACGTAGTTTTTTATTCCAAAGCTTAACTTGTCGGCGTTTCTAAGACAATACAAAATTTTTTAAGAGGTCTACGAGAAATTTTCGTTATTCGTTTAACTCACCACTTGAAAATCCTGTATTAGAATTTTATATTAAAAATAACACAGTTATCTCTCTGCGGTATAAATTAATAATATATATGTTTCAATGTTTTAGTCTTAGATTTCATATGTACATATTCTTCTAATAAAAACATTTATTTTTTTTTAACGAAATTTTTTTCTAAATTTGGGCTATTTTTAATGGAAGTTATATTAAAAACTGTTTAATAAACGGTACTGTTTCGCCAATTTATTTCGTAACATGAATGTGCTTACAATTAGTGCGCGTCTGAAAACACAGACATGCTTTGACTGCATATCCCTTATGAAAGAGTAAGTCAAGAATATATATGGGAAATATGGCCAATGATACTTTGTAAGTATGGTACGCAGCCTTGAAGGCTGAGCTGAACTACAGATATATTGTAAGTATTACAGAATGGCATTCAGGATTTTATATACGTAAACGAATTTCTGCAAACTCTACAAAACCAGGCGTTGGTATAAAATTATGAAATAAAAAAGATAACTGTTCCAAACCTGTTGTGACAAGATGTATGTGAGGCCAAAGCTTAATTGGTTTACGAATGACGTATTATGAATGAAAACATCTAAATTAGCAAAAAAAGGTCGTCTAACAGTCTAAAAGTCGTCTGCAGTTTGCGAGGAATTCATGTATAAAGATCTAATTCATTGTGTCACTGCACACTGCAGGAAAGCATACGCATAACATAACGTATTATTCCTTAAATGAGATGTTCAAAGTGCCCACTATTTACTTCAACGCACAGGTTACAGCGTCATAATCTTTTATGTAATTGTTGCATTTCTTATACTCTCTGCAATATTAACAATAAACTTGTGTTTTATCTCAACTTTCAAGGATGCATACCACACTTACGAATCATCGTCGGCCATATGTCACATATAACACAATACGAATTATTTCATTCTTTTACTAATTAACGCTTGTGATGTATAGCCCATTAGGACTTAAACTCTCACGTAGTCGAGGTAAGCAATTTTCTACAGTACTCACAATTGTTGCTGCTGGCATACCACTAAGTTCGTTTACAATTCACTGCTTCATAGTAATGGCGTAAGTCAGGCGTGCTGGAAACATTAAACTCGCCGGAATTCCTACAGGGAAAAATCACACAGAATTAAGTCAAGTGATTTGGCCGACCAAATCACCTGACCAAAGCAGGACAGTAAAAGATGTTCGTCTGCACATATGTTTAATTCAGGTCCTTAACTCTTTGCAGGTTACTACCACGGTTAGGTTTATCAGATAATTAAAATTCAATCAACGTATCTTTGCAACTTTCGCTCAGATATGATAGTAATCAAACGCCGATTTCTATTCTCAAAAAACTAGTGATGAGTGTTGGCGAAATATGATATCCCGCACTGAAATGTAACTTTCTGGTAGTCAAGAAGCTTGAAATTATTTTGATTGTATTTTGATTTCACTTCTGTACCAAATGTTTCGCTACAACCAGACAACTCAAATTGTGCTTCAATGGATGTTATCAAGAAACTGTTCAAATCTAGTCGCTCGTTCAAGAAGTCCAGCCAAAATCTCTCACAACGATTTGAATGCACAAAAAATGCCTCCAGATAATTCCTGCACTAACTAAATTTGGATTCTTTCAAGCTTAAATAGCTTTCGGAATGCAAAATCCTACGTAATGATTTCTTCGAGATATTAATTTCGGTTGCATCTTCCCGCCGAAGCCTTGGGATCGCAAGCTGTTTCTACTTGCACGAGTTCAATATTATCTTAGTTTCGCGCAATTTTAACTCTCCGTACGTAGCAGATTCCTAGATCTAAAAATGATTGAACCCCTTCTTTGTGATATGCACATCTAATAACCCATAATATCTCCCGACTTTGTAGTGACGCCGAAATTTAGCCTGTGTTCCTACCACTAATGCACTATGTTGGAAGAATGTCTCTACTGCGACCACGCGATGCGGAGATGAATAGCATTACATGTTATCTGCCGCCCAGAAGGCTTGTTAACGTCTAAAGTGTAATGTGATGTGGCTTATTCAATTATGTGTGTGCGAGTGTCAGAAGTTACGGACAACATACCTCACGTTATTTCCAACGCTGGCACAGCGTTTACTGTATTTACACAGGTACGTAGTTTGCAGCAAAAAAAAAAACTTGCGTTGACTGACTACTGTCAGTATATATGTGGTTTTTGTAAATTAGCAACTGCAGTATAAAATTTGACTTCCAGCAAACGCTGGCCTAATTAAATGTTTTCAATATGGTCGGTTCAATATGTCCCATGTTCTGTAATATGGACAAGCAGCGAATAAATACACTTTTTTTTTTCAAATGCAAAATCCTTGTTGAATTAAAGATTTTAATTTGTACCACATTTATTAAAAATTATTCTCACATATAACTTACACTTACGTCGTTTTTTTCCCAGTGCCTGGAGGAACTGAACCGATAAAAAACCAGCCATTAAAGGTTACTTCACAACGCCATTTGTATCAATTTGCCCGAATCAGAACATTTGCAGGGCGTTTGACATGATGAATAATTAAAGTTGTTTGAGTTGTATATAAAAAGTATTCCTTTATTTGCGAGACGAGACAGGGGAATATTTGGGCATCTATGTATGGCACGATTAAAACAAAAAGGAAGATACGTGCGTTAATCAAATATTACTCCCTTGATCTGTTGGCTCACAATGGCCACTAAACAAGGAAACGAAAATCTTCGTTATACGAAACAGCCATGCGAATACGTGCTAGATTCCTTTTGGGAATTTCTGTTTTCTTTTATCGAGCGGCTTTACAAACGTCGGAGCTTATAGACATGAAATAAAATAAATACATAAAAAATATTTTCCAGAGTGGAAATTACTAGAACGAAAAAATAGGGTATTTCACTATAAAAGAGTATTTTCACGGCAGAGGAAAAGAATCAAAGCAAACAGTTTAACCAAAGTGTACGCTTTTAACTTTTTACTTCCTCACTTTACTTAAAGAGCGCGTGAGAACTTTGGATAATAGCTTAAGAGAAAAGGATCAAGGGCCCGATTTTTAAACTTCAAAATAAATTCCCCGTTGGCGAGC
The DNA here is from genome assembly GCA_029891345.1 of Dryococelus australis. Lineage (NCBI taxonomy): Eukaryota > Metazoa > Arthropoda > Insecta > Phasmatodea > Phasmatidae > Dryococelus > Dryococelus australis. The sequence continues at coordinate 213,820,391 of CM056994.1, forward strand.
CCCAGACGTAATGAGGCGAGCTAATTGAAATTGGGCCAAGATGATTGCGTGGAAGTTCTTGAAAACTTCCAAGGGAAATTCACTGACCCAGATTAGTTTGTTTTGAAATTAAGTTTCTTAGCTTTACAGTATTCCTTAATTTTACTATATTACTTCCCCGACTCAAAAAGTTTATTACTATTACTTCAGACTGCTTCCGCAATTTATAACACTGCAGTGCTGCGATAAACTATAGTCCTCACTCTTTGAATTATTCTTCTATTATTCTATATGCATATAATTAATGAGGTTTCATATATACAGTTCCAAATATTAAAGTAAATGTAACAAAACGATTTATTTAGAATCGATTTTTAAAGCTTGCAAATAATGAAGAATAAATTACATTCCTCTGCTGCGTAGGTGGTGATTTACTAAAACGCACTTGACTTTCTTAACACGATTGACACCTGTAATCTTAGGAAATTAATTTTTGGAAATCATGGATTTATTCGCCTCAAGTTTTCACAAATGCAAGAATTGGATACAGTGTTTGTAAAATCTTTATTTACGTGGCTTCCTTTTAACTAATGACAAAATGCTTTCATTTGCATCTTAGACAACTAAATATATAATTGGTTCAGTTTTTCATTATAACTTGTAAATTCATGCATATAATAGCCATTGCATATCATTTGGAACATAAATAATTTTAAGTGTCCAGAACCATGCATAATTTTGTGCTTTTTAGTGAAAGATAATTAGAAAACTCTGCTTAGCAAAGAATGAGTATCAATGACTTTACCTGATATCAGACCTGTTGTAGAGACAGCACTACTGTTATAAACATAGACTATTGACGAAAATTCTCTTATAGCGAAATAGATTTATAGTGATATATTTCACTAGAATCAAACAGGCTAATACAGTAGAAACTTTAAATAAATAAGTAAAGTGTTCTCTTTAGCGTTTCTAAAAATGATGACCAAATGAAATGAAATTAGTGCAGAAGACACACAAAATTTATTTCAGGGTCAGATTTCCACGATATTTCCACGATATTTCCATAGGGGAAAAAAAAAAAAAAAAAAAAAAAAAAAAATTAATATGATAAAGTAAAATAATTAGAGGTACTGAGCGGTAAAATATATTATACGCTTAAGTAACTAAGCTATTCAAATATATTTACGCACTAACGCCATAAGAATGATATGAGAATATAATCACACATTCAGTCCTGCTTCTTTGGTTGTATGATTATTGTAGCTATCCCAAGTATTTGTAACTATACTACAAGATAAAGTGACGCAACATCTTTTACTCTATGATACAAATAGAATGTAGGAAATGAAAAATAATTATTTATTCAATTAATCTTTAACGCATTCATACAACACGAGGTAGCTAGTTTCCTCTGAAAATGCACTTCTTTAATGAACTCGGTAAACAAATCTTCTAAAACTTTACATGAAAGTGTATGCTCCATTGAATCATTAGAAGAATAGATTATGTTAACACAAATTAATGCACATACTATAAAGAAATATTTCCACACTTATGTTGTCGTAGCAGCATATGTATGCGGAGCCCCGAGTTTTCTAACTCCCATGGCGACGGGCAATACCGGACAATAACTGGTTTATATGCATGTTATACTGCAGAGTAGATTTTGAAGAGGAGAGAGGGTGGCTGCTTTGCTTACGGGGATGGGAGAGTTTGGCGTATTGGAACAGGGCGTGTAACTGTTTACCGGTTCACGGCGTGGCAATGGTTACTCGGGGTTGGGAGGGACGATATTCAGTGGGTGTTAGGGGGAAAGGGGTCGAGAATTCCACCCCCCAGGACAGTGATTGATGTCCCTCACCTCAAGAGTTCCTACAGGGGTTGGTTCGAAAGGGGGGGGGGAGGTGCAGGGAGGGGGAAGTAGAGAGAAATGCGAGTTTTATAGCGTGACAAATCTCCAGGTTTCGTGCGTGGAGAACTGAAGAGGGTGGGTGCGGCGGCGTAATTTCCAGGCGCCGGCGCTACTCTTATCGCCAGCCCAGTGCTACTAGTATATAAGGAGCGCGTGGTGCAGGGAAGGGGAATCCGAATGAATGATTGGCTAGGAGGGGTAGGGACCCAGCAGGGGACTGCCGAGGCGACAAGTGACAGATTTACTATAATTACCTCATCGTTGAGTGGATGTCATCAGCTGTTGCGACCACTACATACGGACAGGTATAGTCCGTGGCTGCTCTATATATACACTTCGAGGACCATAGTTTTCTTGGGAACAAATCTTCCGTTATTTTCCAGAATTTAATCAAGTATTTTTGTTTAGTAATGCATCCATTATGAAATTATCCTTCACTTGCTCACAAAATATCTTGTAAAAATATTTTGATAAAAATTATTTCATTTAATGCTAACGTAATTTCAATACGGGCAGGTTCTAGCAAAATTTTTGAATCTATATTAAGTTGTTCATATTAGTATAATAATAATTATTATTTTCGTTATTGTTAAATTGTTATTATTTAACGCTTGGAAAATTAAACATTTTATGATAGTAATATAATTTTTCTTATCACTATAATGGTGAGGCAAATTAGAATTTTTACTAAAGATTTTGCGTCTGACTTTCTCGATAATATTGATAAATACATTATTAAGTCATAAAACGGAAAAAAAAAAAATTCTAAATCGAGCTTAAATATACATATAATGTGCGGATATCTGAAAATTTTGTCAAAAATTTGCTTTTATACTATAAAATGCTTTTAAAATATTGAATTTAATCATACAAGTTTTTTACCTTAAATTATTATTTTTTTAATAACATTTGTGGAGAGACTACAAGCATATTTCGAATGTTAAAATTTTCTGGTTAATATACTGATTTTAAAATTATCTTAGTATTATAAACTTAATATTTTACAGAATTACAAGATAATTACAAAGCTATTAACACGAAGAGCTAAATAAAAAACTTTTTTTGTGTCAGATATTTAATACGCGTTATCATTTAGAATAAATTTTTTTGCTGCTTTTTAAACACAGCGTTAATTTACTTTATATGCGCACGTTAAACTCCCTGAAGATTACGGAATACAAAGGTAAACCATAATTAACATCTCTTCTAGTGTATAAAATATGTAAAATAAATTTGGTTGATATACGTACTCATATAACTTTATAAGTACAGCATAGTAAGAATTCATTTGCACCTGCTATTTTGTGATTGTTTCCTTCTGCATACATCAAATAGCTAGTATTGCATTGATTTTGATCCACACGTTGTCTCGTTTGGGCGTCGTTGATAGTTAAGTGGAACTAGAGAGGATGGCTAGCGGAGTCATTCTACTCCAAACTATAAATATTGACATTATGTAATCATGGCGGGAATCTTTGCTCAAACCGGATAACCGTGCATCTAGAGAAAATGTCCGCAAATTTGGGCAAAGTGTCGCCCTTAAAAGAAATTCCATTTGCTTGAATCAATGAATATTTACATATAATTAACTCTGAAACTGATCGGTGTGTTGGTAAGAAGAATTCGGTTAGTGTATAATGACATTTATGGAAATTTTAGTTTCTTGTTTGACGATACTTTTTAACGTCCAAGTAGTTTTACGTCCAATGACTAACATCACCGGACATCACTTGCCAAACCAAAGCTTAGCCATGAGTCTTATAATTTGTTCTTCTTGATTAATATCACAAACATTGCTCAAATCGCTCTGAGTGAAATGAAGTTTCCTCCTGACTGACTCACTCTCTCACTCATTAACGTGCAGCCCAAAGCACTAGTCGCAAATGCATGCAAATTAAGTGATGGCGTGCGCTTAGGGTGCAGCCGTAAGTGTTCAAATATGTTTTTGAGAATTCGTTAATATCTCATTAACGCAACCATACATAGGTATACACTTTACTTAAAAATATTTTCTATCTAAATACCCAATAATTTATTTCAGTATTTTTCGTAATTGCGTGGTATGTTATCACCTTTGTTGTAAACAGAAAATTGTATAGGCTACTTCTTTCTGAACTATATAAAAAATAAATCATAACTTTTTCGTAGCACTGTAAATTTCCAATTAGTTGAAAATTATATTTTTAAATTCGCATTTTATTTTTTAGTATTGTTTTGACAAAAATGTCTTTGATCCAAGTGTTTTTCATTACAAAAAACTTTTCTTAATGGCACTAGACTGATAACCTTGAAAACGCTTAAAAACTCTTTATTGAAGGTTATTTTTAGCAAACAAAATCATAATTTAAACGACTTTGTTTGCTTGAGAAAATTACATGCTTTTATATGTAGACAAAAATGTGCTTATTATTAATATCGGTAAAGTTCTTGTTTTTTATTTTCATATCCCAAAGAAAATATGTGTAGTCTACAGGTTTTCTATTTTTGCCATTGTTTCACAATCCGCAATAACATATAACAACTGGAAACAGCGGCACTGCTTTGCTTAGCATTTTGCAAGATAAATATATTACAGCAGTAGTGAAAATTTTGTGTTTTTATCTGTAAAGACTTCAAATTCTATGTTGAATTTTATTTGTCATAAGTGGTTTTTTACTCGTCTTATAAAGATATACAATTTAGCTAGCCATAATTTCTCGTCCCAAGGTAAAATATTATGGAGAATAAAAAATATCATCAGTATTTTAACTCGTTGTTTACGGAGAAAGTATATCCAACGGTGAATGTGAGAACAAATCCGGTATCGCTCTTTAGTTGAGCTATTCTTTCGTTTAGGCCGCTTTAGCGTCAAGAAGCTACGGCGTGATTTCGTGACACCCGCGGCTCATCAAACACCCAATAGAAAATGCTAGTTTCTGCGCCCAATCTGGTGCATGCAACGACAGATGGAACGACCAGCCCAAAACAATTTTTTGCTTTACTTTGTGAAAATCTCTTGCATAAAAAGCTAGGAAATTTATTTCTGTCGTTAGCGTTTTATTGGGCGTGCAGCTGAAACAGTGATAATATAATATATTCTGCAAATTGAACTTTGAAATGGTGTATTACTTTGTCCCGGGTGTGTGTGGTATGAAGCACATTTGGAAACCTGGGCTTCCATTTGCTGATATTGCAGTTATTTAAAAGAGTACATTTAAGACTTACCATAGCGACCTATGTGAATTCACAATATATGGAACTTCAGATAAATTTCCCTGGAATATTGGATGCATACTAATTCGAGAAAAGGTTATTTGATCGGGATAATTCTCTTGGCACCTAGAATGCTAATCGGGTGTGTTACCGCATTATCATGTAAATTACATATATAATTGAAATAATATCAGGATGCAGAGACCACATTTTAGAACCGTAATTGAGAGCATTCTTCAATATATTTAATAGTTTATAAATAAAAGGAAATATTTGCTACTTCACTTATTCAATATGCTATGTGATTCACGAAAGGAAAACTGCAGGATGAAATCTGGGGCTACTGTATCTATTGGCGCACCAAGCAAACTGTTCAAGGCAGAGAGAAGTTACAGCTTTTAAATAAGTAATTTTGGTGAGAATTGGGAGAAGATATATGGGCGATGGTGAGCGAAGTGATTTTAGTGTTGCTAGGGACGGAATTTGTTAAACGGAAGGGGGATGTTGGTTGGAGACAATGATGATGAAGAATTCACCACTGAAATGGAAGTAGTCAAGTAGAGTGAAGCTGTACATAAAAGTACAAGGCCTGCTGCTAGAGCAATTCAAAAAATGAAAAGGATAGTGCAAAAGGGAATTTATGAAAGGGGAGAGGTTAAGTATAACTCATCTTGGATGTAAAGAAGCCAAAGAAGCGGAGGAACATGTCAAGTTAGAGACCGTAGTTTAACATATCTTAAATTGCAAACTGGTGCATGAGGAAGGACAAGTAATGATGAAAATACCATATCAATTTAAATATAAGTAGTAAAGGAGAGTGGGGTAAATACCAAGTATGAAACTAGTATCTTAAATAGTTCCTGAAAGACAAAGGGGCTCTGAAGAGGTTGGTAGCTTGTCTAAAGTGTACAATTAAGCGCAGAATTCACACTGATGTGCAAGAATGTGTGATGGGGTAGGTTTTCACACATAGAATCTCGCAGCAGCGTTCCATATAGATACAAAGGAAACCACAAGATTGTCAAGATGTAGTTAGATGGTAAAGGTGAACAATAGTGACTAGGAAAGGAATCAAAAGATGCGAATGGCTTTTATTCAAAAATGAGTTCCGAGTCCGGCAGGAAAGGGAGTCGGGAGGCAAGAAAAATTTTGTCTTCAGTAGGGGATATGATTGACCCTGACTGCAATGCAGGATGTGCATTCTCAGTATGAGGTTGTCAACGAGCTCGTGAGGCACTAATCACTCATTCCTTTTGTAATGCCGATCGCAGATGCGGAGACGTTTTTGGTGGCTGGCGACATTCTACCACGCGTCTCTCCACAACGTCCCAGACGTGTAAAATTACATGTAAGTCTGGGAATCGTGCGGGAAAATCTAGGAAGCGCCTACTTTCACTCTGCAACAGCCGCTTGAGGATATGAGGCAACGTTGTCATCAATTAAGAGGAACTCTTGGCCCACAGCACCCTGAAAAAGTCCCACGTAAGGAAGGAGAATTTCTGTACAAAAGTGATAAGCATAACTCCGCTACTTGCAAACTGGTTCCTTTCTCCTATATTGGAGGTATGTTCACGTGTTCCCCGCTCTCTCCAGATGTACAGACGTCCGGTTTCACTAGAGAGTGGAAATGCTACCTCCGGTGTCCAGGCTTCGGAAGCACACGTCGTGCTGGTCACTGTGCGAACAAACCACCATTTAGCTGTCTACTATCCACGGGAAAACCCGATATCGAGCGTCCAGTTGTTACTTGTATGTGTCGTGTGATTCCACCCGCTGTGTGCCGCCGGCCTCTTCTGGATTGCAGGACAATAGACTGGTCCTCCGACGCCACGGTTACTCGTGGAGAACCATTAATACACTGTCGTACAGGTGTTCATGTCGTTTGACTGCTGCGTGCTATCACGTACTACTCGGCCACGCTATTCACACTTCGATATTCTTCCAACTTCCCGCATCACACATAAACTCGATGTTATTCAACACAATGTGCACTGTGAAATATATTTCAATGCAATTCTGAGCATACTCTGCGCTTATTGTTTATACACTTCGCACAGGTCGGTAATATGTAATGCTGCTTATATTTTCGTGAATAATTTACCGGAGTCCAGACGATCTCTTGATTGGTCTTTTGGTAAGTTCTGCCTGTTCGTTCCCTATTATGTTAATTTATCCTCTTCGTTCTTAATTTTTGCACACCAGTTTAAATCGTTCATGAAAAAAATTCGAATTATCGGTGGACCACCAAGATAACATCAAAACTATACCTGAAATAGTGTAGTAATTTTCATTGTTTTGTTAAATAATATAATTTATCATAACAATATATTGAGATAGGAGAGAAAAGAAAGTTTAAAAATAAAACTTTATGAATTGGGTAGGCAAATAAGCATGCAAAGAAAATGTAGTAAGTCTTCGATTGCTTGGGAATACCAGGCATGATTGTTGTATTTCAAGGGAAAATTGACGAATTATTTCGACTAGAAATCAAATCGATTTTTTAAATAAAAGGGTAGACTGGAACGTTTTTGAAAGATTTGGGTAGCTGTAGGTTAAAAACCGGTAAAAATGTTTTAGAAAATCCTTTTTGAGGTTTTTGGGAAAGCCATAGCTCGTACTGTTTTGGGAAAGGAACAGCGGAAAATTTGAAACACCAGAAACCTATCTGCTCTGTATAAATATGTAGCATTTCTGAATTGGGGTCACTAACCCCCAGCACAGTATCTATCATATTTGGTACCAGGTGGTTAAATAAATTGATTAATGAAGGGCAACTGGTAAAGTTGTCGTAAAAACAGGAGCGGTCATGAACGTTGGCATACTTTCCTGTCCCATGTTCAGAGCTTCTGAATTTTAGAAATAGGATAATGTCAGTAAAAAGGCGTAGAAGAAAGGAAGGAAGTGATATACATGTAATAGAATGGAAGGGGTCATGTGGGGTAGGTTTATGCTCACTATGTAACTTGTAGATTAAACCCTGCTCAAATTTCAAAGGGATACAAATAATCAAAGGGTTTACGGGAGTTTGTTGTGCGGGAAGGGAAGAAAATATATTTACTATAGGAAGATAAGTTGTAAAATAAGTTAGAACACCTGCAAACTTTGAAGGATCGACTGAAATTATTTAATAAATGCACAAGGAGAATCCTAATTTGTAGGGAATTAGTTGTAAGACATGGATAAACTGTAGACATTTAAGAAATAATCATTAGTTGTTAATATTGAAGTGCACATGATAAATTGATATGCAAAACTGCAATGATTGAGAAATATTGGGCATGTAAAAGCCAGTGTTTAAAAGCAGGAATGTCTGGAGGGGTACAACGCTTAAGTTTAGTTAGGGAGTTCAAAAGTGTTTGTGTGGTCTTAAAAATATAATATAAAAATATGTGTGCACTGCGGTTGTAATACACAACTTTTTAGGTATTTGTGGAAAGCTAATATTTAAAAGTAAAACGGAATTTAAAATAATGAATTTAAAAAAAATCTGGGCAAAAGAGCTCGCTTACCGAATTTGAAGGAAAAAAGTACATATAGATGTGTGTGTGTGTGCGTGTGTGCAAAGGCAAATTTGAGACAACTATTTCTACTATTTGGAGAAGATAATTGAAATGACACAGTGTTTTGAATTACTAATGTCCTCGAAATGTTTAATTTTGCCGAGTTTTTTTTAATTGTAAATATTTCAGAAAAGTATTGTCTTTGGTTTACACAACTTTTCTGCATTGGTGTAACAAATATTCAGCCTGGATAGAGAAGGGCAGAAGAGTCAATCTGAAGAAATGAAGCACGACCCGAAATCGCCTCATTTGAAGCTTATGAGACTTTAACTTTGTTCGTAAGTTACAAACGGGTGCGGAACGTAAAAGCCACTAATGCACTAGACGGCGTGACGCTTAATTTGATAGTAGTTAATCCTGAGGTATGACCTTTTAGAATGCAGTCTGTGTTTACATTTTGATGCCTGAATTTGATCAGTATAAGTAAATTGAGCATTCGGTTGCGCATCTTACTGATAAGTATCTTGTTTACGGCCAAGCATATTGAAACAGCGTGTAAGCAGAAATGTATCCAACCAGGTTTACAAGTTTACACGTAGAAGATAAGTTTACACGTAGGAGATATCGAGTCAGTACCATGTTTACAACATTTATCTTACAGCCACGGGAAATAGGGCAATTTCAACTGCAATCCCACTGCCGTGGAGTGAGTGAAGAGATTTGGGCGGCTCTTAACAGCGAGGTCTTGAGAGCCGATGCGGGTGAAGCGAGAAGAGCATGGAGCAGCGCTGTGATAAAAGGGCGACGGAAACGGGAGATTCCCGAACAGACCCACTTACCAGCGGCATCGTCCGGCACGATTTTCACATGCGAGAATCAAGGAGCGACTTCGCAGGGAATCGAACGCTGTTAGCCTAGGTTGGGGGCGAGAAGTTTTAAACACTACACCAAGATAAATAACAAGTCGTTCATTTATATTTCTTCCAGGAAATATCATACACGAATTAATGTTTCTTAGTTTACAGTAATCTGAAAACTGCCGTTTCTAATATGGGGGTGAAATTTGTGTTATAACATCATAGATATTTTGTTGTTTTCCTCATTATACCACAAATGTGGATATTTGTATCGTTTTTATTGGTAAATGAAATCAATATGGTTTTGTAAATAGCCACCTCTTAACGAGTAGGTACAATTGAAATTTCTAAAACCAGTGAAAATTTGGCACTCACCGTTCTCTGCTTCATCCTTTAAAAAAATATCTTTTCAAGTAAATAACTCATTTACAGAAAGAAAAATGACGACGGCTTGCTTAAATACTTCTTGTTTTGCGGTTGCTGCAGGGTAATTTCAGTCGCCATTCTGGGCGCAAGCTGTCGCCTTAAAAGGAGGCTTTTGCAGGGTGGTAATTACGTTATCACTGTCACAGTCACTCCCACATCTCCCATCCCCATCCCCATCCCCATCCCGCAGTCATTACACCTCTCCACAGGCGTGGGGACTGGCGGCTCGGCTGCAAAAACAATGCGGGGACATTACGGGAGACAATTAGCCGAGCAGTAGAGAGGAGGCCTGCAGCCAGCGCCTCCCTCGCCTGCCTAAAGCTTCCACTTTAAATGTTGAAAAACTCGAGTGTACTACGTGGTTGTTGTAAGTTCTTCCTCGCTCTGAATATCTGCACGGCAAAACTACAGCGGAACAGCATTAAATACGCACACATACGAGATTATTTTTGAATATAGAAACAATTTTACTTGTTTTTTTCTCGCAATTATCTTGTATCAAATGCACAAAATAAACTGTTTTTAAAATAAACGTAATAACGTGATACCCAGTTATATTTCGGTATCTTCAAATATTCTTCTACTATAAAAAAAATACATTGCTGACTTATCTTCAATCTTTCGAAATAGAAATGTTGTGTCCTGGAGTTAAGAAATTCCTTACTTTTAAGAAGAACATGAGAACAGTGTACTTTATGTTACGATCTAGTCAGCAGTTACTGCAAAATAATACCTTTGGTTACGAAATTATTTCCTTGATATTTGCGTGACAAACACCATTACTTGGACACGTTTCGAGTGTGAGTTATTTCTCAACTTCGTAACTTTGGTATCGGAGATAACCACTTTAGCCATCAGGTCGGGCCATCCTCGCGTTTCGCCCTAATGGTTCGACCGTACCTGAGCAAACTTTTCTCTGGTGATTGAAAGGAAGAGACTGTGAAGCTCAACCTGCACCGCTTCCCTGGCCACCTCGAGGTCCAACTATGACGATCACGACAATGCACTCTGGGGTGCAACTTATCAGCTAGAAAATATATGAGAGCACATAGCTACGGAATTATGCTGGATGTACTGCATTCCGCATCATTACAACGCAGATCTTATAAAAATTAATAATCGGGACTGGCGTTTTATAATTCTGTGTGCAGAGAATAATGGTGTATACACCAGTTTGATTTATGTTTAAGTTGTGTTGTGATGGTTTTAACATTTAATTGTTCGTTATTCAATCTTCAAAAGTTAAAGGTATTTTTCAATCAATATACAATTTTTAATGTTTATTATGTGGTAAGAGATATAGTGTTCTTTGGGACATTCCGCATGTTATGTGTCTGAACACGTATTGGAGTTAGAAGTTATTTTATTATTAACAAACGTCAACTAACATAAGTAGGGTTATAGAAATGTGTTTTATTAAAGCCTCACGGAAATCATAATACCCCTCATTTTGGGGAATGATTTCGAAGAGACTGGCCTTGCAAATTTACAAGCTCAACTCGTGTGACGTGGAACAACAAATCCTACGTTCAAAATTTTTAGCTAAAATTAAAAAAGTGGCTATATGAAATTAAAAACCAAATATGTAGAATGGTCTGTATTAGAATGTTCTTTCGAAAGGACAATGTATAATATGAAAATGTTTACTAGTAGCGTGACTTAATCTGTGAAAAACGCAAAACCATTAAGGTATCATTCGACTACAACGAAAATTATTGCATAATTAACTACGAAGAAAAGGTTACTGTTTCAGGTAGTAACATTGCTTCCAAAAAGTGAGCGTGTCTGTTGTGAAGCCTCCACGAACTACATTAAGAGCTGATACAAGTCGTGGCATCGAATCAAACAGATCTTTGATGGTTTCTGGGGAATCGCCAGCCGGGCGTCGTCACTCTACGTCACCGCCGCCGCCGAGATGCTGGGGGTCCATGGTCGGAGGACTGCCTCTGCGAGCAGCTACTGCGAGTGCCCTCGCGCAATGCGACCGATAAACTTCGTACTGTGGCGTAAAGAAATCAGTAGTTAGTGAAAGTCCTTCTGAGTGTTAGCTGGGGTTCGCTGAGAGTAGAAACTCGTCATTATTGCTTTATATTTGAGACAACAAATAATCAAGCTTTCATTTGAAGTTTATAAAAAGACTAACGAGAAGATTATAATAATTTATTAAACACTTTTGAATCAATTGAGAAACTAAGGATATTGTATAAAGTGATCCATAGTTAAAAACTGAAGACTGATTTTATAATTTGCACCAGCTTTTTAATTTTAGCTCACCCTGTCCTAGTAGAATAGAATTTTGTACCTGCATTCAAAAGTAACAAGTGCACGTTAGGTAGGATACAACTTTAGCCCCCCCCCCCCCCCCAACTTTCCTAGTTTAGTAGTTCCCGCTGAGAATACCCACAATTTGTAGCGGCCGAAATCACCTATAATATATAATCTCCAAACTGTTACGCCCGCCATTTGTATAGTATGGGGCTGGACATCGCATTCTAGAAGATGGTGCTCACCTTGATGTAGTCAAATGCATTCGTCGCCATAATTTTCATCCAAATTGAAGCGAGACTCCTAAAATAAAACACGACATGTTATGACGCTGCACGCCAATGGGCGTATTTGTGAGTACTATGTAGCCTGAGTAGTCGAAGGTTAGGGCTCGACGGAATCCTCCGCAAAGCAATGCATGATGAATCAGACGCGGTAGAACAGTAAAAAAATACAATGCCAGTTTTTTGCACGTCCCAACGTTCTGCAAACACTCAAGACGAAGCTTAACGGTCCTCACTGCCATTGAGATCGTGTGCCCGTCATATAATGCTGTTATCTTCAGTCTAGTGCTTCTAGACTACACACTCGCTTTTCTGGTATGGAGTTAAGCTCCATATGAGCAACAATTCCGCGTTTTAAAAATCCTTCATGCTAGCCGATATTTTGGCCTCGTTGAAATTTCATAACACGCTTAAGAGTTGCAGATTCAAGTCGGCAAGGCATACTGCCTGCAGGAGAAATGTTAACAATGCACTGACAATGAATCTTTTAACTTGTCTGTGTCCTCAACAGTCATCTACTTGTTCGCTGGCACAATTCAGTTCAGAAGACGCTGCTGTGTCTAGGCATACGCAATAATGCCCGAATTCTAATTGTTTACATAGCATACCCTGTTTTCCAGTTACTGCAAGTTTCATTTAATGTCCACATTGCCTTCATAACGTTGCATTTTCACAACCACGAATTTAAATCCAGAATAACGCATGCATTATACTACACAAGTGGAAATGCATCTGAGAACACACCTTAGTAATACATGTGGCCGAATATGGTACACAAGAAGAAGGAGGTAGTGCGTGTGTTCGACCAAAATAACAAGACCGTGGGAGATCCAGAAAATTAAACGCAACACACAGAGCAGAAACCTTAATAAAGAGTATAACCACCCTAAATTGCCACACATGCAGAAACTCTTGCTTGACAACTGTATTACATATATTGAATGTTTCTTTATAGTATAGTGTCAAGCGAATGCTTAATTCTCTTAGTGTAGCTGGGTGATGGTCGTTGCCGGTACTCGGCTGGATGTCAGGCGTCGTACCATCATGCCCCATATATGCCCAAAGGGGCTGAGGCCAGGAGACCTACGTAAACCATATACACTGTGTTGTCCTAGCAAGATGGGGACGCGCGTTATCGTGCTGGAAAAATTGTAACTGCAGTGTGTCGAGATATGGACGGACAGTCATGCATGTACTCCGCACTCGTCGTGCTTACCTGAATGAAGGCTAGAGACGATAGTGATGTGTATCTTATAGCCAGCTTTACCATAATCCCAGGTGGGGGTTCATCATGATGAGTGCGAATACACGATGAATTGATCCGCTCCCAACCTGCATGTCTAGGAACGCGAACACGGCCATCACTTGCTCTAATGCAGAAACAACTCTCATTACTGAACAACATTTCTCTCCAGTGGCCTCTCTAACACACTCTCGCAACACCACTGGAGACGTTCATGGCGATGAGTATGTATCAGGGTAAAGGTGCCAGAGGAACCTGAGAACGAGAACCTAGCTCCAACAATCGATTGTTTATTGGTAGTTGTGGCACATAGGATGAGAAAAAGAGGGGGGGGGGGGGGGGGGGACACAATGTCTCTGCTTCCACGTGCAGTAGCTGTTCTGTCAGTCAGGGTGCACCAAATGGTTATTTTGTCGAGGCTGTCATCACTGCAGACATGGCACTGATGAGGCTAGGCGGCTGTAGAAACTATCTGTCACCCTCATTTTCCACCACAGATGGTCCAGTGAACCATCACGTCTCATGTGAGTGGCCACATCCAGCCACCCTCTCGGAGTCGCGCTATAAGCCCACGAACAATAACACTTATCTGTTCAATTGGTGCTTGGCATCATCTTCCAGGCATTGCAGACATACTGTGATTCACACTCTCTGTAATCGCAGAGCCCGCTGCACCCACTGTGTTGTCTGGCGACCTGCGATAAGACACCTGATACGAAGACTGTAGATAGGTGCAGGTGAGTGGTGCACATCTACTTACGATTGGATCACGAACCGTCCGTGTTTACATTAGAGTATACAAACATATGTATAACTATATGAGGAAGTGACCATATTTACGTATATATGACTTGGCGCCTTTTTATTTAATGAGTTACATCTTCTTTTAACCAAAAGTTGAATTTTTATTTCGAAATATTTGTAACTGCTTTCCGTAGTTTTCTAAAATACAAGCGTGTTTATTTGTATGTTAAAAGTTAGATTATAAAGGAAGTTACATAGCTTCTTTCTTATAAAGTATATTAGAAATATATATTTCTCTAAGAGGCTTTCTCATTGAGAGAATAATATGACCCATACATTGCCGACAACACTTTAAATTGTTCACATGTGCTCTTGAAAACCAATTTATTTGGTGACAAATAGAAACTTGCAGTCAGAAATATTTGAAAATATTTTTGTTTTGGATATTCTTTAACCACCCGTTTGCAAGCGATTCTTGACCATAAAGCAAGAAGATTTTACCTAGTACAAGTAGGTCTCCGTGTTTGTTTACAAATACGGGATCCCAAGAAGTACGCTCAGTTTAGTTATGGCTTTAGTAAATGTTGTTTGACACGTTAAGGCAAAGAAGAAGTTTACCTATGGCGGAAAGATAGCAATGTCTTTTTTTTTTATGAGATCTGTGCCGCTGTAATGGAGTATTCTGCTTGCTTCGGAAGTGCTCGGTAGCCGTCGGTGGACCTTGAGAGTCATCCGCCTACTGAAACTCGGGATTTCCGGAAGTAACAAAGGTAATCATAGTTACGACCTCTAACTTCATATGTGTACCTATCCGTGTTCATGCAAGCCGGTGGTGACATTACTTTTATAGATATAGGGAATGTAAAATCTAAAATATATACTTATTAGGAAACATTAAAATTATTATTCTTTCCGCATAGTACCTATGCACAAAATTTATATGATGTAGACATACTAATTATGCTTATCGAATATATTAAATCAATAAATTTTTTTTAAATATATTATAACTGGAATGCAATGATTATTATTTTGTTTTTTTAAACTAACAGTGAAACCATATGTAGCAAATGGCGGAATAAAAAATAATACCTGGCTTATAATTAAAACAAATTATTTATAGAATTTTACCATGACACATACTTTATATTAAGAAATAAAAATCACCACATAATTTTTTTTTATTGTACACGTGAGTATTACGGAATCTTGCAAAATGCTTTGTTTCAGTTACTACATACTTAAAAATGCACTATTAAAGCGAATTGATTATATTTTTAAATACCTTAGAGACAAAGTTATAGCTCATGGTATACTGTATGCGTCTTTCCAAGGCGAATTCTTACATATCGTCACAACCGCAGACTTAATATTTACTAGGCCAGCTCTGGTGCAAGTCATATCTCCCGTGCACTTTTCGATTATCAGTCAATTATTCCACCAATCACTCTTTCAATCTTTTGATACATTTTATCGATCTTTTGATCAAACTTCCAATCCATTATTGCAATTTCTCAACCAATTATTCAACCCTTTTATTAATATTTCAATAAATATTTAAATCTTCCAATTAAAACTGTCAATCCCACGTCTCTCCATAGTCGATCTGTCGGTGCATCATCAGTCCTCAATCCATACATATAGCATACACTTCCGTAACCAGATTTTTCCGAAATTGTACTTGGTGACTGCTTTCGTATTTTGTATACAATCCACCGTTCGTGCATTAGTTCTTAATGTCGTTATTAATATTCTGTACGCAGATCTTTACTTTAGTTGTCATGTTCTCATAGCCTCACATTAACGTTACGGGGGAAATTCGCACGACATGAAAAATAAACTACAATTATTTAGTGAATAACTTTATACTTGTTTTTCATGTTACTATCTCAAATGTATGCCGATCAATTGTGGATAGTACCAGATGGTTGCATTTGATGTAGCCCTTGTTCTTCAGTTCAATGACGATTGAAGATATATCTTAAATTTGTTAGTAATCTCCAGTTATTTGCTTAGTGATCACAATTTTTGTCCCATCTATAAGTTCTTCGGGATCTTCCTGAAACATGTAGCCGATGTTCTTGTCATCTTCTCTTTTTCACCAATAAGCAGCCATCTTGAGCTGATAGGTCTGCTCAATGAGTGTGTTGGGAAAATCATCCTCATCATTAGCATCTTCACCAACAGTTTTCATTGCCATTTTTATCAATGGTGTCTTCATGATTGTCTTAACCTCGTGATTAATCATCGATACCAAAGTCTACTTCTCTTTGCGGCAGGAGTCTCATGGTCATAGCCGATATTTAAAGCTGATAATTTAAATAGGAGTTCGTCAATTTTATGCGAAAGTCGTCCAGGCGTATATTTCACGCGAACTAAATATACTGCACATCGTAAGTCATTCTCACTGCCATTAGCATTAACTGTCTCTTCATAAGTGTCCATGGAGTCAAAGCCCATCGATACAGCAAACGGTTTTCTAGGCATTACGTGCTGGCTTCAAAACTACTTAATACTTACAGGAACGAAACTATTATAAGTCGCGTTAATTTTGCAAGCGGTTGTGTTTGACTTTGTGTATTGAAGAATAAGCGTTTGTGATAAGTGAAGATATTTGGGCGACTCTAAACATCGAGGTCTTGGGAGCCGATGAGGGTGAAGCGAGGTGAATATGGAGCAGCACACCGAAATTGAAGGGTGGGGGAAAACAGAAAACCCCCGAGTAAATGCGTCGACCAGAGGCACTCTCCGGCACGATTCCCACGTGCGAAAATCCGTGACGGGGGGGGGGGGGGGGCGATACTACCGGAAATCTAACCCGGTTCGCCTTGGTGGCAGCGAGCAGTCTGACCACTACAACACTGCGGTCCCAAACGTTAGTGGTAACATTAAGTTATTTTGTACGTACCAGAAACTTTCTTACAGTTATTAAGAACAATACATTTTGCAGTCATGATTGTTTTTTTGTCAACAACACAATCCTTTTTTCACCACCTAATATTTACTATACACCCCGGGAACATAAGTTTTACTGGAATATTTCATTTCGTGCATTTCAATCATTGTAAGGTAGTTTTGTAGTTGAAGTTAACTGTTCATTATAAATGTATGGTTACTTTCGAGCCGAATGGAAATTACGTTTTATTTTTGCCTTTCTGGTTGAAGACGCATCTTGCGGTTCCAGGAAGAGAAATTTCAGTACGAATCTGCAGGATGCCTTGAGCTTGAGTTAATGCCAGTAGCTGGAGGTGCAACGTCAATTCCTACACCAATCCTGGAATCAAATATAACCAGCTTGACAACGACCGCGAAATTCTTTAGTTATATTTGAGGAATTGAAATAAGTTTGGCAAGAATCACCCATTGGGCCAAGCGACTCCACCATCCATAACTGTGTTTTGAATGAGATATGTTAAAATTTCATAGGGCGAATATAATTTAAACTAAATACTTAAAGGAGGCGGATATTTGATTTCACTGGAAAAATTCATTCACTAGAAAATGCTACGCTTCGTTCATTTGAAAAAGCGGAGTTCATTATCGGTTTGTAGCACTTATAAGCTGGATTTTATGTATCGTGAACTTAGAGGATGTGTGCTGCTCATACTCGGTAATGAACGTGGGTACTACTCACCTACCATTTATGTCCTGTGATGTCTACTGGTATGGCGCAACGATAATCTAAATGCACAGAAATGAAAAATATCATGCTCCGTTTACACATTTTTTGACCTAGTCTTGTGACGTAGATAAACAACGTAATTTGGGCTTTACTCTTACTAACTCGTACGTGTGTTTTCACTTAACATGCTACACAGCGAAGTGTGAATAGTTTATAACACGTCCAATCATTTATAGCTCGTTCTACTCAAAAACATTACTGACAGTAAATGTGCTGTACCAGGTATTGTTTTCCTCCATCGTTTTTCAAAATCATAGATGAAAAACGCAATATGAATGCTGGTTTAAAATGACTGGATTTTGGGCAATGGTGGTCTTTTGTGGTGGAAAAAACCGGGCGTGATGTTTAATTCCAAGTATTAAAGCACGTTGCAGCAATAAAGCAAGCAGCTGCACTGTTTCTCACGAGGCATTTGGACGCCCGGGGATGGACTACATGACAGTTGAGGGTGGAGTGGTGGGATGAGTTCGACTGGGAAAAAAACAACTAGAAAACAACAGGGACGTTTTACGATCGTCCCCGGACACGAGTGCTTCAGCGAATGTTTGTTCCACGGCAGAGCAGTTGCTGGATTTGCCGCGTGCGGTGGAGGGGGGGGGGGGGGGAGGATGGTAAAAAAAGGTTCTTTAGCAGATCGCAAATCCGCAAAACTCTTTTATGCTTTTTACGGGAAGTCGCAAACTGGTGGATGAGAGTGAGGAAGAGAGACACGGGAAGAGGAAAAACAATGCGCTGACCAATTTCATGGTTTGGAGGACGCTGGTGTACATTCGTGTCCGGAAAAATTATTCTCTGTGTTGTTTATGGGTTCAGAATTTTCCCGGCAACAAAGAACATCAAACGTCTTAGTGATTAAATTTCAAAAACATGGCCAGGTAAAAAATATACCTATTAACACTTCAAAATTGTACATGAACTTATTAACTTCATATTTAAAAGAGTATATTCATTTACTTTTTCGCTATTTACAACTTCCTCTTGAAACACATAATGTAGTCTTTTAAAAAATTTTGACGAAGAATAAAGTTCTTATAATGAGCTATAGTGTCCACAGTTCGAATACCGACCACAGTTTTGGGAACATATTTAAGTAACTTTGTATCTGATTTCCTTTCTATTTTTGTGTTTATACGCAACTAATATATACATCTACGCAATATCCATCGGATAGGTATGACGTAGAGTCCTTAGATCGAAACCCGAGACTGTAAAATGTTTTAATTCCATGGTGTTCGGGTAAAGGGTATTTAGTAAAAAAAAAAAAAAAAAAGTGGTTTTGTGTAAAATTAAAATTAAACTTCACAGAGTTATTGAAAATCTATAATTCTTTGTAACGGAAACCAGTTACTATATACACATTACACTGTATAATTCTATATTTTATACATATTTATGTAACCAATAATATCAGAATTGCCAAATTTGTAGGCCGAACAACACAAAAAAAGCTAGACTTATCCCCATTTCCCCAATTGAAAAATTGAACTAACGACTTATACCCATAGCACATTTGACTAGTTTGACCCAAGTAATATAAGATAGGATACGATACATAGTATTTAAACAGAATTATGCAAGGATATATAATATAATGTTGACTATTTTATTTTAGAGGAGAACATGGTTGGAGAACGACATCAGTGACAACTTTGTGATACAAACACGAACACGTCTCACGACAATAACACATACAACATATTAATATTAGTTTTTGGGAGTAACTCAGAAACGTTCTCTTAAAAAAAATTATTTTCTACATGCATCTCTGAACAGTATCGCAAACGAAAGTCTGTAAATTTCATGGTTAAATGTTCTTTTCGTAGTTGGCGTACAGAATACAGAATAGCTTTTTATCATTTTCAAAAATCAAATGATACATAGAAAGTGGAATAAACAAGGACTTGCAACATTTTTGCTTCTTCACTGTAAAAAGTAAATCTTTTGTTTAACAACTGTCTTCCTCATCTTCAATTACATCTGGAATAACGTCTGACGCTTCACTTCATGGAAGTCCCTCATAAAAATTGTGAAATACATCAGATATGAGATTAAGTAAAGAAAGAAGATACTTCTTTTTTTGTACAGGAATCAGAACTGGCGCATTAAAGGACTGAGGAGGTGCCAAACTATGACAACCCTAGCCTCGCTTGAAAAAATTACATTTTTTTAAAGTCTGCATACTCATCCAACGTGTCTTTGTAGAGAAGTACCTTGGACTTCTTCACATACCCCAGCCATTTAAAACCCTTCCAGTAAAAACCTCTCTATATCGTCATTATTCTTCTTTATCAGCAATGCACTTCTGTACAACTCTGAACACTCACGGAAATGCATCTGTGTCATTGGGTGTACTTGGAAAGATTGGGATTTTCCACACGAGCGAACGAGTTACATCCAATCATGTGGATGGTAAATAGGCAAGCTAGATTTTTGCTTTTTCTCTCAATTAACGCGTGGTCTGTGTCACATTCTAGGTGCGTATGACCTGGGATCAATAACTTATGATCTATTGTTTCAATGGTAGCACTGTTTCTTAATGCAGACAAACACATGGCTAACATGTTTTTATTTTTGTTTTGTCCACAGGTATCCGAGTAATTATAACTCTCTTCACATGTGGAGGGATACTTGACAGATGCCTTGCAACATATGATGCGACCTGATTAGAGCCTCTTCCGCCATCTACTTCACACCACATAAAGCAATGTGCCTGATTAGATGTGCAGTTGTGAAAGGGGAGGTTGAATGTCCATAATAACCGTTTATATAATGCGACAGAACTGTCAAGATTAGGAGTAGAGAGGCACTGCTGCATATCGAAAGCAAGCACTACTATACTGTCATCTGAAGTGGAGAGTTTCTTATCTTCTGATTTCGCAACATATCCCTCATCAGCTAACGTGTGGTGTGCATCAAGAGATTGCTGCAAAACTGCTTTGTCATCATCTTTAGACAAGGTTATCTTCAACGCATATTGGTCACAATGTGTGACATGTATCCTTTTTTGGTGATTATTTTGAGAGGTTTTGTTCATGAAACTACCGCTCATAAATAGTATGGCTTACAAAACTACCATCATTGCACAATCTTTTGTTTTCAGTGTACATGCTGCTTCAAGTGTAATGAGAAGGAATGTATTTTTTTCGAAAATTGTCGCCTTGAATAGTGGCTCTCGTAAGCAGGAATTGAAAGTATGTGCTTCTTTGCAGTTGCTATTCCTTATTCGTTTATCTTGTTTGGAGGGAAGTGCCGCCCTCTCTTGTCACCGGGTGTTATCCCAGCAATTGATTTCTCAGACTTTTGAACGACATTAGCAACAAATTTATTCGTTTCATCAAATGTCGAGAGGAAGCTATTTTTTTGCACATAATTTTCAGTTCTCCGTTTATTTTCAAATGATACGAGTGTGTCAGTAATCGGTTCTTTGGTTTTTTTTCCTGGTTGAGGGTACTTTCTGCTCCATTCAGTTTCTTTTTCACGTGTTATTATTAAACCAGAAATATATGAAACTATTTTTGAGTGGTCCTCCATGCCCCAACATTCATCAAAGATAGTTTTGTTATCCTCTTCCACAAATCTCAATTTGCATTTCAACCTACAGTTTCCCAATGCCTGTAACTTTCTTTCCCTAATGGCTGTACCATTTTCTGTTATATATGCTTGACCTCTGTTTCTTTTTTCTTTCCTCTCTCTTCGCATATTTCGTGAGCGTCCTTTAGTATTTATTCCCTTTTTATTCATCTGAGTATTAGAGCTACCGATATTTTCAGTGATTAAAATGCTGCCCTCGCCTGCAAACTACTGTTTCATTTTCACCATGTGATGAGAACTTTATTCCCTAGATGTGAAACTAAAACCTGGAGTTTCTTCAGACTTGTCAAAAAACAGTTCTTGGTATCTTGATTCCCTCCTATTTATCTTTCTTATATTTCGTGAAGTGATAAAATGTACTGGAACAACAGAAAAACAGCTAACATCATCCTCAGAATCACCATCATAATCTGGTGAAGACAGAGGGTCTTCATCAGAGTCCGTCAGGTCCATAGGTTCAGGACTATTATCCATCATGTAGGAACCTTAAATAATAGAAACTCACATATGTTAATGAGCAAATCCCATTTTTCTCTGCAAGGTTTTTGGTTGAACACGATTATGCGAAAACTATGGTACCTAAAAACATTTATTTGTGGGAAATAACAATAAATTTAATTTCTTAAAGTTGGACAGTGTTTGGAACAAATATAAAATCACGAATTTGTTCGATCGTAGCGCCCTTAAGGACGTGCAACAATTGAATAACCATAGCCATTACAATAACAGTTAACTGTATCATGCGAGTCAAATTCACTTCCATAAACAGAACGAAAACATACGTTCATTTGACTATTGCTTTTGATTTCTTTCGAAATTCGATAATAAATACGTGCTTCGAAAAATTGAAACTGAAAACCTATAGACTACGGTATTTTCTTTATTTTTCATTCTGAAATATATACAAATACATATAAATCATCCCAAACATTATAACGCATAATTCAAGTTAGCCAATCTGAACATGAAAATTACTGTCGAGTATCTCAAAAATTTCTCATTGGGAAATGATATGTGATTGGACAAGAAACGAAACCATATAAGTAGGTTATGTTAATTGTAGCAAGGCCAGTTTGTAATGGATATAGCTTTGGCAATGTATATGATTATGGTTTTTATCATTTCCATTGTAGCTTGGCCTTTTCACAGATATGAAGTAATTTTATTGCCTTCAAAAATCTTAGACTTGATACAGCATTCATCTGTGTATAATAATGTTTTAAAAACTGACGGGAGTTATGATGAATCTATCTGAGCAACGTTTACTGATAAGACTCACAAAAATATATTTCAGATGTAAATAGTGAGGTTATGTAAACAAAACATGCAAGATGCAGAGAAAAAATAAATAAATATAGGTTATGACATCTTACCTTCGGAACCACGGAACAATTACCGCCACGTTGACAAAGTATAGACTTTCTTTGTATTTCCGAGCTATAAATCACAACAATGTGTTAAATGATTTTGCAAAGAAGAAGCACATCATTACAATAGGTCTCATGATGTGGTGCTTACTACCATTCAGTGTTACTAACGTGTTATTTTCAACAGTCCCACTGAGTCTTTCAACATCCCATTTTGTAAGGAAATAATTATTACAATCATAAATTTATTAAATTTAAAATGTTATATGTAATATTATAAATTTTATTATTTAAACATCAACTTTTCTTACAAAGATGTGGTTTGTGTAAAAGGATTTATGTCAATTGGATGGAATGTGTCAAATTGATTAAGTAACATACACCCCTTTGCACAGTGTAGTGTTGAGGGTATAAGGAGATAAGTGACATAGATCCCTTTACCCAAACCAAAACTGCAATATCTAGTTTCGACCCTTTTTACACATCTACACAGGTAATATTTCCATAAGCACAGGTAATATTTCCATACGTCTAGGACTTAGCCCCTTATACTAAATCAAAGCTCTCAAATTCTGCATTTGCCCTCTGACTAAACCATATTTTCACAAAAAATTTACTTAGTCCCCTGTACCCAAACACCATCGAATTCTCTTTTGGGCTTAGAAAGAAAATTTAGTAATTTTTCCCACTGTTTGGTTATTATTTTAAGAATTTAGAGTAAAGGCTATTTTTTAAGTTTTAGGCATTGGATATAGAAACCAGAGTAAGGTATGTGGTTTTTAATTGATTAGAGATGCGAGTTTTTGAAGCCTTTTTAATGATATTCGTATATTAATTTCTTACTATTTAGTATTTATGCGCAAATTGAAAAAAAATTCTTTCACTGTCAGGCACGGCTTAGGGACCTCATTTCGAAGGCCGAAATCATAAACATATTAACCTTTTACATAGTGGACTTAAGAAAATATCTGGTAACTGCAACTTTCCGAGTGATGGAAGAATGTACATAGCCTATAGCACTGTGGTTAATGCCGATACCTTAGTTGATGTTCAAATGTTGAGACATTAACATATATTTGGAAGTATTTTCCCACTATAAAGTTAAGATAAATTGCGAATAGGCAGACCTGTTTTGACCTCAACGATAATGGAGCCGCGACCTGCATTATCGCTATCTGACTGTCGGCAGTGCCAATTCTGCGAAAGAGTTTTCACCTTCGCTCAAAATGCTGGACGATACGAAAGAACATTTGTACAGAGAGTCCTTTTCACATTAGGCAATATTACTACAGTGACCACATGCAGTTTATGCCATACGGAATATTGAAGGAACGCATCAAGGACTGTAAAGCCTGGTTTACACTGGTCGAGTGAAGAGGTCGAGTAGCTACTTGCCCTTCTACTATACCTGTTTAAACGGTCGAGCGATTACGAGGTAGGGTAAATTCACTACTCGGCTCAATTGGAGGGCTAGTCGAGTGGTTTGGTTGGAGACCCAGCCACTCGACTACTCGCCTTCCCCCACCATCATCCATTTCATGACGTCACACACTCGCCCTCACTACACGGCCTGTGTAAACACTCGGTCGAGTACACATCAGATATCAGACAGTGCATGCACGCATTCCACAATTGTTTGTTTACAAAAATAATTTTCGAAATTCACAAATATGAAGTGGACGGATGAAGAAACTGTGAAGTTTGCCGAGTTATACCGTGAATGGGAATGTTTGTGGAACATGAGTAGTCCAACATACTAAAATAAGCA
This sequence comes from Dryococelus australis, assembly GCA_029891345.1. Taxonomy (NCBI): domain Eukaryota; kingdom Metazoa; phylum Arthropoda; class Insecta; order Phasmatodea; family Phasmatidae; genus Dryococelus; species Dryococelus australis. The sequence continues at coordinate 213,845,204 of CM056994.1, forward strand.
CTTGAGACAAAGTGCTTTACAGTATATCATTAAGGAAATTGGTAAAGAAGGATTTGGAATGTCAGAAGAACGGCAGAAAATTAAAAAAAAATTTACGATAAACCTACAGTTAAGAAATTCTGAAGATAAAGAAATCATCAAAGTCATGGTCGGTTACTGTAGAAGTGTATATAATGGCAATGAAGTGGTACGCCATTCTAGAACCTGTAATTAAACAATCGAAATGAAGTAGTGGGACTCAGAACAATTAGGCAAGTTTCCATAACAGCCATCTTCACGGGTTTTTAGAATTTATCATTTAATATATCACAACATTTTGCAAGAAAATTAAGACCAAAGGAAGAAAAATTTTTTGTGCTTGTGAAGGATGTGTCAGTAATGTAAAACGTTCTGGCAGAATTATTTATAAAGTGACTGCGCACAATCGTGATTTGGTTCAAAGCATTCCAGTGTATACTTAATGAATAATTAAGAAGAGTATGTTTAAAATAAGGGTTCATCACCTTAAGGTGGCGCCTCACCACTTATGAATAAATTCTTGGTTGTTGGGTCATAATTTTCGTTTCGGAGGTACGGTATGCAGTTCATCTGTACCGGCAGTTTACTTAGACATGCAAAGACATGTAATGGCAAACAGAATTTCTCACCAGTATCTTGGTGCCAGGTTTACTGTAAGCAGGTCACTTGAGACTTCGGGACATCTCCTCAAATGTATAATTACCTACATAACACACACTACACAGTGTGTCAAGGCCAGCTACACCCAAGGTGGTGGTTGTCAGTAACATAATAAGCTTACTGACTTATGCACTTTTCTCGAGCTTTTGTTTTCACTGTCATTCAAGGTAATGGGGTCATGGTCAAGGCCATCTGCTTCCAATATGGTGTAATAGTCTGTGACATAACAGACTTGCTGACTTTTATGCATACTTTATCGATTTTCGTAAGATCATTCAGGTTTTGGAGTCTAGTTCAAGGTCACCTACATCCAAAATAATAGTTGTCTGTTATGTAATATTCTGGCTAACTTTTAAGTTTTTTCGCATTTTACATTTCAAGGCCATGTAAAGTCATGGGGTCAAGGTCTAGGTCACCTGCATCCAATATTATGGTTGTAGTCTGTAATGTAATATGCTTGTTTATTTTTATGTATTTTTTATATTTTTATTTTCAATGTCAGAAAAGGTTATGGCGTCAAGGTCACCTGCATCAAACATGGTGGTAGTAGTCTGTAATGTAATATTCTTGCTGACTTTTATGTATTTGTTGTGATTTTTTGGAAGTTTTTAGAGAAAAAAAAATACATTTTAAAGGGAAAAAGAGACATTATTATTAATAGGAAAGGGTCAATTTTTAAAGGAAAGGGAAATTTTTGACGTTAAAAAGGAAATTGTTGGAGAAAAATGGCTGCTGGGGAACCAACATTTTAACTAATTTTTTAACACTTTCAATTCATTTATAATAAAATATTCTTACCAATTTTTTTATAATTTTAAGCAATATTTTTTAGGATTTTTTAAATTTTTTGAGAATTTTTAAGAAATATTTTTTGGATTTCTGGGGTTAGAGGTCAAAGGTCAATGGTCAAATATAATGGGTCCTCACGCTCATGTTTCTTGTGGAAAAACAAATCCTGATCTCCTGAGTCCCACTCTCTTGGCTCGAAGTCACAAGTCCTGATCTCCGTCTCTAGAAAAAACACGAAATTTTTAAGGATAAAAGAAAAATTTTTATCGAAAAAAGGGAAACATTTAGAGAAATTTAATCGATTTTTAGGTAAAAAGGGAAATGTGTGGGGGAGAAAGGAAAATTACAATACTGCGGCTGACCAGCTCTGGGTCCGAATCCGCAATCCCTTTGCCCAGACTTCCCCATATCCTGCTACTAACCTTAAACCCCCAAAGTCATAAAATAATAAACATTTCAAAATCCTAAAAAAAAATATTCAAATCATCTAAATGATCTCAAAATTAACCAAAATTCCTAAAATCCCTAATATATTCATAAAAAGTCTCAAAAGAATTTAAAACATTCTAAAAAATTATTCAATAACCTATTTTAAAAATTAATTAAAAACTTACATTTCTAGAGATTTCTTCGCCACCACTCTTACCGCCCCAAAAAAATTAGGAACATAATAAAATCCGAAAACTAACGAAAAATTACAGAAAAGCTATAAACATTTTACAATATTTTTTTTTATTCAAAAAATATCTTAAATAATTTTAAAAATACGTTTTAAAAATTATAAAATACTTATTAAATAAAACTAAAAAACATGCAATTCTGGATATTTCTCCACCACCACCCTAACCACCGCAAAACGATTTAAAAAAAATTAATCTTTTCATAAAAAATTTATTAAATGTGTATTTTTATATAAAAAAGTGGTTCCCATACCTTAGTTCTCATGTCTTTCTGATTGCCCTCAAACATACTGCGTACTTTTCTAACCATGCACATGATTCGACGACTTGTGACAGGCAACGTTAGCAATTTTGACAAGTACGCACCTGCATGGTGTCGGATAACCATGAAGTCAGTACAAGTGCACATAGCAGTGTTTCACTTTTACAGGTTCGCACCTATACGGTGTTTGGTATCCGAGAAGTGGCTGCATGTTGGACTTTGCTTCCATGTCTTAACACAAGCCGACGACTATGAGCTTACCGCCTGCTCACAGCTATCTACACTCACTATTTTTACAGCTGGCTCATGGTAACTAGCCGCTGTTTTAAAATAAAACCATAAAGTTAGAATAAAATTTTTCATGTTTAACCACTCTCACTAATTTGGCAACAATCCACAAAAATACCCCCACGGGCAATTCGTCAAGGGAAAAAAACTATAGCTTTTGTTCATAAATAAGGTACAATATGATTAGCTCGGGAAATACCCTCCCAAACGAGTTGAAAACTTGTGACTGACTTGCTACCTACTAGGCCAGCTGTCGGTATTAGCTAATTCTATCGATTTAGTCATCAGGCAAGTTGTTGGGACACATATTTGTTTCACATCAATTCCATTTCAAAAGTCTCTAATTTACATCCAATTTAAAAAGTTATTTTTCACTCATTAAAGATACCTATATTAATGATGCAGGACTTTAACCAACTGCATAGTTTTTAAATCAATATTATTAATTAAATAATGTTTAGTACTCCAAGTTCAAAAATTAATTATTTCATTGTATTTTATATTATACCTATAGTACAATGATTCTTTATACGATACATTTTAATACAATTTCCTTAATTGTTTGTATTTCATTTTCAATTATATATTGATAATTTACGTAAACATAAAATAAAACACACTTTTTATTGACAGACATTTTTTATTCAATTAATTTTGTGTCCTACAAATGCACTCGAACTTGCCCTCGATAAAAATTGCAATATTCTTCAATACAGGATGTCAAGGAACAAGTGTTATAAATTAATAGGGGTGGTACATGAGATGAAATGGCACATCTTTTATTAAGGTACCCATGTACGTACATGCCTTCGTATACTAAAACACGGGGATACCAGCGAGCAGGGTTCGTCGGCAACCCGGTGACAAACAAGCGGTATTACAGCATCTACTGGGTATTACATATTGTGTAGGTTCAAGGTTTTTTTTTGCACTGCCCCATTTGACGCACAGTATGAGGTCCCATTATCTGGTCAACTCTCTACCCCGACCATACGAATTTGGATTTCTACCTTTCGGGCCATGTAAAAACACTGGTGTACGACACTCTTGTGAATACCAGAGAAGAGAAGAACTCGATGCATGCTTTCGTGAACCTTTCGAAACAATCAATAACACGCTAGCCAACTTCAATGATGTGCTCCGCAACATGCTGCAGTGCTGCAAAGCACGCATCAAATGCGGAGGATACAATTCTGAGCAGCTGCTGTATTCTCTGTGTGAAATAAACCTGTTTACAATACTGATTCACATGAATATTTCATAATACCTGACGCCATCCTTGCCGGATATAATTGCCATTTTGGTTGTGAAGAGGCATTTCCGGACATGGGTACCTTAATAAAATATGTTCCATTTCATCTCATATACCACCTCTATTAATTTGCAACACATATTCATTGACATTCTGTATATATGAATCTCAATATATGCATCAGGGTTGTAGGTTACAGTCTATTAAGCACATCGCTATTCTCACTCGTGTGGTTATTATGCTAAAAGATCGTCTAATTTATTTCTCCAAAAAAATATGTAGAACCGGTTTTGTACGTAACTGCATGTTTGAGTACATGTACCGAAGTCATGAGAGACATGCTTGCAGCAAACTCGCTATTATAGTACTGATGAGATATGCACTTCACCTTTACAGGTATTTGCATGTCTAAGTAAATGGTCGCTAAGACTGAACTGTTTACCACACTTGTCACACAAATATGACATACGACAGTTGCCATGTGATTGCAGCTGATCAATAGCATACAGGCACTGAGACATCACATGCAGGAGTCAGTCTACAGAACGAGTCTGCAGGAGTGAGTCTGCAGGAGTCAGTTTGCAGTAGTCAGTATGCAGAAGTCAGTCTGTAGGTGTCAAGTCTATGAATTAATGTTTGCTTTAAGACGGTGCGTACCACTAACGAAGTAAAATTTATATTGGCACATACCATAATCAGTGGAATCAGTAACCATCTATGTAGCAAGAGGTATTTTTGTAAACAATTGCTAGCTCTAAAACGACAAAACCTTGTGGATATTGTTGTGTTTCTTCAAAATATTGTCTTGAATATATTGTTGCCATTGTCAAAATGTCCCCTCAGGCCAAAAAGGCCTCGTCGTATATCTGGTTCTCTCATGTCCCCGGGCATTTTGACTGAAGGTGAAAAATCGATCACAGGATCGACACTGCCGACAATCCGACAGCAAGGATGCAGGTTGTGACTCCATGTCCGTTGATCACAAAGGCAAGCCTTAGTATTCGTAATTCATCTTCGCTATATGACGAGAGAGCACTTCCAAATCAATCTCCACCTCGCAGTGTAAGAGCTGCAACTGTCATTTTTTTTATGGGAAACTGATTTATTTTACTGTTAAGAACCCAGTTTATGACTACAGAAGGCCTTCTGCCATTTTTATTTCAAGTTTAGTATATGGAAGCACTCTAAGAAAACCAACATATGCATTCACGAGAAAAAAAAGGAAAAATATAAATGGAAAACATGCTTCTACCGTTAGATTTGTATGTATGTATGTATGTATATATGTATGTATATATATAGGTTGAATTTTTTTTTTATGAATATACAAAATTATAAACACAGAATAAATAACTATTTTATATTTATATGTATAAATATGCCTATAAGAATAAATAAACTAATTTGTTGTATATCGCTATGTAAGTAAATTATAATAGTTTATTACATATTGTTTACCAATTATCTTTTACTCCTACTCTCCTGCACGCGTATCTGCGTTTCCTCTGAGTGCACCCATTGATTCAATTTAAAAATACATGTATATTATAAGCTGTTGAGCGGCGGAAGTAGGGGGCGGTGGAGGTCAGCTGAGAGGCTTAGTCTGACAGTGGCTGACTGAAATGTGGATCGTCTCGGCTAGCTTCTACACCAGGTAAATCATGGCCAGTTACTTTCTTTAAAGTGGCGTGGACACCTTCAGCTGTGACACCTATATTACAACCGGCATTTACTGCCACCATTGCAGCACGACAATCTACAGATGGTACAGTACCATCGACTTCTTTGGCTATGACGCCTACGAAATCTTTAGCGGAGCCTTCGACCCCATTTGGCTGCGGTACCTAGAACACCATTGCCAGCGTTACCTGCATCTTAAGCTCCGCCATCTACATCTCTAACAGTTCAATCCGAGTCTTTGCCTGAACGACTAAGCCGAGATAAGTGCCACTTTTGTGAAAAAAAAAATTGCTTTCGGCTGTGGTGTGCGGCGTCATAAAAGCTTTCATTGTGCCAAGAATCCCTGTCGTATGTCATATTTGTGTGACAAGTGTGGTAAACAGTTCAGCCTTAGCGACCATTTACTTAGACATGCAAAGACCTGTATAGGAGGTGTGCATTTCTCATCAATACTTTGCTGCAAGCAGGTCTCTTGTGACTTCGGTACATGTCCTCAAACATGCAGTTACATTTATAACCCGTCCTGCACATTGTGTCGGTGTAATAAATTAGACGACACTATCGCATAGTGTCAAAACGGGTGTGAATAGCAAGGTGCTTAAAAGAATGTAACCTAGAACCCTGATCCATATAGTAAGATATAATTATATTGAAGACTATTATAATTTTTGTCGATAGTATGTGCTACTGCATTTTTAGGATATAAAATTAATTGAATAGAAAAAGGCCTCTGAATAAAAAGTGTGATTTTTTAATGTTAACGTAATTTACCAGAATAAAGATGAACTTATAAAGCACATAATTAAATTAAATTGAATTAAGAATTATTGTATAAAATACTATTGTACTGTATGTACAATATGAAATTAAATGAAAAAAAAATTTTTTTATAGGAGAACATTAATTATTTTCATAAATAATATTGCATCATGCATGTAGTTATACCGATGATTGGGAAAATAACTTTTTAAAATGGATGAAAATGATATGTTTTAGAATTTAAGTTGGTATAAAATAAATATGAGCCTGAAGGCTAAATCAATAGAATGGGCATATACCGACATCTTGTCTAGCGGCTAGCAAGTCAGTCAGAAGTTCTTACATCTCGTCTGGGTGGTCCTAACCGAGCTAGTGATAATATACTCTGTTTTTGAATTAAATAAATTTTTTTATTTGGCCACATGCATGTGAGATCCCCCCCACCCCCCTCCGTGATGGTGCAAATTAGACTTTGTTGTGAGGGGTTAAACATGAAAAAGGAAATTTTTACTTTATTTTGTTGTTTTCAAATTGCGTCTGGCTAGCATGAAGCCCGCTGGATGGACAGTGCGTTGTAGATAGCTCAGAGGGCGTTGGTTGCCATCGTCTTATGTTACAATACACAGGAGCTAATTCATCATGAAGGCACTTCGTGTTTAACAGACACTGTGTAGGTGTGGACCTGTAAAAGTGATCATAACAGTGGCGAGGCATGAGATTTTAAGAAGGGGAAGCAATTTGTGCAAAACAGAAAAGGTACATTTTGTGAAAATTCTGAAAGTAACGACCATTAGCTAAATATCGACAAATTTAACTTGTTGGTTTAATGATTTTCTCCTTACGTCAGTATACTATAGGCTGTTCACGGTTAAATGAGTACTTTTGTAAGCCCTGCTTTAAATCTACTTGTATACACTTTATATATGTTTCCGCCTTATGTAAAATTAACGTTGTAATCGGCCTCATCCCTTTATTCATGCGTCGGTCAGGTGGAACTGTGGAATTATTGGACAAGTAAATAGGTTACAAATCTGTTAAATTATATGGAGGTAGTGGCAGTGACTTTTTTCTAAGGTTGATTTCAAGAGTGCTCACTTTATGGTCAACAGTATTTACTTGCGAACATTATATGCGGTCGATATTCAACACCAAGTAAGTTGGTGTATTGTCATTTAAATTAATAATAAAACAACACTTAATAAAGTCACAATAAAATTTTTAAACCATAATTAATATAGAGTTAAATACTTTTGTCTTGGAAAAGCTAACGAACAGCACGTAATCAAAAAACAGGCTAACATTAAAAACATTCACATCTTATCTGCGACACTGCCTGACCCATGTAAGGCACATATGCTGACGATGTCATAAGTTTACAAATGTGCATTGATTTAAAACTAAAACCACATAGGCTTATATAATACATGTTTTCGAACATCCCGTTTCCCAGTCAACTAGATACACTTAGGCCTATATCAAAACAAACAAATTAACACAAAAAAATAAACACAAAAATATTAAATATAAGATTACTTACTGAACGAGTCCGTTGATGAACATGTTATTTGCAGATTACTTATTTATACTTCTGATCTGTTCGTCTGTTTTTTGAGCAAATACTTCAATTACGTCATCACGAAATCTATCCTGTGCTCGCAGCTTATTAACAAGTTGTTTTTCGGCACTGAGTATGGACAGAGAAGACAGTCGTCCTTCGCCTTTTGAGTTTCGGAAATAAGTTTTAATGCGTTTCAAGGTGGGAAGGATCGTTCTGCTGATGCACTGGTAACTGGAATGGTGAAAATATGACTAGATAGTGTATAGACTTGGGGATAAATCTCATCGAGATCAGCTGACTTCAAAAATGATGGAGTTCTGCAAAGCTCTTAACAGCAAACTGATTAGTTTCGTAAATAACCGTTAATTCACTTCGCAACCTGGGAAAATCGAAATAGCGGCCATACATTTCTTTCAGACAACTAAGGCGTTCTTCAGGAAGAACATTCTTAAATGTTTCGAATCTTGTAGGGTCCAATAGTTCTAAAAATCTGAGTTTTTCGATTGCACAAAGTCTGAACATTAAATTTGATATTATTACGTCAATAATTTCAAAGTACAGCCTTCTGTGCGATGCCTTTCTATCTTCCCCATCAATATGACTGATTCGCAATCTTTTGTTTTGGTGCGCCTCTGCTACGCTTTTATGCTCACTAACTTTTTGCCAGATTGAATCAAAATTATCTCTTTGTTTTTGGAGATAGTCCTTGAACTCGTTTATTTCCAAGATGCAAAAATTAATGTCAAACGTTTTATTTTGCAAAACTTGAAAAAGTATATTTGTCATCGGGAAAATAGTGAAAAAAAACATGCAATAGGAAAATGAAATCAAAATCTCGTAATCTAAATAATATCCCGCGAGCACTTAGCAAAGTTTCACTATCCCATATGTCAGAATTTTCACTCATTAGTTCCAACATGTTTTCTATATCAGCTTTGTATTCACTGACCGTTTCAACAAGCCTACTGTTGAAATTCCAACGATTGGAAGAGGAACTAGGAAATCGCTTCTTAACTTCTTGATCTGAAGCATATTTTCTCTTTGTTGACTTAGAGAAGAAAGTTCCAAATCCTGCAAGTGTCATGAAAAATCTTCGGCACTGGTTGATGTGGCTGACTGAATCTGATAAAACCAAATTTAGTCTATGCGTATAACAGTGTACAAAAATGGCCGCACTGCATTTCACTCTTACAAGTGATTGAAGTCCATTTACTTCACCCGACATGACTGCAGCACCATTATATGTTTGTGCTACTAATTTGTCAAAACATTTGAAATCACTTAAAACACGAAACACGTGCTCTCATAAGGCCCTAGCAGACCGATCACAACTAACGTCACTACAGCCAAGAAAACGTTCTTCAACTGCCCCTTCTGAAATAACGTATCGCAAAAGAGTGGTTAACTGAGATTTTTTACTCACGTCTGTTGTTTCAACCAATATTATTCCTACAAACAAGGTTTTCTCGATTTGCATCCTGATACTCTGTAATACTACATCGCAAACAGACTGAATCAAATCATTTTGTATGTCACTTGACAGACCAGAAAAAACTGCGGAGTTTTCTAGATGGCTTTTCAAATTACTGTCCATTTCTCCAAAAGCATAAACAAGTTCAACAAAATTTCCTTTATTTAAAGAATTTGAAGACTCGTCCATGTCCCCTAAAAGCTAATTCCTGCTTGGCACAGGTAACATCAATCAAACGACCCAAAATATGTCTATTCCTTTATGACATGTTCGTTGTGTTTCTGAGAATTTAACCTGAACTGGCCACTCAAACAGAACTCAATTCTAGTTTTACCAAACTGTTTCAGTGACATGCACGACACTAAATACGATTTACTGAGTTCATGCCTTTTGACCGATTTATGAAAGTTGTTCAAATCACTAAACCCTGATTGCGTCCAAGCACTTTTTTCAAAGGAAAATAATAAACATGGCCAACAGTATAACTTCTCAAATTACTTGTATCCAGTAAGCCAAGCTGTCTCGTAAAAACTAGCATTAAAATGTTGCACACACTGTTTTGTTTTCGTATGTATGTTGAGATCAGGAGTTGGTTTCCCACTGCTGATTATGCCTTTTTAAATTTTGGATGGTAAAAAACTATATGAGTGTTGTAAAATTTTTTTCTACAGCGCACTTACAATCATTCACTTCTGCAGAACTTGACGGAACATCGTCTGAACTGTTTATTTTGTTGAGTAAACTATAAACTAAATAGAAAGAAGAAATAACTTCACGTATCACGCACTTATGTAGGTCAATTTTCACAGCCACGCCAATTTAACTCCATTACTTGCCGGTAGAGGTGAACATGCAAACGAAACGCTCCTGTCATTGGCTACAGAAGATGGCCATTGGTACTATAGGTTTATGAAATCTTTCATTGCTACAAATAAGTCAAAAATATTAGACTATTAGTATTATTCTCAATTTAAAAAAAAAGTCAGCTCATAGATGTGGATACGTTGTATCTTACGTAATATTATAATTAGAGTACAATTTATTTAATGATCCATCAATTTAAAAAAAAACCGCCTCGTCCTGGCTATATATATTTCTTTGTTTTTTTGGCATCGTGAATTACGTAATTACCAAAAATGAACTGTTTCGAAAAGTATTTTAGAATACAAACAATAAATTTTAAGGTACATGTCCCAACAAAATTCAAAACAGTCGATTTTTACTATGTAATGGGTTTGAGGATTCAGATTTTGTTTTTATGTTTTATCCCGAGCATCTAACGTAATTTTGGAGTAGTGATTGTTTGAGACGCTTTACGCAGCCAAGAGAGTGGTACGGTAGCGAACTAAAATTTAACTAACATACAAGCACATTCTGAACTTACCTTAAATATGTTCCAATTAAAATAAACCAAGGCATTTTCTTAACTTCTTAACGTATAACAGCTGGTAGTTGAATGTTGTAGTCACGCATATTCAAGTAAATAACCACTTACACGTTCAGTTGTATCACAGGTATTTTCAGTAAAAGAAAAGCTGAGTAGCTACGTTTCAGATTAAGATGGAATAAAATCATAATACGAATTCACGAATCGTTCACCAGACATGCCTTAGTTAAAACATTTTACGTATAAGTATCAAATACGCGCGCGAAAACCACATAGTTGGTTGTTGTACAAATCAGAAAAAAACGGTCGATATTTTGACTGCTCGTAGAAGTTCGGATCTCCACTCGGCCAACATCGTGCCGTACGCAGGTCGTCTCGTTGCTTCCGCGGCTCCCTAATTCACCCGACCCGCGACAGATGGCACCCTTGGTTCTATCGCCGCACTGGCCTTCAGCAGTCGTAGGCTCATAGCCCTCTAGAAGCAACCGAGAGGATTGCTTCCACGACACACAGAGAGCGTCGGGAGACACGAACCGCCATTTACCGCACAGTTAGAAAATATTTTGTGTTCTATGGTGAACCAGCCCAGTTCTGAAAAAAAAAAAAAAACTAAACATATTCGGTTGCAAATTTTTAGAGTGATTATTATTTGACAGACTGAAATTAAAGGCGAAGCAATCCTTCCATTGCTTCCATGGACACTTCGCCCCTGGATAATAATGCTTTATGGACATGTGCTAACATCATGGTTATCCGACATCATGTATAGGTGCAGTTCTGTTAAAAGTGCTAAAGCAGACTGTCCCAAGATATGGAGCTGTGTGCATGGTTCAAACGTGTACATGGTAAGTTTGAGGGCAATCTGAAAGACATGAGCAGCGGGGTATGGTTACCTCCGTTTGTCGTATATCCAGATAATTCATTTTTCGTATATCCAGATAATTAATATTTATAAAATATAATTTTTTTTAGATATTTTTTTGCACGTGTGAGGATGGTGAAGGGGAATTTTCCGTATATGTAAATGTTTTAAAAATTTTTAAAAATAAAATTGTTAGACCATATATTTTTATTTTCAAATTTGTTTCGAATTGCTTTAGATTATTTAGATATATTTTTTTTGCGATGCTGAGGGCAGTGGGAAAATCTCTTAGAATGTATATTTTAAAATAATTTTTAAAACCCTTTTTTGATTTTTCAGAATTAATAATGTATTTTTAATGTTTAGGATTTTTAATGAATGTTTTGTGAATTTTTTAAAACTTTAAAAATATTTTTTGTTAATTTTGGGTTTTTTACAAATATTTTGTGATGTTTTAGAAATTTTAGATTTTTATTTGTTGGGTTTAAGGACATTCAAGCTCATGGGGATGAGGTTAAGTTCATGAGTCAACATCAAGGTCACTTAGTTCTAATATGGCGGCCAGGTGACCGGAACAACGGAGGAGATGTTCGGCTGTGGCTCCGGACCCCCATCCTATTATGCCCGACTCCTCAATTATATTCTACTAATATTTCTTGCTGCATCGACGGGTACTGATTCCACAGGGGATTATGACAAGAAAGTTAATGAAAATGAGGGAATTAGAGACCTACGATATGAGGTAAAGTTGGTTTGTGCATTATGCACACTAGCGAGACTTTCGTGTGAAATCTATGAACTTCAAAATGAACAGTCAACAGCTCTAAATACTGACGACAGTATCAGGGGTGGCAGAGTTTCAAGCCACTTTGGTCACTGGCAGGCATAGTGTCATAATATTAACCTGGGAAGAGTTTGAAACAGGAGGATACTAGACTGTTGCTGCCCATATTTGGAGCGAGGGATACTAGCTAGCGCTATACCTGGTGCTGGAGTGCAGGGATACCAGCTGGCGCTATCCCTAGTCACTGTGCTGTGATTGGTGGTTAGTTGTGGTAGACAATTAAGTAGGCGTTATAAAAATAGTCACAATTTACAAACCATCGAAGCTAAAGTGATCAAATTCATAGCATAGGCATAGCACCCGATATCCACCACGGTGGTAAGGTCATTAAGACCTAGGACATTCCTGACAAGGTTAATTTTGATTTAAGCTCTTTGTAAAACGTAGTCATAATTTCCGAACCATTAAAAATTTAATAATACAAATTCATAACACAGGCATCGTATCCGATATCCATCACGGTGATAAAGGGATAATTTAAGCCCTAAGGTTTTTCTGGCAAGGTCAATTATGCTTTTAAGCCCTTTTATAAACATAGTCACAATTTCCGAACCGTGGAAGATATAGTGATCAAATTTATAACACAGGCGTTATATCCGATATCTCACGGTGGTAAGGCCTTTCTAAAACGGTCAACCACACCTTAAGCCCTTTAAAATAAATACTAACTTATAATTTCCCATATGCCAGAACTACAGTCATCAAATTCTTAACATAAACATCAACCCCAACAAAAAAGAAGACTACAAGGTCAAACACACCTAAAACCGTTTTATAAGCACACTAATTCATAAGTTCCCAAACCCCAAAAATACAATCATCATATTAATAACATACAAATTAACCCCAACATAAAACAAGACTACAAGGTCAAACACACCTAAAGCCCTTTTTAAAGCACAGCAACTCATAATTTCCCATCTACCGAAGCTACTGTCATTAAGCTCAGACTCTAACGACTGGTGAGCAGATTGCTACTGAACTCGATTCCCATTCGGGTTACTTACATTTTATTCAGTTTTATTAATTTGTACTTTAAACTGTGAACGACAAGCGAACCCTATCAAGGAAAATAGATTGGTGTAGTAAGTAATGAATAACTATACAAAATATATTTTACATATAGGTTCGAAACACATACTTTTCATTCCGATACAAAATGGGCAACACCTCGCGAACAGTGCTCAGGCAACATCTTAGCTTTTGAGGTGACTTCACACTTATGCAAAGGCTCTACAGACTCCACATTCACCACAATCTCCTCCACATGTTCCACATGCTCCCCAATCTGCTCCACATGATCCACAATCTGCTCCACATGATCCAAAATCTGCTCCACATGCTCCACAATCTTCTCCACATGTTACACATACTCCACATCCTTAGGCAGCACCACTAACAGTACCACATCCTAAGCCAGCACCACAAACACACACACACACACACACATAAAATCACACAACTCAACTACACTTCCCAACCAACTGAAAAAAAATTACTTTACAAATATATCATCTTAACATACATCTCAAATGAACCAAAACAAACACCATTATATTATGAGATCATTTCAGCTTATAATAATAACACCAGACCAACAGACTTAGTTTCCAAAACATTCCAACCAGCTAAGCTAATATTATCTTTAATTTGAATACCTTCTACATTACACCATGGAAGTCATTTCATTCGCCTTATGGTCAACAACATATATTACTAAAATAATTACAATAAAACCACAACCACACATATTTTTTCCACCTAATGTTAGAATGTTAGAATAATTTTCTCATATATAAATAAGCTCTGCACTCTATTTCACAACATCACGGAGACATTTTTCATTTTCAAAAAGATACGACCTCCCACACCCTATCATATGTCAAACCACGAATGCTACTGGAAGGTGGCTAACATTTGAGGATTTACTGAAGTCATCTCTATATTCAAAACATTCAATAATAAGTATGAGGAAAAATCTTCTAAACATCAATAATTAATTAACACAAGTTTTCCTTTCTTTTTGTTTTTGACTGAAAAAAATAATACTTTCTTCATGAAGTCACTTATATCTCTTTTCAATGTTATTTAAATTGCAGGGAACTCAATCTCAATAGATATACCAATCTCAGATTACAATTAATTTATATGTATCGTAACACTCTCTACGACCATAAGATAAAATTTTATTTGACGATAACACCTTTAACTCACCTTTAACTGAGATTAGACTTAAAAAAAATGTTCTGAATCAGTTCATAAAAGGAGGGAATTAATTAAAAACAATAGTATTCCATACACTTCTAATTTTATTTCACTCAGTACTAATCACTGCATACATAAATACACTTAATCATATTATCCACTCAACAAACATTTGTGTAAACAATCCAAACACAAATATTACAACCTTAAAACCATTTCATAAGATTTACATTACTTACAAATATATACGATTTCCATGAAAAACAAACGTTACTGCATTACATCGTGTTTACATTTAACTATATGTTTGTATAATATAGACTTCCTGGTAAATTTTCGTGCACACATCATACACTGATGTACTATACATTCAGGATTTTTTAAGCAATTGCTCATCATGTGACAATACATATTATTATGGAATGTAAATTACTTCAGACAAAAGTGCCACTGATTTCCAGAAACCATCGAATAATCAACCCAATCACTTCTATGGCAAGTTTACAAATATTTTTCAAGTTGGGTATGATCACTAATAATCGAATGAATATTTATTTCTAAGTATGTTTCGTAAACCATTATTTTGTTTTGATATCTTCTCAAATTGTGTTGTAATGTAAACTCCTCCTCACAAGTTTCAGACTGGAAACGAGCTTGTGTACTCTCTCCGAATTAGTTTCCAATTATGTAATCAATTCGTTTGATTGCAAGAAAATTTTACATCCTTTCTCATGCTTCTTTAATGCATTCTCTTTCTTATACAAACGTAGACATATACCACATCTGTTTACCTTCAAAGTAGGATTCTTGGAACAAGCTATCTTTTCATGACTATGAACATAATGATATGCGGTAAATGTTTCTCCACAGAAAGACATACATGTTGTATTCTTGTCGATGTATTACCTTTACATACCGCTACGTGCCTTGTTAATGCTTATTGTCTCGTAAATATACATCCACAGATAGTACAGCAATATGTAACACACTCAGAATTCATTACACAATTACTTCTTTCTTGATGTCGCATACTGCGAATATGATTAAAGTTTTTATTGCAGTGCTCAAAGTGTACTCCAAGTGATAGTTCACCCATTGCTGGTGTAAACCACAGCAGCTTAACATGTACATCTAGTTCATCACTAGTACAAAGCAAAGGTTGACATTTCAAACATCTATGTATATGGAGAGTAGCGTTACTACGGCAGTATCGTTCATGAGAACGTAACTTCCCCTAACCGAAATACTCCTTAGCACAATAACAACACTTATGACTCATATCTAATGCTTGATGCAAAGTTTCTTCTAAACAATGCAGAGACGATGTGTTCATCTCTATCATCCCAAAGAGACTGAGCTAAATACCTTAAGACAACGAGCATTTATACCTTTCATAAATGTAGTAATATACGAGGGAAAGAAGCAATAAATCTTTAGAGATCCAATCTACCGGTGATACATTTAATGAAACAATGACAAAATACAGATTATCAGTCACGATGCCACTACTGTTCGGAGCACATTCGATCTACAACCACCGAAATGTAAACATATCTCCACGATTCCATAGTATTAATCCAAACACAACGTACCTTTGTACTTGCTCATGAAGAAACTATCTTACAAAGAGACAAAATTATATATGAATATCTTCAATTTAAAATTTGTAAATATTTTCTAACTGTTCGTCTTAAATACTCGTAAACCAGAAACGCTTATGTACGGTATATTGTTTAAATGTTACCACCCCTACAAACGTACTTTAAATAAAGGGATGTGCCTAAGTTACATGTTTAAATATATAATACACGATATGTATAATTAATACTTTTCTCAAGGTTACATGTAAACAGAATGACATTAACACATATTACATAAACCGTTCAAATGTTTCGTGATGTTAGTATTGTACGCGAAACGAATTTCGCAATCATACATTACATCACCCCTAATAATGTGCTTTAGTTAGTATGATTCCCAACTAAGAAAATATGAATCCAACATTTCCTATCATGTTTGTGGAATAAGCGAACAAACCATTCAACTCCTATTAAATATCATTCAATATTAGTCAATTCATCATATAAATATACACTCATTTATAACTCTACTTAACACTCATCTAAATAAAACCAAGGTTGGAGAGTGAAAGAAATTTCTCCCTCTTATATTACATGATATTTCCATGACAGTGACAAAATATAACAGATTTTCAGATCTCAAATATTTCACAAACTATTGCAAGTGAATATAATTTAACATTTGCTTTAAACGCAATATACATATCTGCTTTATACGCAACATGCATACACATTTGTTGATATATTAACTAGAGGGGATACAGGAAATGTCTAATGTTTCCTTTAAATGTTCTAATTCTTCCATCCTAACAAACAGTGTAACTGCCTACCACAAAAATTTATCCCAAATAGCAATCATTATACCCACTCCCAGAAAAAATGTTACTATACCTACAAGCAATTACTTGTAAACAGACACGCACACACTCGCACACACACACACACACACACACACACACACACTCACACACACATAATATATAATATATATATATATATATATATATATATATATATATATATATTATATATATATATATACGAAAAAACTAACGCACATTGAACCTACAATATTCCAAGTGGCAAACCCACTCTACCCAAGACTTGATCCTAATGAACCACATTAACCCAAAACAACACAAATCAACCCAAAATTAACCGTAAAGGACGAAAAATATACTCCAAAACACACACACAACTCATTTGCACATACCAAACCAGGCAATTGCAAAACCCCATAGCATCAAACTTTACAAGTAAAACTATATACCTGTACACTATATCAACATGTTATACAACACAAATAAACAAATTTCCATAATCTGTCTTTCAATACACATTATAACAAATATTTAATCTTGAGTATAACGATATAAAAATGAAAAGCCTTACCAAGATTCCATTTTTGTAATTTAGTATATAACATCATTTATCAATTTAAGATCCAAATAAAACACTCGTCTCACTCAAATCGTGTTATCCCATACTACGTATAGCAATCAAGACTTGTTTATTTTATAAAAACCCTTAATTAAATAAGGCTTCTTAAGATCTGCTCTTTTTAACATTTGATTCCATCGTTCTAGGCTACTTAGGTCTTAACTTCATGACAAGTATTTACACTATTAAACCCAACCCTTTTTTTTCGCACGACAAGCTTAAATGTAGTTTGAATGTAATTTGTCTACTTGGAAAAGCGTCAAAATTCAAGTATACATACTGATTTAGTTAAAACTTCAACCCGAAACGCGGGCATGGACATTTATAATAACATATTCTTTGTTTCAATTCCCAACGAGGTAAATCCGCATATATGAATTACTGTCACATTATTTGTTTAAACCCACCCATTTTAAACAATAAATAATAGATTATCCTTTAAAATTATCGTTTTTTTTACCTGTCTTAAGGCGTACTAGTTTAATACAGTGTAATAACACAAATGTGAAGTACTCATTACACAACAAACATCACTTTTACATAGTGCAACAAACCATATTATAACAATAATATTTTAATATTTTAAATTATTCTAGGAAAACTGTTTCTGAAAGGATAACAAATTCTCTCAAACTTCCGGAGAACACCATGTTAAATTTTTAGCTATACAGCTTAACATTTTTAGAAACTTTAAAAATTGTATCCCTCATAATAGGTTAGGATTACATTGGGAGAGTTGAGCACACACGTTATTAATCATCACGAGAAAAATATGTATATTCGCATATCAAAAATATGTATTTAGTGAGAATATTTAGACGGGTCTAAGTAGCACATACATAGCGGTTTAAGAACCACACAGAGCAAGCCGATATTTCTTTTAAACTCGTATCAAGTAAATTATCCAAACTATTGGCATAATTAATATCCAATTGCAAGTAGTATGGAGTAACGAGATAAAACCAAATACACATTGTCCGATGAAAAACAAAGAAAACAAAACAACTCAAGAAAGGAATACAACTATAGGTTTGAGAACATACTCAGAAATTCATTGCAACTAAAAATTACTTTTCAGTACTATTATTTAAATATTGAATAACTAATATGATTATTTTCACTCTAAGTGTACATATCACTATAAACAAAACTAACATCTGGCTAATATATGTTTGATATTATGCATGACAATTTGCAACACACTAGACAACAAACACCTAAACAATATGACTTTCTATTAACTATCTCGCTCTATATTCCACTCCCATACAGCATTATCGTCTCTCTACAACATTTTATCACAGCTCATCGACAACAAAGAACCACATATACTCACCCACACAGGTCTACAGCAGCCAAACGTCTTCTCTGGTAGGAGAACAGTCTCGCGGAGAAGATACATGTCAGTTCTTTATCTAGGAAGGCTATACAACGACAAACAGCATAAAATTTATATATAATTAAAGCATACTGTTATAAAAAAACCTTTTTTCAAAAATTCATACCTTTAGAAATGACACATTCAACACAAACATGTATAAAATTACTACTCTACGTCTCAGTTATGTTGTGAAATAGAGTACAGAGCTTATTTCTATATGAGAAAATTATTTTAACATCCTAACATTAGTTGGAAAAATTATGGGTTGTTTTGGTTTTATTGTAATTATTTTAGTAATATATGTTGTTGACCATAAGGCAAATTAAATGACTTCCATGGTGTAATGGAGAAGGTATGCAAATTAAAGATAATGTTAGCTTAGCTGGTTGGAATGTTTTGGAAACTAAGTCTGTTGGTCTGGTGTTAGTATTGTAAGTTGAAATTATCTCATAATATAATGGTGTTTGTTTTTGTTCATTTGAGATGTATGTTAAGATGCTATATTTGTAAAGTAATTTTTTTAGTTGGTTGGTAAGTGTAGTTGAGTTGTATGATTGCGTGTGTGTGTGTGTGGGTTGTGAAGCTAGCTTAGGATGTGGTGCTGTTTTTGGTGCTGCCTTAGGATGTGGAGCATGTCGATTCTGTGGAGTGGGTGGAGCCTGTGGAGCAGACTGTTGAGCATTAGTAGTACATGGATCATATTGTGTAGCTTGTGAAGCATGTGGTGTCTATGGAGCCTTTACATAACTATGAGCTCGCCTCACAAGCGAAGCTATACCCTGAGCACTGTTCACGAGGTGTGATTACTTGTTACCCATTTTGTATCGGAATGAATGGTATGAGTTTTGAACCAATATGTAAATTCTATTTTGTATAGTTATCCATTACTTACTACACCAATATATTAACTTTGATGGATTTCGCTCGTCATTCACAGTTTAAAGCACAAATTAATAAAACTGAATAAAATGTAATTATCCCGAATGGGAATCGAGTTCAGTAGCAATCTGCTCACAAGTCGTTAGAGCCCGAGTTTAATGAATATAGCTTCGGTAGATGGGAAATTATGAGTTACTACGCTTATAAAAGGGATTTAAGTATGTTTTCCTTGTATTCTTGTTTGTCATTGTGGTTTATGTGGATGTTATGAATTTAATGTTTGTAGTTTTGGTAGATGAGAAACTATGAGTTAGTATGCTTATAAAAGGGCTTTAAGTGTGATTACCCTCGTAGTCTCGTTTGTCATTGGGGTTGTTGTGTATGTCATGTACTTGATGTTTGTAGCTCTGGTGTATGGGAAATTATGGGTTAGTATGCTTATAAAGGGCTTTAGGTGTGTTTGACCATGTTAGAAAGGCCTAAGGGCTTAGATGAATTTACCACCATGATAGTTATCGAATGCAATGCATATTTTATGAATTTGATCACTATAGCTTTGGTAGTTGGATAGTATGTGTTAGTATTTTAAAGCTTCCCTTTCTCTAGACTACTAATTACATCAAAATCTAGGTTAGTGTAATGTATTTAGGGGGGTCACAGGAGGTGCTTTTGATGTTGGCTAAATATGGTAAAAGGATTATAAAAATATATTATTTTATATTACTAACCTCAAGTAAGAAACACAATACATTTACATTACAGACCAACAAAGGGAAACAGTTACGTTACAGAATAAGGTGATTACAATTGCATTACAAATTAAACTCAAACAATAGTTTAACAGGATTCACAAATATACCGCAGCTATGCCCTAACCTTGCCGTAATTATTACAATGGACGAAAAGGGACGATGATTTGGAACCAGAATGGCTCCCTACCGCAAACGTGTTTATGCTCACCCTCTCTCGTAGAACTGGTTGGCCTCAGAGCTCCTCTGTGGCCTAGGGTCATCTGCTTCTGTCGTATTCAGCCTACAATCTCACTCACAAGTATATCGCCTCAATACGTGGTGCGATCTGGGGGGGGGGGGGATGCGCCATGCGGGGACCATTTTATATCTAGGTTAAGTAGGTCACGTTTGCGAAACCACTGCACTCGGCTACCAGTTATACCTCGCACGACCTTAGGCGTTGTAGCGATACCAGGTTATCGTTACACTGCCCCCCCTCCCCGTTTTGAAATAACAGTCGTCTCGGATGTGGAAGAGACCAAGTTTGTAAAAGATGACATAGGATGTAAGTGAGAGAGGCACAAGCATCCTGGGGCACTTCAGTGTAGGGGAGGCCTTGGAGCTCAAGGCGGTTGCGAACGTCGCGCAGGGTGGTATACCCGGAGGACTTAAGCGCAGTATCGAGGGAGTAATTACAAGTAAGAGTCAGCGTCGATAAACAAAATTAAAAGGTTTTAATACACAAGTTTAAGTGGAAGAAGTTATATACGTTGAGTTTTAGGTATTCACATGGGGCAAAAGACAAGGCGGCATAGTCTTAAAATACAGAGTAAGGATATAAGAAAAGTGGCTAGCCATGTTAACATCACAAGTTCTGAACATGTTTTTGTGACACATTAGGGAGGGGCGGGGAAACTGCCCTCGGCCACATTGAATAATTATGTGAAATAAATCCCTAGATGGGCACAGGCAGGAGAGAGATTGAAATAAGTGCGCCTTTAGTGAACACTTGACAACATGCCAGAAATATTAGCTATAAAGGAGACAAGGTGAAAAGGCACAGCCGGCTGGCCTAAGTTACAATAAAAAATATAATATATCATGCCATGGTGCACCTGTAGTAGGGCATGAAGACAACACTATTTAAAAATATACACAATACAAAGGTTGGTAGTAAAAGTTGGCAGTGAACGTGGTGCGTAAAAGAAAACTTACAGTACACATTTGGCTGCGCGTAGCGCATGCTCAACAGTCGCGAAAGGAATGTTATGTTGGCCGCAAGAAGCGTGCACGATTGCAGTGAATATTTGCATTTGTGAATACTTAGATGACTAATGGATTAATGATTTCCGCTGATGACAGATAAGTAAATACTTACAGTTTAGGTTGTGTTACACAGAAAAATTACATGAATAAATTGTATACACCTTTCATGGTATTGTAAGTTGTGTGTACGCGTGTGCGATAGAACTTGGGTTCACTATCTTAGATACCTCTTATAAGCTTAGAAATACTTTGAATTACAATAGAAACAGTCGAAAAACATAGCAAAAGCAAAAATTGATTGGTACATACGCCTTTGGGGAAAGTTCATATTCTGATGGTAATAGCCCTGCATTAAAAGTGTGTTTCTCACTTTTGCGCTTTGTATGCTCGTAACGAGAGTATTCACTCAGTAAGGTAAAGTGTGTCCGCTCATATATAAAAGATTCTACACACATCGTTTGAATGTTAGTTTGGCGCACTAGCTTGTCTTGAAAGTCTTTAGGCACGAGAACTTTGTTATTAATGTCTTCCGCATTATTGCGTGGCATGAGAGCTAGATTGTACTTACCACGTTTTGAATTATCATTCATATTTCGACGAGAAATACAATATAGAGCACATAGGCTACATGAATAAGAAAACAAATGATTATAGACATTAAAAGAATGGAAACACATGTTACATAGAAATGAATAATATAACCTAGCTTACACCTATTTGTAATCCTTTTACAAGCTAATGGTAATTTGTTATAAAACATTTTATTGATCAATGCACCTACAAACAACACAAATATCTGCAGATATGGGGAAGGGTAAGAAAGGTGGAGTACTCCGTTAAGGTATATTACAGCCTATAGAACACTGGTCACTATAGTGACTGAATAATAAGGTAAGGTCAGTTAGCAAAAACTCTGCTCACAAGGCAGGGTATAAATGTATCAATATGTGAGGAGAAAATGCCAGGAGGCATGATAATATACAATACAATGACTGTTGAGCCCATACCAGTAGGCCCAAGCAAAATGCTTGGAAATAATTATAGTAGTAAAACATACAAGTGCAATACTCCAATGGAAGGAAGAAAGATTTCAACATAGCCTATATTAAGTACTAAGAGCAATGATGCAATAGCACACATGACTTATACCATCATTGTGAGGATAGTTTGTTTGTTTGTCTACTTTTGTATTTTTTTGTTTTATGAACCAGATATACTTCATGAGAAAAGGCTAATCCTCACTGGTAATAACTATAAACAACATTGACAATAGTTATACTAAGCTCCCAATGATTATAACAAAAGTTAAATAATATTTTCAGAGCAATGCAATATAAGCATAAGAATGAAGGTAAGATGGTCTGAGGCATGTAAAAACAATTCTCTGTGAATAAAGAACAACAAGAGAACCTTAGGCCGAAGTGCCAACCCCAGGAGATAGGCAGGAGATATGGAGAGGGCCATACTGGTAAAACGAATCGGTAATATTATAACGAGCAAGTTCAGGGCAATGAAATAGGTATACTTTTCGTTTTCTGTTTATTTTTTTTCTTATTTTCTAGTAATGGAATGACGCAGGTAAATTAAGCAAAATACGATTATATAACTTAAATCTAGACTTAAGTGACAAGTACTGTAAAGAACAAGGTGGTACTTCCCCTGGATAGGGAGTAAAACAATTGAACCTTGCTGTCCATTATGAGGAGAGATTCATGACCTTGAAAAGAATAAAATCATTAATTAAAAGTCCTAGATAGAGAGTTGCTACCATACTCAATACAAGAATAGAAAGGCAAGACTGAACATGAATTCTGTGCGAACTGCTGATGCCTGTACAATTAACCTAATATTACAGTTACTGTAACTGTGTGGTGTAATGAATGAAATTGCTATAATGACCAGTAGGCCTAAGTAACAAGCACTCAGTAGCTCACACAGTGCCAGGAGGCATGCTAACTGACTCACTCAAAGATATACAATTAAAAGAGACCCTTGGTCACTGGTAATAACTTGATATGAGCCCTATGTAAAGGCAAGACTCTACTTATATACCTTATTGAATGCCGAATTTAATAAAATGATATTCCAATCTCATTTCGAACCCTAAAACATAGTACACATACTGAAATCCTTGGAAAATTGCAAAAAATTTGGAACTGCAACAAGTCATATATGTAGTCACATTAATGCATCTGGTGCAAATATACATGTAGTAGAAACCTTTTAAGAGTCAAAAGTGTAGGCCTGAGCTTAATTACTGCTATCACCTATAATGCCAGGAGGCATACTAACTGACTCTCTCAAATACAATTATAAGTAAGTAAAAAACTTTGGTCACTGGTACATGAACTTGATAACACCCCTACGTGAGGGATAATATTCGATGTCTTGTAGGGTAAGATAAACAAATATCCTTACCAAAAACATTTCAAATATACTGGCTTCCTTGTAAAGGGACAAGGGCAGTGTGAACTGCAGAAACAAACATTTATAATTATTAAAACACATTGTGTGCAAAGATAGATAAACTGAAGCGATGCGCCAGTCCAAACTGTAGGCCGAAGGCCAATTACAAATAGATTATCTATAATGCCAGGAGGCATAACACTTTAACTTCAAAAGAGCCTGAATTATAGCAAAAGTTTGTAGGGCAATACAATGCTCATATAAAGGCAAATATAAACAAATAACTAACATATACTCAACGACGTACTGAGATGAGTGAATGTACTGAACAGATCTTAATAATGCAGGCACAACTGGTGATAACAGAGCCTGTCGACGATGAATAACTGTGACAAATTAAGTAGAGCT
Source organism: Dryococelus australis (assembly GCA_029891345.1). NCBI lineage: Eukaryota > Metazoa > Arthropoda > Insecta > Phasmatodea > Phasmatidae > Dryococelus > Dryococelus australis. Next base: position 213,870,010 of record CM056994.1, read on the forward strand.
GGATCACTCTATAGCATGTCATATTACTGAGTTCTTTGTTGACGACGCGGAGGCTCCTTAGGCCTCATAAGAAATCCACCCGAAAGTCATTGAATAAAAAAAATGAAACAGCACACACTCAGGGCAGAATGTAATTGACAAATAGAGAACAAAATATCTTGCATTAATTGCTGTTAGAAATAAACACATGGGGACGTTAAGTGAGCTCTTAGTAAGGCGTGGCAACAATATCAAAAATACATCTTAAAAATTTGACGTTGATGTCTATGTTGGGGTACTCGAATGCAGGAACAAAATAAAATGCATTAATGTAGCCTAGGAAGCATGGAAATAAAAGGAAGCTAATTGTGTGCATTAAAAATGACATATGAATATAAGGAACAAAATGATTAGATTACTACCAAAACATTTTGTGAAAGATTAGCATTTGTAATACGTGAGGGCAATTATATACAGAAACAAAATTGTAGAACCTATTTCCATAGTAAACAGGCATAGTATACAGAGAAAACATGTAGTTAGTAGAAAATACTTTGCTCGGCACTCGTGCCCTGAAAGAAATATTACCAATATCATAAGTAAAACGATCTCTAATCGAAAAATAATAACTGCACTCGTAAGCTGAGGCTGGCCCTATAATGTAACTGAACGCATTACTATAGGCTATTCATGGTAAAGTGAGCACTTCTGAAATACCTCTCATTTGTAATAACTGTCAATAAATAAATTTTATTTTAGCCTTAGGCGTTAACGCCCGAGTGCGGGGGAATATACACATTGCATTTATTACATACATCTCAATATATATGTAAAATGGTAGTTAAATAATAAAAAATGGATTAAACAAAATAGTAACTAGGTCCCCAAAAGTGATCACTTTACCGTGAACAGCCTGTAATAGTCTGTATCTAATGCTTAAATTGCCAGTCGGAATTAAATGCATTTATAACTACATGGAATAGGCACTCCAAGAGTGCCAATCTCGTGGATTATATTGCCAGGATTGTAATCCATTAACACAATAAAACAAATACTCTAGCCATGGAATCGTGGACTGTTTGGGGGGGGGGGGATGAAATACTGGTGTGGCGATAATTGATCAAACTACTTGTTGTGTGACATAAAGCAGACATTTATAATAACTTAAAAAAGGCAAAATTATGTAACTGTACATCAGGTGTGAAGAGTTCGTGCTTGTTATTAGTAATTACTTAAAGACAGCTTAGGGAGAAATTAAGTGTTAAATGGCTGCACTGTGGAAACTGTACTCTCAATGCAGAGAAACTGGTATGAAGTTTGGGGCGGGAAGGGAGCTGTAATTACACTGTGAGCAGCAGAGGAATGACGGTTTCTCAGTGAACGTCAAACTCCTACATGACGTAGCAACTGCCAGCACGTGTATGATAAGTCGCGGGCGGGAAGACTTCAGCTGTAAAACAAAGGAACAGAGACACAAAAGTGCGATGGCGGCGTGTGCACGAAATGTCGGCAGTATGGAAGGATCAGCTGTATGAACAAAACAAAAGAAACACAAGGTCGCCACAGCTGGGTGGGTGGAGATAGGGCCGCTCTCTCTCTGGAAGCGGTGCGGCCTGTGCCGGACTTTGCCCCAGCAACGCCCGAGGCCTGCTGAGAGTGGCTTAACCCACAGGAAGTGCAGCCAACCTTGGCCAGCGGCGAGAAGAGCATTGCAGCTGTGATGAGTGACGGCAAGAAGTGAGGAGAGCAGTTGGCGAACGTTTTATCCCTTCTACCGTGCGCTGGCCGTGGAGCAGTAGGACGATGACTCACGGAGTGGCAGGGACGTGACATAGAATGCTCACTGTGGCTACTGCTCGCTGTGTCACACGTGCTAATGTGAGACTTGGTCAGCACACACCAGTTGCCGTGCACTGCGTATCTCTTGCCGTGATATCAGGACATAGACAGCTTAGCACCTACAGGGTAGCACGTGACGTACAACGAAATAAGAGAAACTGTAACACATTTTACATAAATATTAGACACTAACACAGAAAGATACAAAATACAGAGTTACATTAAGACAAATATTAATGGGCGTACACAAACTTAGTATGCCACATACAAATGGTGTTAAACATAGGGGATGCTACAGACTCCAGAAAATAAGTCAAGGCTAGTGATGAAAGGGGAATGTTGCAAAGCATTACAAATATCATCAGTATGAGGTAGTGGATATTGCCTCCTAGTAATATGTTGATTGAGGTTTCGAAAATCGGTCAAAAATAGAAGGCTGCCACTCTTCTTGGAAATGACGAGACTAGGTGCGGAATATGATTAATTAATTTCTTGTATAATGCCAGCACTTACCATGTCTTTTATCTGAATTAAAGGGTCATCATGCACCTTGGGACTGATTCGGTACGGACGAGTAGCAATGGGTTTGTCCGTGTCTAAGTCCAGCTTAATTTGAAAGTTCCGTGCCTCTGTAAGCTCTAGAAAAGAATTTGCAAAACTGTCTTTATAGTGCTCTATAATATTTTGAATGGCTCGTTTCTGGATAAGAGAAAGGTTATCATTAACTGAAGGACCCTGAGGGGTTTGAATTTCAAAGGCCTCGAGAGCATTACAACACTGTGTAATGGACGAGTAGTAGAGCGTGTTCGCGCTATCGGAAACAATGGGAATTTTGGTGAATTTATTCTCATCGTAGGCATGGATAAAGAGAGTATTGTACTTCAAAATAGGAATTATGTCGTCCTCCTTAAGAAAATCCACACTCAAAATGATATTTTGTTAGTAGTTGTCAAGATTTCTGTGGATAAGTACTACCATGAATATTTGAGTAAAGTAGTTTCAAACTTAGGGGGGGGGGGGCAAAATTGACGTGGCCACAACTAGTGTAATATTAGCCTTGAGAGGAGAAAGGGGCTGATCTAATAAAATGGTGCTGGCCACAAAGCTACATGAGCAGCCTGTATCTACATAAGACATTGTATTGTTTGCCCTTAATAGTGACAAGTATGTGAGGCATAGGAGTGCTAGCAACATTCGGCTAACATTATTAAAGGGGAGTAGCACATGCTGGTCTCTGTGTTCCAATTCTAGACGTGGCACTGCTCAGCATGTTTCTCAACAAACGCTCATCATTACGGCCACCGGCATCCTTATTTGGAAAACAGCACGCACCACAGCGGGAGTGGGAGTGGAGTGGGTCAGAAAGACGGTACACTGTGTCAGCTGGAATGTATTCTTAAACTGGTGAAAATAGCCACCAACTTCCATTGGTAAAGCAAAATTCTGATTTGGAAATAAGGGGCACTGATGAATCTGATTTCCTACGTAGAGGAAAAGTGTGCAGATATCGCTAGCGAGGATATGTCGATCGTGAACTGCTGGCCACATGGTAGGGATTCGCTGCAATGTGGCAATGCTGCATTCTCGTGCACAGGATGCTGGAGGTGTGGCCACCATGACCTGAATTGTGCAGGGGGAAAAGTTGTGCTGGCATTCGATGCTGCGGGGAGGCTTGGGACGCACTGGGTGATGTGTCGGTGCTTTGTGTGACCGCTTTACAGGCAGTGGTGTGCATAATTGTTTACAGAGTGGTTGCAGAATGTGAACTTTATTCGATCTGGCAGAAAAATGTGTATCATGGCATTGTGCAAAATGGATCTGAGAATGACGGTGTTCCATTGGGCTAATATCACCAATATGACTGGGTGGAATGATAGGTGGCAAAAGGGACTTGGGTGAAATTTTTTCCTGTGGAATTATATCGCGCAATTCCTGTGTACAACCAATTGGATACCATTGTGCTGAAAATAGTATTACACATGGGCCGAAAACGGGCATTTTCGTCATAGGGGTGGCATGTCTTACCACCTTGTGGGGAAGTTTTTTGACTAATAACGGGGGTTTTGTGTTTCGTGGAATGGACATGACTGGGGTGTGGTAGCAGGTAACCTGTTAAAGTGAGCTATGTAGACAGTATTGTGGGGGAAATGGGTGGTGTTGGCGTGGTACTAAGGAAAGTGGCATGTATGATTGACACAGCACCGATAACTACTGAAAGAGTGTAGAGTTTGATGAAATTGATGATATTTGGTGTTGTGAGGGGGGTAGAGTGGTGGATTTGGGGAGTGTTGGGAGTGGTAGTACTGTGGGCGACTGGGGTATGGGGGATTGAAGCCAGTGTGGGGTTGTGAAAGCTATAGCATGCACGATTCTGGTGCTGCGTGAACTGATGTGAGGAGGGTGAGTCAAGTTGACGGAGCAAAAGATGTGCGATCTCCTGTTGAGATTTGTAATTTCTGCTTCAAGGCACACAGAATCTGGGTGACATTTTGGTAACATTGGTGGGTTTGGGTAACATTTTGATATTTGAAAATACCTACTTCAACCCAGCAAATGTTTTTGCATGTTAGTTCGAGCATGTCATTCGGAAGTCCTATGAGGTTATCCGCCATAGAGGGGAGAATACTTTTTCAGATGCCGTTCATTGAGTTGGTGTTTGTCATGTGGGGGTTATACTGTCCTCTGTAATATTCAAGTGTCTTAATGTGGTAGAGCGTGTCCTCGCCGACGGATTGTTTCTTTGTGTAAATTACATTTTTTACATGCTCAGTTTTAGCAGCACTTGCAAATACATCTACTAAGCTCAGGCAACGTGATAGGCTGGGAGTGGTGATGTGTTAGAATTTCTAGAGTGTGCTTGGCCATGTCATGGAGGGAAACTTCTCAGCGTCTGCCCATCCATTTATGTCGGCAACCTCTTCATAGACATGTAAAAACTCTTGAATATTTTCTCCCTGTTTCACCAAAAAGGATGGGGGTTTTTCTGATTGAGAGAAAATGACATTAACAGGAGGGGGTTGTTGACCATGAAGGGTTGTGGTTGATCGGGTATGTTATTAATGTATGCAGGGGTGGTGGGTGGGGTGGAAATGATCGTGAAGGAAGATGAGCAATGCCATTTTCCCCATAAAGGGAAAATACAAAGAATTGAGTGAGATTGTGGCGGTTGTGCGAATGTAATGGTGATGGTGATTGAGGAATGGATTAGAAGGAGGGCGGTGTGTCAAGAGGGAAGGTATGCTCGGTGCTAGGAAATGATGTGTCTAGCACATCGTTTTGTATTTGACTAGTATTAGGTGTTTCTGTAATGTTTTGAAGGATACGCTTCCTGTCTCTCATGTCTAAGGAGTTTTCAAAATCTTTTGTGTCAAGAAAACTGTTTTAAGGAATTGTGAGAGCCTTTCTCTGACTTCGCATTTCCATGAACTGTGTAAACTGGGTGGTGAAAGTGTATGTTCGTTTAATTGGTGCCGCACAGTTTTGTGAATTTAAAATTAAACTAATTACTCTAAATAAGAAGGAAACATGCTCCAACAGCACACAGCACACTGGAGGGGTTCAACCAAGCAAGTGAATAGTATGATCTGCATGAATGATAAGTGTTACAATTAAAATACTCTAACTACATAAAATAAACATTCTGAGAGGGCATGAGTGGGCAAGAAAGGTAGCTCGGCAAGGCTGCTATGCAGGCACTGAGTCGCGCATGTGGTAACTGACGTATGCCATGCTGGCTTAGTGTAGGAGTAGAACAATGCTTAGCATGGGTGGGTGGGGCTGTCTGTCAGAGAGGGGAAAGGCGGCTTACTCTGAAAGTATCACATGTCTAAAAATATTGAGTAGACAGTTGAATGACACGATAATGATGGCCTGGGAACAGGTGGCGCATAGCTGCAGAGAGGTGGTATTGAAACGGCAGCTTCATCAGTGTAACACTTCCCTTCCTTCGCACTACTAATAAACTCTGGTATCCAATTTCTGTATACTTGAATCCAGCATCAATCTCTATGTTACTGTAAGGAGGTAAGGGATGTCACAAGGGATGCTCGTGATAGCGGCTAAATGAGGTAGAAGGAATACAAAAAAATGTATTATTTAATATTACTAACTTCAATTAAGAAACACAATATATTTATTTTACAGAACAACTATGGGATACAGTTATCTTACAAAATAAGGAGATTACAATTATGTTATAAATTATACTCAAACAATAGCTTAACAGGATTCACAGTTATATGACAGCTATGCCCTAACCTTGCCATAATTATTACAAAGGGAGAAAATGGACGATGACTGGGAACCAGAATGGCTCCCTACTGCAAATGTATTTATGCTCACCCTCTCTCTTAGAACTGGTTGACCTCAGAGCTCCTCTGTGGCCTAGGGCCATCTCCTTCTGTCGTCTTCAGCCTACGATCTCACTCACAAGTATATCACCTCAATACATGGTGCTGTCTGGAAGGGGGCAGCACCATGCAGGGTCCTTTTTATATCTGGGCCAAGTAGGGCACATTTGCAAAAACACTGCACTCGGCCACCAACTATACCCTGCACGACCTTAGGTGGTGTAGCGATGCCAGGTTATCGCCACAGTATGCTTATAAAATGCACTTTAGGTGTGTTTAACCTTGGAGTCTTCCTTGTTGTTGGGGTTTGATGTGTACATTATTAATTTAATGATTGTAGCTTTGGGAGTTTGGAAATTATGAGATAGTAAAAGTGCTCTAAGTCTGTTTGAAATTGTAGTCTTGTTTGTTGTTGGACTTGATGTGTATGTTATGAATTTGATTATTGTTGTTTTGGTAGATGGGAAATCATGCATTAGTATGCTTATAAAAGGGCTTTACGTGAGTCTGACTTTGCATTCTGGTTTATTTTACAGGTTGATGGCAATGTCATGATAATTAGGTTTGTAACTTTGTTAGATTATAAATTATGAGTTAATATGCTTATAAATGAGTTTTAGGTGTGTTTCACCTTGTAGTCTTGCTTGTTGTTGGGGCTGATGTGTATGATATGAATTTGATGTTTGTAGCTTTGGTATGGGAATTATGAGTTACTATGCTTATAAAAGGGCTTCAGGTGTGTTTTACTTTGTAGTCTTCTTTGTTTTTGGGATTGATGTTTATGTTATATATTTGATGTCTGCAAATTTGTAGATGGGAAAATATGAGTAACTATGCTTAAAAACGATCTTTAGATATGTTTGACCTTATAGCCTGGTTTGTTGTTGGGCTTGATGTCCATGTTATGAATCTGATGTCTTTAGCTTTGTTAGATGATAAATAATGAGTTACTATAGTTATAAAAGAACTTTCGGTGTGTTTGAACTTGTAGTCATGTTTGTTGTTGGGATTGATGTGTATGTTATGAATTTGACATTTTTGCTTTGGTAGATGGGAATCATGAATTACTATGCTTATAAAAGGAATTTAGGTGAGTTTGACCTTGTAGTCTGGTTTGTTGTTGGGATGGATGTTTATGTTATGGATTTGATGATTGTAGCTTCGGTAGATGGGAAATTAGGAGTTAGTAAGCTTATAAAAAGACTTTAGGTGTGTTTGACTTAGCTAGAAAGACCTTAGGGCCAAATTGAAATTTCCTCCATGAATGATATTGGATAAAATGCCTATGTTATGAATTTGATCACTATATCTTCAATGGTTCGGAAATTGTGACTATGTTTAAAAAAGGGTTTAAACACATAATTGACCTTGTGAGAAAGGTCTTAAGGCTTAAATCACCTTACGATTATGCTGGATATCGGATATGATATCTATGTTATGAATTTGTACACTATATCTTCAATGGTTCGGAAACTACGACTACAATTTACAATAGGGCTTAACTCAAGATTGACCTTGTCAGAAAAGCCTTAGGTTTTAAATTAACTTACGACCATGATGGATTTAGGGTACTATGCCTATATCATGAATTTGATCACTATAGTTTCGATAGTTTCAAAATTGTGACTAAGTTTATAAACTATCATATCACAACACAGCGACTGGGAATTGCACCAGCTAGTATCCCTCCACTCCAGCACCAGGTATAGCGCCAGCTAGTATCCCTTAATCCAAATATTGGCAGTGCCAGTTTAGTATCCTCCTGTTTGAGACTCTTCCTAGGTTAATCTTATGGCGCTACGTCTGCCAGTGATCAAAGTGGCCTGAAACCCCATCGCCCCTACTACTGACGACTGAGCAACTCCTGCTACAAAGGAAAGTTTATTCAATACGGACTACAAAAGAGGAGGTGAAGATTACCGTAAAGAACATTGAAGACAATGAACATGAATACAGTGGTGGTGCTTAAGACGATGGGGATTTTCTCGATGGTTTGACACACCCCTCCTCCACATTTGCTGCAACAAGTAACATGAAGAAGGTGGAAAATTCTGAAAACACTGTCTTTATATTTCCTGAAGATCCGGACGAACTTTTTCATATACTCATACATTTGATTGCTGTGCAATATTAACGAGGTATCTTCAGTTATTAGTGAACTTAAGTTCAGGGATTATATCGTATGATGTGATGAACCGATTTTTTTCTGGAATTGTAATGTGTAAAATAAGAATATTGTTTAAATAAAGTATTCATGTATTAATTTTAATTTGTGTGTCGTATCCATTTATCCCTCGCAACTTTAAAGTGGTACTATTAGCTCTCAACCAGTACAGTACTGAACTTCCTTGAGAATATTATAAATATTTAAGTAAAAAAATTCATGGATAGTGAACTAGATACAACATTTTTAATGTTCAGTCAAATACAAATGTGTGAAGTCAACTAGCAAATGAATGCAAAATTTGACAAATGGGTGGGGACAAACTGAAGGATTGATCGAAGGATCGATCGACGGATTGGCATTGATCGAAACATGATGGAAACATTGCGAGATTGGCTGAAGATGTGAACGAAAGATTGAAATATCTATATAAAATTTGCGAAAGTTTATGAAATAATGCATAAGATTGATGGAATGATTGAAAGATTGTTGGGAAGATTGCGGATAATTAGTGAAAAAATTGCAAAAGATTGATAATAATATTGGAAAATTGATTGAAAGTTTACTGAGGTTTGGTGAAGTTTGGTGAGGATTGGTGAAGATTGTAGAGAATGGGATGCTTGATGTTGTGCATATGATGCTGATTGCAGTGCTTGGGGTACTGATTGCAGTGCATGCAGTGCTCATTGGTGAGGATTGAGGAGGATTGTGGAGTATTACTCTGAATTGCGGAAGAGGATTTCGAATAATTGCTGAGGTTTGTGAAAGATTGTGGAGGATTAATGAGGAGATTGAGGAGGATTGGAAAGGACTGCAAAAATTGTGAAATATTAATGTTAATATTGTGAAAGGTTTCAGAAAGTTGATGGAAATAGTAGACGAAAGAGTGGAAGAATGATGCAAAGATTGAGAAATCTATATGGAAAATTGAAAAATAGATGTAAAGATGGCTAAAGATTGGGGAAGATTGGTTGAGGATTGGCGATGATGTGGTGCATTTGAGGATGATTGTTGTGCATGAAGTGCTGATTGAGGTACATACGGTGCTGTTTGGTGAGGATTGCAGAGGATTGTGTGGGAGTACTCTGAATTACGGGGGAGGATTGCGAAGGAGTGCTGAGGATTTTGGACGATTGCGGTATATTGGTGATATGGATTGTGAATGATTGCAAAAGTTTGGGAAATATTGCGAATTGTCGATGGAAATATTTTGAAAGTTCGTTATGGATAGAGATATTGGATGAAAGCCCTGGAATAGCGATAGAAACATTGCGAAATATTTATGGAAATATTGAAAGATTAATGGAAATATTGGAAGATTGATGGATTGCAGGTCAAGAAGTGCATAGAAAATTGAAAATAGAGCTATCACCTAGATGCCTTTGAATATTCCTTGTGTTAAGGGGCAAGCAGTTTTGGTATTTAAATTATAACTAAGTATGCTTATAAAAATATTGGTAGATGCTGGTCCATACCATGATTATAATACACTTGTGCAGAGGGTCGATACAAATGTGATGGCCTTAATTGGTTACATAGAAATACATTTGAAAAAATTCTTTGTAGCATATTTTTACTCCTACAAAATAGTCAAGGCAGTGAATAATCTGTAGATTCTAACAACGTGTAATAATTAGACTGCAAGGCAAGAGACCAGAAATAAAGTAACAGAATGAGAGACTTTTGCATGTTTCGCCACTACTTCATGTACTATTCTCGTGCATAATATAATTGTTTTCAATTTTTAATTTTAAAAAATAATTATTACTTAAGGTTCTAAAAACAGACTTTCAATTTAACATATCCTATACTAATAAACCAAGATGGCTACCAGGTCCAGACATATGTTTGAAGAATTGGAGGGGAACTATGCCGTGAACCTTCGGGTACTTTCGACAATCACGAGTCTAAAATGCTTCCGAGCCCCCACTGAGTCTAGACGAAGGCTGCCAAGCTCTTTCGAGCCGAACCAAAGACCGCAAGGCACAGCCATAACCACAGCCACACATCTCCCATTTAAAATATATTTGGCCAGACTCCCCATAATCATACTACTACGTGTTACGTTATTTTATACACATCGAAATTCATACGATTCAGCAAAGGCCCAAGCCCAACAACATTATTAAAAGATATATTTGAATAAAGTACATACATAAAACTTGACGTAATGTACACAATACAGTTCTTTGTGGTTTGCGGATAAAATGATTTAATTCTAGTATTAAAATCGCGTTAATCAAAATAGGCCCTCCTTGATCCTGCCGATTCAGTGGTAATAAGCATGTTGGGATTTAACATTAATTTAAATGATTTATTACATTATATAAAATATAGTAGTTAAGTCTATACTAATAAATGTTATGCGAAAACTATCAGAGATGTTAATTTCTGCAGTGAAATGAATTATAAAAATAATGTTAAATATCGTACTTAATGGACAGCCCAGTTCACGCAAAATATGTAGCGTAAAAAATTCAATAAATGAAATATAAATATATCCAGACTTGCGATGGCCATCTACTGAATTATACATCATAACTGTAACTCGTTCTGGGTGACGTCGCCAAAAGATAGAATAAAAATATTTCTCTCTCGATCTTATGCTAAAACAAGGCAGATTAATGTTACAATATACCACCGAAGGTACCGCAATTATTATGCAAATAAAAGTCCGAGTACCCAGCAGATGATGGTTTTGTTTGGATGGTTTGATTGATGAAAGAAATAGAGTCGTGTACTCAGTGAATTAGCACGTAATAATTATGCTTACTTTTATGACGTCTATCATGTTTATTTTTCAGCTCACAGTGTATGTATAACTTAATCAGTATTATTCGTCAGTATTGGTAAGGAGAAAATGACAAGTGTTAGTGATTCGATCAATAAGTGGCATTAAGAGATTGTTAGTAACATACATATATCATTTTCGTGCCAATTATTCTTCTGGTGTCTATAAAATATTGATTATTTTCAGTAGCATACTGTTTAAATTTTGTACGTTTAATAAGACGCTAAGATACAGATTTAGTTATAATAATTGCATCGCAACATTAATGCGAACACTTAAGTCAGTGAATATATTACGTAAGATATTTACTCTTACGTGTAAAATTTTTAAAATATTATTGAAAACGTTAACACTGAGCCATGTAAAAACAAATATTAGTGCGACGATATGTAAAGTTTTTAAATTAACTTAGACCATTCAATGTTACTTCCAAATTTACTACAGTACTGCTTATGTTATGCTTTCTGGATAATCTATCAACCTATGCAAAGAAAGCTTAGCTAAGTCTAGAAAATTACGCCAATGTGGCAACGCATCGCATTCTTGGGCACTCACTTTAATAATATGTTGCAGGAGAACTGTTTCTTACCAGGCGTTACTTACACGCATATCTCATCTGTATTTTTATTTACTTAAATTTTATGTAAATCATGCAATGCTTGAATGCATTATAAGTAGGCTAAAATTTAATATATAATCAAATATATGGTACTTTTATGATAAAAGAAGTACAAAATGCGGGTGATATTAGACATATTTAGGAAGAAACCAAACAACTCATACTTAGCGTGATTTTGAAAGGATTGATTAAAAAAAAAAAAAGTGTGCAGGTACTGCTAATCGGCTGTAAAGCGTAGACTTACAGTGCTACATATTCAGTGTATTTGGGTAGGTATACAGAACCTGACCACCTCAACCGACGTGTGATATGAGAGTGCCATCCACCGAGAGCATTTTGGTCGAGCTAAGTCGCTTCATCATCTTCCCTTCGCCGTCAGCAAGCCTCGTGTCACGACGTATCATCTAACTCTCCCCCCCCCCCTCTACTTCCTCCTTTCCACATTCCACTGCTCCGAGCGAACGCAACTTTCTTCCGAAACACTTCATCTCGCTATCTGCTTCGCACTTCCGACTTCGTCTCTCCCTCCCATTTCTCTGGCCGCGACGAAACGCATCACGCAATCACGAACGTCCTTCAAAGATAAGCGGGCTCGGGCTCGGAGAAAAATTCTGAACCTAGGGAAATATCCGTAAAAATATTCTTTCCACGAACCAAGGAAATTAGACACTTTTTTTTTTAACTGAACTGAGAAATCGTTGGTTAAAAAAGTATGGAAATTACACCAATTTTATTAAGAGCATGTATGAAACCAATCGTTGGTATCACACAACTTGTATTTGTAAGAAAAGTAACAAAGTAGTGTAACCTTCCTTGAGGTAGTTTTTACTAAAAACATCCCCCAAGAATATTATTAAAACTGACTTTTTTTTTTTTTTTTTTTTACTGAAATGAGAATTTGTTGATTATAAGTATATGGAAATGTCACCATAAAGGTGTACTTTACAACGGATACGGTAAAATTTCAATTAATTATGTCATTTTATCTTAATATTTCTTGAAATAGCCAGAGTGGTATCAGTAATCCGAACTAACTGCAAATACACAGACAATATCACAAAATTGAGTGGATTAAACCTTCTTTGTTAAGAAAGTCAGGGATAGCGTATCTTACTACAAGTGGGGTTAATTTCCTGTATCCTCTAACATGTCACTTTTCTTCAATGTATCTAATAATATTAATAGTAATATTTAAAAATAAATTGTCGGGAATGGGAACGTAATTTTGAATTTAACTGAACGTAATTATTTTCATTGGAATCAAAATAATGCAATTCATAGAAACTTTTCAAATATGTTTCTACATTATGAAAAGAAAATTGGGTTGCATTCTACACACGTTTATTATAACATAAGTTTCAAGGAAAGATACGCACGTAACCGTGTAGCTGCCCAACTCTCCCGTCTGTCACATGGATGCATTCATGTCTGTGTTTTCTCCCACCATAAAATATTTATAACTTCACTAACTAACTCATCAATGCACAGTCCAAACTGCTAGACAAGAGAAACTAACTTTTTATGAGTCACATCCCCTGACGACGCAAGCGCTCCTTAAAAATGTTTATTGTTTTAGTTTTATCGTTAGTAAGTAAGATATAATATAACCTATTTTCACATAATCTTCAGTCTCTCTTAAACTCGATATCAAATCGCGGGGTATCTTGCTCCAAATACTACATCCTGAAATGACGGACAAGTAAGTTGAGAACATTTTGAGATTAAACTTATATGGGTTAAAAATGTAGTTTTATTAATATTCGATATATCTAAAGCATCTTTCGATATCGGCGAGATTATTCCCTTCAAAATACTAGTGTTGTAGATATGTGAATAGTCAATTAAAGCAATGATTGAATCTTGCTGTTTGATTTATATATTCTAAGGAAGAACGGTTTGTATTGAATGAGTTGTTGAGTTGAGTTGAGAAATTTTGGCGGCTCTTAACAATGAGGTCTTGAGAGCCGATGAGGGTGAAACAAAGTGAGAATGAAGCAGTGCCGGAATGCAAGGGTGAGGGAGATGGGAGATCCCCGAGGAAACCCGCCGACCAGCGGCATCATCTGGCACGATTATTTTGTATTGAAAACAGTGTGTGTTGGAATGTGTAGTTAGAAATGTAAAAATAAAATTGTTATAAAACCATTCTACCTATATTGAGACTTACGCACTTAAATATGAACGTCACGTCATTAATAATCAAGAATAGTTGCGCTTTATAGGCAGGGTTAATTAAGAAGTATGGAATTTTCAATTTTAAGTAGGTACGTCAGGAATGAAAGCTGCAGAGAAGATAAAAATATATGGTATGCAGTGATAGTGAAGAAGTCTTGAGAAGGCTGACAACATACAAAACCTGATCAGAAATAATGTAAAAGTTGCCAACTATGTATGGAGTAGATGAATCTGGGAAATTATACTAAGTGAAATGTAGATAAAATGTGTTATAATTTTTTTAATTAATTGACAATATCTCATGTAAACTGACGCAGGTTGGAGAAAATATATTTGATGGCATTGTTACAATTTTATGTTTAGTTTAAATTGTACATTTAATTATCTGGAGGATGCATAGTACTCATAAAAATAGCGAATTAAGAATGTTTGCAAACCGTTGTATTTACATAATATTAGTTACAACACGTTACATGAAATATAAGTTAAATCGGAGGAGCTCAAAGATAAAGTAAAAGTAAAATATAATTGAACTAAGTGACGGAACATTATTAAGATTAGGTGCTATCTAAATAGAAAATTGGTACCGGAATATTCGCTCCGAAGGCTTATGATAGTAGACGTATTGCGGCGGTCGGCACACTACATCTCCTGGCGTCTTATTCTAGGCGACCAAAGACAAAAGACCGGGTCCGCCTTAATATTGGGCACATGTTGACTAACAAACTCCATAGCCTTCTGCCGCGTTGGAGGGGGTTCATTTTGTTGGGGTTCAAGCGATGGGCTTGTGTCCCAATTCCCGGTGTTGTATTTGTGAGAATGCGATCGCCTGATTGCAATCTCATAACAGTATCCGTTGTATTGATTACCGGAATTCATCATATCGAATGGTGGATGGAGTTAATGTGAATATTTTGTTTGGCGTATAGTTTGATCATCTTCTTCTGACAGTAGGGAATGGTTAAGGTGAAGTCCTCTTCGCTACGGTAGAATAATTAATACGAAGAAAAATTTAGTAGGTAGGAAAATGTTTGCAGAACTGCCACTGGATTCTTTCTTGCCGTTCGTAACAAGGTGGGATCGCTCGTGTGTTTTGCTGAATGTATACAGCAGCACACGTGATTTCAACTTCGATTTTCATTGCGGTATGCAAGTGTACTATTTCGTAATTTCCGCGGCAACGCACACAAATGTGCGGCTGTCATGACCCATCAGGCTCTCTTGAGGTTCTGCATAACCTGCTTTAAAATTTTTACATGTTTGAATTAATACAATTGAAATATAACATTAATGTTAAATTATACAAATAATATATAAAGTTTTAAAGTGCAAGAATTACTCTGCAATAGCTCCCTTCGGTAGAATATTATTATTTTTATACATAGAATAATAATATATCCTGAAAGAGAAGTTACATTTTAAACAGTGCCAATGCTCAAGAAACGAAGATTCTGATGTTAATCTTATAAACCACATTATGTCGTGTTAACTATACTTAACCATTTAACCTATGTGATGTCACTACAGTAGGATGTGGAAGGATTTTGTATAGAAAAGCAGCACACTATATTTATATCACCATTATTACCAGAGATTGTTTTGTCATCAGATTTTAAGAGACAAATCTAGAAGTTTGTCGAAGTTTGAATGAGCTTTAATTCTTTTGCTTGGCGCCATTTGAAATGAATATTTACTTTCAAAGAGTTTCAAAAACTAATGTTATTTATGCTATTATATAAATCTATTTTTCTACTGGATAATATTGGCGATAGTAAAAGAAAAGGAAGCAAGTAACGTGTTATGTTTTGTTAGTTGGTAGTTTTGCATGCTTTTGACAGCTTCTAAGAGCTTTTCACTTCTAGGGTTTCTTTTGTAAGATTTTAGGGTACGTTTTATATGCCCCTTTGGCACGTTGTTGGAGGAATAACGTCAAAAAGTTCTGGTACATACTCTGCTTCCTGAAAGCAAAGCGCTGCGTGCATACAAAATGCATGGCTTGTTTTTCAAAAGTTTAAAGTTTTCACAAACAGAAAGAAGCATCGTTTCCGTGATTGTTGGAGTTTATGGTTTATGTTTTACTTTTCTTGTAAGTGCTAATCTTAATCATGTCCCCAGGATGGGTTGAGCAACTTATTAAGGCTTCGCTTTTACAACTATTCCGGGAGGCAGGGGAGGAAGTCCTCGAGAGAGAGGGGACAGATTATCTCATAAAGAAGGTGCGAGCACTCGTGAGACGTGATGACGGGAGAGGTAGAGTCGCGAGAGCTGTTGCTGATGAGATCCATTCACATTTAAAATTTCTCAGATACTTACCACCTGAGTTGTCTTTTAAAATCTCGCAGTTAGTTAATACCAACTTAGGCCTATCATCAGTAAGTGCAGTTTCTCGTAGCGCTAAATTCAATATTGGCATTAAATCTCTGCCCTAGGCAGGTGTTGTAGTCTACTGTTACTTTTAGGGTACCAGATGTGTTACAGCTAATCTTCTGTAAGGCCCGGGAGAGAAAATTGGAACCTATGCAGTTGATCAAAACCTGTATGAATCAAGTAGTAAGTGATATGGCTATTGTGTACCTAACGTTAAAATTACTAGAAAAGAAACAACTTCCGAGTTAGTCAATGCATGACTTCGTGCAGCAAGTAGTAGGATTGGTAGGTGTTTTGGGTACCCCTGTGTAGATGACTATTTCACCCAAATAATATGCTATGACAGCCTCCTAAAATATAGTCGCTTCTTTGCATTTGCTACACGGCCTTCATCTGTGATACAGATTTTGTCTTTGGTAATGGAGGTGAACTGTGCCTTAAGAGATTGTTCGTTAGAACAAATGTGTAACGAATTAAAGGCCGCAAAGGGAAACTAGTACCTCTAAGAATTGTATTACTTGTGGTAAGAATAATCATTACGCCAAAGGTTATCATCACAAAAAGTGTGTTTTTCTGTGACCCCAGCCGACAACACTAGCAAAGGAGAATTTAAGACCCGTTCCTAGTATTCGCAGACAAGGAATGCAAGTGAAAGTGTAGGGAAGGAAGATCGGTTGAAGGAGATAGTATGCTTTTTCTGCAAGAGAAATGGGCATGTAAAGCTATGTGTCCGATGAGGGGAAAAAGCAATAGGGAATCACTCGGTGAACAGCCTGGGTTTCGAGAGGAAGTACGGGCTGCTATATGTACCATTTGTAATTGCTGATCAGGTTACAGTAGCTGATTTTCTCGATACAGGTGCCTCCTGTTCTGTAGTAAACCATGATTTTTGCAACTTGTTATTAAAGAATTCCCCGAAAGGCCTTATAGTTTTGCAGGAAAGTGCGGAAGTAGCGTTTTCCTTTACGAATGGAGGTGTCATTAAGTTCTCAAGTTGTAGCGATTTTTAAAATTGAGTTTGATGATTTGAAACAACACTTGTGAGATAGCCTGGGGTCCATAGTTCACGCCCATGGGACCAATTTCAATGGAAGATGTTGCCTATGGGAGTGAACTGTGGACACCAGGATATGTGAAGAGTGTTGGTTCAAGTTCTTTGTAAATATCAGTAGGATTCCCTGTTTACTTACATAGAAAATGTTTGTATTTACATTAAGAAGCAGGTCTTACAGTGAACCCCTAAAAATGTACATGGGCGGAAACCTATGTTACATATATGGGCGTTGTAATTTCTGATGGTAAGTTATAGATGGACCCCGAAAAATTTCGGCCAGTGGTGAATTTTCCCGTACCCAAAAACTTACGAGGTGCGAGGCATTTTTTTAGTAATAGTGGATTTCTACTAAAAAAAAAAAAAGATCCCTGATTTCGCTAATATCGCTGAGCCATTAAATGGGGAGTAGGGTTTATATGGGGAGAGGAACATAATCGTGCCTTTTGTCTACTAAAAGAAAAATTAGCCACCCGTCCTGGCTTGCACTTACCCCAATAAGGCGTTTGTACTCCAAGTGGATGCTAATTCCAAATCGTCGGGAGCAATGTTATGCCATTAAAATGGCGACAGTCAGGGGCCTATGGCTTATGGCAGCAGACTCCTGACGCCACCAGAACAAAGGTTCTCGGCTTATGAGAAGGAGGTTCTAGCCACCCTTTTTGGTATGGAGAAATTCAGCGATTACCTAAAAAGAGCTGAATTAGAATTATATACAAATTATTATATACAATATATATATTATATATAAATAAAACTGCTGGGAGGTTAGCAAGGTGGTTGGTTCGCCTCACTTGCTTTAGATTTACTGTTAACAATATTAAGGGTGTAGAGAATGGAGTGGCTGATGCCCTTTCACATATGTTTGAAGCTTGGAATTTTATGTAGACTCCCCAGGTGTTGTAGCTGTAGTGCAGGCTGACGTTCTTGCTTATAAAACTATAAATATATCAATTAAAACTGATTTAGTTGAAGCAATTGTGTCTTCTGATAACAAAGTTAATAGTTTCCCGGCAAAAGTTGCCGTGGAGCAAACTCAACTTCTCGAAGATTTACCCCGATCATACTTAAAGCTCCAGCATCATCAAGGAGAAGCCCCAGAATATATCGACATCAAGTCTGATATTGATACTGTTAAAGGTGGCGAGTATGAAGTTCGTAAAGGCCTAGTGAGGAATGTTGATCCGAAAACCCAGAAATTTAATTTTTTGTACCCAAGGCCTTGCCTGTATCTATATTTCAATATTATCACAACATCTATTTTGGTGGGCGTTTGGGCCAAGATAGCACTGTTTCACGTATCCGAGAGATGTTCTTTTGGCCAGGTCTTAAGAAGTAATTGTAAAATATAGTTAAAGTGAGTGAAGAATACCATAGAGCAGAACCTAGGAATGCGAAAATTGTAAATTCTTATAGTGCTGCAGTAGCTAAATTCCCTTGGGAATGCTTGTATCTAGATATTTTTGGTCTTTTGCCTCGCACAATATCTGATTTTACCTCCATTATAGTGGTGGTAGATAACTTCAGTAAATTTATCTTTTTCTTCTCTTTCAGGTCAATGAAACCCGCTGAGATATGTAAGATCCCTAAACAGAAACATTCCCCCATTTCTGTATTCCCAGTCCATGTGATGACAGACCACCTATTTCGTATCAGCCAAAATGAAAAATCTTGCCTTCTCGTGAGCAATAAAATTGATACAGATGACTCCTTACTATAGGAAGAGCAAATGTGGATGAACGTTAGAATCTCAACTTGAAGGCAGCTGTAAGGGCTTTTCAAGCAGGATCCCATAAAAATGGGACATTGTTTGTATCAATTGTCCATAATTTTTATGCTCAAATTCATCTTTCGGTGTTTCGTGCCCATGTAGGTTTAAGGTGTATTTGAGTTATATATTCCAGATTCGGAGGTGTGTATTTTTTTAAAAAGGAAAAGGTACTATATTTTATATTTTGGATTGTGATAAAAAAGTGGGACAATTTCATGTAGTGTATAGGGTATGTAGGGTGATCCCAAGGGATTGTTATAATTCATTTTTATCCCTTAAATGAGGTGTAAGTGATACAGCCCGTGAGTTGTTATAAATGCTGGTTTATTTTCTTTTTGTCCTGAATGGCAAGCTGAGGCCGATGTGTTCCAGTACGGGGGACCTACACCATGGCTTCTATAAGTACCTCCCGAAAGGGTGGTATTCCTAACAGCCAATTGAATCGGCACCGCGGCGACACAGGTAGTGATTGGGATTTTGTTTCGGTATTTCATCAGTCTACCCCAATTGAGTTGCCTATGTCACGTTAATAACATTATCCGAGATCTAGATTTATCTAGATTTTGAAAAAGTGTCCCATTTTAAATTTTAAAAAAGTCATTTATGGAGCAGCTAATGGTTCTGTTGCCGACTGTAAGAAAATTAATTAAATGTGTGAGCTTGTGGTCGAGATATCGAATGCTACTCTGTCAAAGGGGGTGGGGGGTTGAGGCGTTCAGTGGGATAACTGCCATGTTCCCTCTTGAAGTCAAGTCCCGTGTGTCTATTAACCCCATCAATTGTGTCGTCTGGTGTCCTGGCCTGATTGCAATCCCGAAAAACGAGATCTTACATGAGCTTCAGACTCAGTAAATCACTGATGTTCGTTATGTGCTGAAGACTACTGATGGTGTTAAATAACCTAAAACTACTCTCATTTAGATTTTTGGGATGCACGACCTCCCATCTGTTTTCAAAGTTGACTGTTAGAACATGCATGTTAAGCTAATTATTCCTGCGCCTCTGAGTTGTTACAACTGTCGACAAACAGTTTGGCTATTCATCTGCGAAATGCAGACCTCCACCAGCTTGTTCTAAATGTGCTGAACCATCGCACCCTGATAGTCCTCAGTGCAGCAAACCTCTGCAGTGTGTGAACTGTAGCAAAGGGCACCTTTTCCGGTTGAAGCAGTGCTCCATGTACCAGCAAGAGCAGGTTGTTCAGCGAAACCAGGCCACCGACAAGGTTTCTTCTGTCGAGGCATGGAAATGCTTCCAAGCTCTCCAGGGCCCGAAACATCTATTCCCTTACAGTGTTGTTGCTAATGGTTTACCAGCAATTAAGTACACATACATTCAGACAGTTGATGTGACTAGCGAAACAGAAGTGACTGTGAGTGCACCAAAGCCGCAGCAGTTCTGCCGACTCGAACTTCAACTGCCGGTACACAGTGTGGGTCAGCTGAGAAGAAACTGTTGAAACCTTCTTTCCTTGCAAATCTCGGTTGCAAGCTACTGTAAAAAAAAAACATAAAGCCTAAGACTCCATCATGTACCTCCTTTTCTGCAAGTGAACCTGAAACATAAGATAACACCATCAACTCGTCACACACATCTGTCTGTGATCTCCCGAGCCAGAGGCTGTGGTGGCAGTTTATTTTGATGCACATAACACTGGCGAAAGCTCGGGGGTCTTTAAACCAGATGCCAACAGAAACAGGGAGAAATTAAGTAAATTGTTTCTCTATATTTCCTTCCCGTAACTCATGTTCATCATACTGTGGAACTGCCGAGGTAATTTGATTAATCTTGAAAAATTGAAACAGGTACTAGTGTCCTCACTCCTACAGACTTTTGCCTTCAGGAAACACACCTTCGTCCGACTAATATGGCCTTCCTTCGACGTCACATATTTTACCGCCTGGATAAAGTGTTTATGGACCAGGCCTGTGGTTATATCTGTCGTGTGGTGAAGGATTCTGTATATCGGGAAGCTGTTGTCCTTCGAACTGCTCTGCAAGCAGTGACGGTCAGGGTGTTTTTTCCTCATTATGTTTGTCACTGTTTGTAGAATATATATAACCCCCTCTCCTCCCCCATATAAGTTTACCTGATTTTGAAGTGATTTCGTCTCAGCTCCACCCACCATTTATGAAGTTTGGCGACTGTGATGCTTACAATCTGATGTGGGGTTCAGATTACAGATATGGCTATCCAATGGGGTGCGGGTGGGTTCGGACTCTTCTCACCTTTACTTTACTGATTTTCTCCATCCATCCCATGAATGGCTGTACACCACGAGAACATGTTCTCCTCGGCCAGTATCAGTCCGATTTGCACATGCCCTGGACTAGTATGACATGCCTCTGTCTGTGCTGTCTTTGCCTTGCTGTTACCAGCCATGGTTGACAACACCGGTTGAAGTGCACCTCTACATAGCGGGATTTCCTAATATGACTCCTCCTGTTGTTTAAATAGTACCCTCTGCTTGATCATTTGTCTTTTGTGTTCCATGGCTTTATTTAATTTTACACTAATGGTTCCAAATGCGATATTTCTACTGGATGTGCCTCTGTCACTGGTGCTTCTCGGTATCTTTTTGGACTTCATACATCTGCAGCATTTTAACTTCACACATCTGTGCTATTTTCAGATGTCTGTGTTTTATCAGAAGGTGGTTTTACAGTAAATTCATTTTGTGCTCGAAGTCGGTGAGTGTCTTGACAGCCATTCGATTTGGCGCAACATCTTCCACTTCTTTCCATGATCTGCGAGAAGCTTGCGGCGACCGTGCAGATTGGTGTTCACATCGTCTTCATGTGGGTTTCAGGGCATGTGGGCATCCCTGGCGAATTTGGCGGCTCAGGAGGCATGCAGCTTTGCACCTTTGCGATCCTCATGTCATTGTGAGCGATGTGTTGCGTGCATTAGTCGGCCTTTTTTGGCATTCTTGGCAGCAGGAGCGAACTTCTCTCCCGCCATCCAGCAAGTAATGATCTATCTCTGACTTACCTGTTGCGCTCTTCCTTTTGTTTATTGTACCCGCAGGGAAGATGTGCTTTCTCACCTTCGCATCGGGCACATATCTGACACACAAATACCTGCTTCGTGGTGAACCCTGTTATGAGTGTGGTGAATGTGGCACCCTCTTGACTGTGCGGCACATTTTAGAGGAGTGTGGCTGTTATGACCAGGCTCGTCGCATTTTTTATGTACCTGGCGACATATGGCGAATGCTGTGTGATGGGGACATGTCTGTGAGTGGTGAATTACCATTTTTATGTGCGACGACTCTTTTTAATTTGTTGTGATTTGTTATTTGGTTCTTGTGTCGAAGCTCCTTTGGAGCATTTTCCCCTGTTGAGTTTTTTTTAATAATTTTTAATTTACTTTCATTTTTCCCTCCTGTGAAGGCTTTTATCTGACTTTTGTTTCTACCTCCTGTGGAGGTTTTCATTTATTTTTTATCTGACTTTGGTTTCTGCCCCCTGTGGAGATTCATCTCCATTTTTTACATAACTTTTCTTTTTTGACTCTTGTAGTGGTTAATAATATGTTTTATTCTTTAGATTTTTGTTGACGCTAATCACCTCGCTGTCGAGCACCCTACAATCCCACTAACTCACTTAACATTCAGACACACAATATCAGTGAAGCATATGAATTACATTCATGTATTGTTTTAAGTCACGTTTAATGTTTGAAATATACTGCAATTTAGGTTTTTATGTTTCATCGATGAAAATAAGTGTTCGATATTTTATCTGCGATACACCAGGTGTCCCAGACCTACAGTACCAGCCCTTTTACTCGAAAACGGTGCATCCGGGATTTATCGGGTAAAATGCTATGTAGGAAAATTCTTAAGGACAATTTGAATGGTGCACACTACTGTGTGTCTATAATCTGCGGTAAACCAGAGGAAACGAAGTTAACTTCAAAATTTCAAATGGGAAGGTAGTACAAAATTAGTATCGTCAAATTGAGCTCGCAAAACTTAACAACTTTTGTCTGGAAAGTTTTACGGTACGTTTCGCCGTTTTGAAAATATCGAAATATTCTTTGTCTGGCACATCCTAGGAGTCCCAGATCTACCATACCAGCCTTTTTTTTTCTCGAAAACGGTGCATCAGAGCCTTTTCGGGTAAAATGCTTTGTAGGCAAACTCTTAAAGAAGAAATGAATGGTGAATACTACAGTATATAGAATCTGTGGTAAACTAGAGAAAAAAGGGAACTAAGGTAACTTCAGAATTTCAAATCGGAAGATGGTACAAAATTAGTACAGATGAATAGGACTCTCAAAACCGAACATTTGTTATCTGAAAAGTCTTTCAGTACGTGCCGCCGATTCGATTATATCAAAAGTCTTCCTGGCGCTGAAGGAATGATGTATGTAACAATACCATTGTAGTGTTGTAGAACTAGTTAGGAAACAAACATTTGCCAACACTTACAGTTTGAAATAAACGCAATTTAAGCAATTTGAAAGTACAAAAATTCATTAGAAATAATATTTTCTTTAGAAATTATTACAAAGGAACGTTTTGCTTGATTTTTATTCTCTGTAATAGGGGTTCGAAATGATTTCCGCCCTATTATAAACACATACGTGCCCGTTGTCGTGCATTTTGTGTACCCTGAATTATCTTTGCAGCTGGCAGCGACCTGCATGCTACTGTAATTCGGTCTTTCATTTCATATCTTGTTATAGGACACTTTTGTTACACAGTCTCTTTAATTCGCCCCCAAAAAAAATTTCAAGTGGGTTAGTTAAATCTGGTGACCGTGGTGGCCATATAACTGGCCGTCCTCACCCATTCTATCGACCAGGAAAACTCCGATTTAAAGTACGCCTGGCCACCAAGGAAAATTGGTCTTGGCATTCATCTTGTTGCAGCCACATTAACGACCGTGTTGCTAGTGGAACAACTTCTAGCATCTCGTGCATTGCGTATTCCAGAAATTCAGAGTACCACTTAACATTTAAGTGTTCATCAAAAAATATAAGGTCCGATAACTTGATCAATTATGAGTCCACGTATTTAGACTCTAAATGTGCTGTTTACCATGCTGACGTAAACAATGAAGGTTTCCTGCTGACCAGTAGTGAGTGTTGTGGATATTTACACTCCCCAAATATTTGAAAGTGGCCTCATCTGTCCACTGTACAATAGTCGGGAAGACCAAGTTTTGATTTAGAAACCAGTCACAGATGGATATTCATGTCTCGAAATCATCTTCGCTTAATGACTGATGGACATGAATGTGGTAGGGATGTAAACCACGGTCGTGTAGGATTCTCCAGTTGGAACTTCTGCTTACCCCAGAATCCCGTGTTATTCTTCGAGTAGAAAGTTGTGGGTCTATATAAATCTAGACCCACAACTTTCAGTAAGAACATCTGCACCTTTGCCGCCTCTAACACGTTTTCTGACTTGACTGTTAAAATTTCGGGTCGGTTGCACCTGGCCAATATTCCGAATCCGTGCCTCCATTCGCTGAAAAACATATCGTGATAGGCACGCGTGGGTGATCGTGTACCTCCCTGCGTAAACGCGCTCTGCTTGACGGTAATTCTGGCAACATTTGCCGAGCACCATAAGCATGTCAAATGCTGCTTTGTTTGAATACGATATTACTGCACGAATAACACAAACAAATTAAAGACCCCGCTAGAAACCTTTCACAGTGTACGCACTGCCAAAATTCCTCTTATTCTACATGAGAATTGGCACAGACAGAAGGGAAGTGCAAGTTATACTATCAAGTATCAACAGTTCCCGATATGAGGCGATATAGGATGTGCCAGGCAGAGAATAAGTTAATATCTTCACAATGGCGGAACATACCGTAACATTTTTCAGACAAGAGATGTTCAGTTTCGTGAGCTCTATTCAACAATACTAATTTTTACCACCTTCCTATTTGAAATTTTATAATTACCTTCGTTTCCTCTAGTTTACCGCATATTCTAGACACTATAGTGTTCGCTATTCAATTCGTTAATAAGGGTTTGCATACAAAGAGTTTTACCCGAAAAAGCCCGGATGCACCGTTTTCGAGAAAAATGTTGGTACGGTAGGTCTGGGACATCCAGTATATAGAGTGATTCACACCACCTGTATCCTCCCTTTTTCTCAAAAATAACACGACACCGGGGGTTTGCGAAATAAACTTTCATTACAACATCCTATATATAACATCAATTGGTAATAATTCCGATCCCCAGCACATACCCGAATTAGGGGCATGGAGAGTAAGCTTAGAAATTTCACATGGGGAAGGGAGTCTAAGAAGTATCGTTGGAAAGATCGCCTTAAAGGAAACAACATTTACTAAGAGCGATTTTTCTGCCATCCATAGTTTGCGCACAATAAAACAAAATTTTCAAGCATTCGTATATTTTTGACAGGCATAGTTTACTTATAATCTAATGAAAATGAACGAAGGCGCGTTTTTCGTACGAACGATCAAAAGTAAATCAACGAAACATGTTATTTTCTGGCGTGCAAACCTATTTAACGCACAATCAAAAGGAAATCGGGTGTACTGTCAGTACCGGTATGGTGTGAGAGAAGCACCACGAACTGGGAACTGGGAACACTCATTCGCACACAGCACTTTTCATACGTGTCCAAAATGTCTACTACCTTGCTTTAGACCCGACTGTGCTCTCCTTACGTTCACAGTTGCTCCACGGACCTCAGCAGTGCTTTGAGCTCCACATGCTGCTCTGATTATGTATTTCTTGTCTTCCCTCGTTGTTGGACGTACGCGTCAAACGATGTCTTTAATTATCCCCTACAACAAGAAGTAATTTGGAGAACCAGTCTGGAGAACGTGGTGGACAATCTATAGGACCCATTCGTCCAATCTACCTTCTAGAATAATCTGTCAGCCACTAGCCGAGTGTGCGTGCAAGGTGCATCGGAGAGCCACCGTGTTCAATTCACAGTGTTAATCTCAAAGCGAGAGAATTATCTTCACTCAACTAATGCTAAATATTCCCTAGGAAGTCTCCATAAGCTGTATTATTCCATGGCGCTTGAAAAATGTTTGCCACATGACACCATGTTCGAGAAGGCCACACCAATTATTAAGCCACCACGTATGACGGCTAGCCTTTTGACGTAGCCAATGTGGGTTGACTGTAGACCGGAAATGGGCACTATGGAAGATAATGCCACCCAACGACATTCTCCTAGTATCATCAGCAAGTCAGATGCTTCTGCGTTTGTAAACGGCATTCCATTATGACAGCAACACCGCAGACAGACAATTTCTGACATTGAAACAATACACATAAGGTATGGTTGGAATGTAAAACGAATGACTGTCTGAATAAACGAACTTTCTATTGTCAGTTAAAGTGCATGCAAAACATGCAGTACCTGTAAGTGGTAGATGGCTTATCTGCTTGCTTCGTTGCGCTGCCGTATTCAGGGATTTTGTTCGGAAACCGTCCACTAATACCTACTGAATAGGTATGCGCAGTACGGCACACACGTCACTGCTAGTATCAAAGGGAATCTCACACTCCAAGCTGATATACCGTTTATATTGTTTATATTGTACTGAATGTGCGTAAACTGTGTGCACGTCCGAAAAATACTCTCTTGGTAATTGTTGTTTCCTTTTAGACGATCTATGCAATGATACCTTATGCGACCCTCGTTCTCGTTTGAAATACTGAACACCCGTACCCCCACTTCCGATATGTTCAGGTAAACGAAATCAGTAATAATTAATGCTTGATATAGGGTATATAAATGAAAGCTTTACGCGAACCCCCAGGTTCGTGTTGTTTCCGAAAGAGACGTGATACGGGTGATGTGAACTATCCTGTATAATGTATCTTCTGTTATGCCTTTGTATTTTTCTATAATCATAACCTCAAAATTAGTGGCTAACGTGTATATACCTAATTTGATTGCAAAAAATTTATATAGGTGAAAATTAGATATCTACGCCTAAAATGCCAACTGCTCTGACTTAACTATATACGGTCCTTCAAAAATGTTCTTGTCAGAGTTATTTACTTTTATAATTCGTTGCAGCATGTACCTCTTTTCGATATATCTGGGAGAACAAACTTTTTACCTCTAACGATTCCTTATTAAACCCATCATGTTTTAAAGAACTGTTCTAGGTCATTGAAAATTATCAAGTAGTGAAAATAAGAGAATTCTGAAAACACAGCAAACTGTAAAATTTATCTCATATAATTTATTTAACTACCACAATATATAAAATATAAAATAAATTTATATCGTAAAATGTTCACTATAATTGAGTTTAATTCTTACCCAGAATGAACTAGATTAACAGGAACAAAAAGAAAATAAACTAGAACTTTATTACAGATTTGTATAATAATAGGAGTTTTATTTCTTGTGAATATTTCTGTACCATTATGTTTGTCAAGGTAATGTGTGACAATATGTCATTTAATTATAAATAAGCTTACGTCAACTAAATGGCAAGGGATAGTGACGTGGGTCAGTCATTGTGCCACTATTTCTTCTGGTTGTTAACTCTATGATAAGATCATATCGAAAGTAAAAGTGCAGAGGATAGATTATCTGGACGAAACGCTGCAGAAACCCCGCTTTTCGCTTACTGTGATACGAGTTTTAAAGCTATACACAGATAAATCTTATTAATAAATTTATTTGGATACCTTAAAACAGCAGAGTTTATAAAAATTAGCTAAATACAAAAGGTAATCTATAACTAATATTAAGTTACTGTGACAAATTCTTAATCTTCGTTTACAGGGCGACTCCGGTGGTCCATTTGTTACGTCACAAGGCTGTGAATTATATATTGTTGGCATCGTGTATCACGGAGATAAGTTAAGATGTACTGCCTTGAGTCACTTCATCGATATCATCAGATATACTACATGGATTTCTCATCACGTGTGTGGAACAGTCCTGTTCAACCATAAATAGGTAAGACTGCGGTTATGTTAACACTTCGACTGCCACCACACTTTTTGTAAAATGTGTGTTATATTTAATGTATTAGTTTAGTTTAATATAATAAAGAAAATTAGCATATTTTATAAAACATCTATGGACGATGTCACAGAGTCACGTTAATAAATTTGATGTACATGAAAAGAATGAGTATACAGCCGTGCATGATAATATTGCACATGGCGGTCAAGTATACATATGTATATTAATGTCTATTTGAAGTCAGTATTAAACATTTCTAGCATACTAACGAAATGCATATATTCAGACGTAAAAAATTCTAATGAGATAATGAGATAGCGATTTGTGTTATGAACCAAACACGTACGATTGCCCTGGTGCATAAATTTTTAATAGTTGGTGTGAGATACAACACGCTCATGGTTCTCTTTTCTTGGTAAAACTTTCCCTCAGCCTCACTTGTCCCATTACTGCAAGACAATGAAATAAGATATGTTTAGCTTGAACTATATTTATCAAAACAGTGGCAATATACTATTACATGCAGATAAATCATTGGTTAATAATTTACATATTTCAATTTTAATATACCTGGAATTTTTATTATATAACAACCGTATTATTAAATAAACGTTTTGATACACTAAGGCATAAAAATTTTGAAAACAAGTTAAAATTTTACTCTAAATACCGTACATAATATTAGTATTCATATTTTAAGGTAAAACATTCAAATTTCGGGGATTAAACTTATGGCACATTTTAGAACCAAATATACCATATGCACAAATTAGACGTTCATGTAATATACTTAAAGGGATACATTGAAGATTTTAACAGATAAATAAAGCGTACGTATCACTTAAATAAACCAGTCCATTTTCCAATATATATAGGCTATTTGATCAAACCTGAAACATAATTTGCTACAAATACCAGCTCAGTTTGGCATCAAAGTGTAAGTTTATCAATTAACACCATATGATTTATTAGATGATTTCGCTTTTATGAATACCTATTTCTAATCAAGAACAGTGTACACCTCAACAGCTTGTCTTTTAGATTTTTAGTGGCTTTTCATTGCCTACAGGAGATTAGTATTTAGGAGAACATGACAAAGCATAAGGTTTCAGGATGCCATATAAAACTAATTCCCCGCCAGCACTCTTCGGAACCCATTTGCGTTGTGGACTGGTTCCGAAGGATCTTGCCTAATTTAAACAATTTTAGAATATATTTTCTGTCCAACGACTATAAACGTTTCCTTTCCACTCCAGACATTCAATATCATTGCGTCATATTCACGGTGATGTAAATTGTTGTCCCTAGCATATGGTTAAGCTCCCGCGACTCGTAATCCATGGTAGGTATATAGAAATTAATATCTCGTTTACAGTGACGTCATTAGAGACGAAGCAAGTAACATAAAGAAATAGGAACGGGGGAGGTGTCCGCTAGAGTGACCCAAGGAAACATAATTAAAACAAAAGTTTGGAATGGTGGAACGGAAATTGAATTCAGATCCTCTCTAAAGCACGGTTAGACTCGGCTTGGAACGGAACAGAACAACGGACTACATCGTATTATTTCAGTCCTACTCCCTGCACGTCAATCAGTTCATAACTCGCGACACAAGTAACTTGTATGTAGAAATGAGTTCCTCCTTAGAAGAAGATATTATGATTGCAGCTGCTTGTAATGAGATACAGGAACGATTGCAAAGATTCTAGAGGCATGCTATTTTTGTAACTTTAGTGTTATTAGAAGAGTACACATCTTCTATAAGTAGTACTGAACATACGGTTTTTATGGCCATTGCAACAATCAATATATTTTCAATATATATAAACAGTTTATTACAATTTTTACCACGTGAAAAAAAGTAACTGTATTGACATGCACACACACAAACACACACACACAGAATGATCTTGTACTTCAGTTACGAACTTCGTAAAATTATTCGTTGCGCAAAATGAGCAAGAAAACTTTTACTACGTATAGCCTAGCGTGATTATTAAGGGATTGACACAACACACAAGAGAAAACTGACAGTTCGAATAAATTATTTACAATGTTTAAAAAACTACATTATATGATACAATAAATTCATGAATAGAGTTAGTCTGTTTCAATATCTGCGGTCTGTGAACATTTGACGTGTATCATCATCGCTGGGCATTCAGAAATTACAGGTTGCCAAGTTATCAACCATCAAAAGTGTTATCTGAGGATTTTCATCGATTGTTGTGAAAAAGCTAACAATTTGCACAAATCCGTTGTATCGGCTCACGTATAATTTCTGACAATATTTGTAAATAACGAATATAAATTCATAATTTTAAAAGGTGCCTGTCACGCGTGAGTCCCGCCTCCCTGCAGCTATTTTATGCATTCGAGGCCTCGAAACTTGTGAGCTGTTACGGCCGACTTTTTCATACTCATCACTCGCCTCATCGACTCTACGCGCAAGGCGCTCAACTAGAGGCAGTCTATCGGCCGATAACACGCGTGAGACCGTATCATTGATGCGGCGACCTTATCATTTTATGGCATGCTATCAATTATAAAAGTATGATGAGTGTCATAAGGCAACTTGTCTCTGGGTATAAAACATTTTTCAACTACTTTTCGTGAATAGACATAATATCCAACTGTTTTAGCTTATGTTTTCTACAAAAACCTTTCAAAGACACTTATGTATAAGCCAAGCAAAGCACTTAACAATCACGTTACGTCATGGGTTGTAGTGCGTTTTCAATATAATTTTTCATAGCGAATAACCTCATAAAGTTTACACATAGAGTTCAGGGTCTTATCATATGTAGTTATATAAATATAGGTATATACTTATAAAAACGTATGTATTTAAAAATACACACGTATGATTGATTAACCATATAACACACTGCTCTTTCATGTTGTGCCCTTTACAGAATAATCACAGAGCTATCATCTTTCATTCTGCGTTGTATAATGTGTAGATTCGTACATGTGTATATATAGACATAAAGCCCACCTATATAAACACAGAGGAACACATCCACAAAGGCTGTAATTTACACTTTTCAATATAACATCATCACCTTATCATAGGTGAACTGAAATTTCACAGCAAAAACATAACTATTTTTATCTTTGAAGTTAAATGGCAAATGGTGAGTTCATGTTATTATGATGCTTTGATTGAACTGTGCCCATTGCCAACCCTGAAACTAAATAAAATAAAACAGACTCAGCAAGACCAAAACCAAATAACATTTTACAACACCACAGACAGATAATCAGAAAGATGTTTTCCTTGTCAATATAATACTAAAACAACAAAACGACGGACGAACGAATTAATTTTACAGAAAAGCACAGATAACAAAGGAAATATAAAGAGACAACATCATGATGGAGAAAACAAAACACCACGAAAGTGAACAAAACCGAGCAAATTAAAACACAATATCATTGGTCACAGATGAAAAAAAAACTATAAAAAAACACGAAATTAAAACAAAATACTCAATGGATCACAAGTCAGTAAAAGAATTTCTTGTCAGACTATAAAACCAAAATTAATCAACACTACGAACAACACAGTAGCCACAAAAACATAGCCAGAGGAAATACTAGATAAACCAACAGAGTACACAGAATCACAAAAATTGTTATATGTCTTCACGACGTTTTGGGGCCTGGAATCTGTCCCTTTCTTTACGTGAGATACTGGAGGAACAATCGCAGAAGTTGTTTTGTAAAATAAGTTGTTCGTGCATCTTTTTTTTTAAACAACCTGTTGACATGGAAACAACTGTTCCTTGTTTTTGTCTATGGCAGTGTAAAAGGTTCTCTCGTTTTTGTCTTGCTGAATCTGTGTAATGGCAACTTAACCAAGCATATTGGCCATTGTCTGTCTACGAGAGTACGATTGACACATTTGACTATGCCGTTCGGGTTTAGAATGTAAACAACAGTGGCTGTATTATGAATACTTGTGTTAATTGTATGAAACTTATTTACGAGCTCGTTTCATTGTCTATATGAAATATGCTTATCATCCCAAGAATTTTATTCAGGCACACAATATAATTCCCTAGAAATATCCTACGTTCACAAGAAATAAGACGTTATAAAGTGACAAACGTTTCTTCAGCTTTCAATTAATTTATATCAGCACACAGCCATTTATGTTTGGTCACTGAGAAGAACGGGATAATCTTTTTCAATTACATTATATCACAAGTCTGTGGTATAAGCAGGTTTAACCAAAATCAGTGATGTTAAACACTGTTATTGACATAATTTCGAACTGACTTACTTTAATTGACAACTTATATTAATACGGACTCTGTATAGGTACTCAAAAAGAACAAAAATTTTTGCTTACTTCTATTTGAAAATCTTGAAGGAGAAAACGTCAAGAAGAACGTCACAAAGCACAGTATAATGTCAATTTCTGTTCGTGCTTATTAAGGTTATATTTATTTTTAGTAACGTAGTTGTTAATTGCTTTAGCACCACAGCAAATAAACACTTTCTACTATTTTTTTGTTTACTTTAAGAATATTTTTTGTTTTGTAAGAAAGGGCCGACAAAATATAATCTACTAATGTAAAGTTCCATGCCGATAGTTCACATCACGTTTTCAGTATTGAAATAAGTATAATATAAATAAGTAATATGAACTGGGCATTATTATTATAGCTTTGGCAAATAAAACTCTGTAAGTATAACTAAATTACAAAATTGCTGCGATTAAAGAAAGTATTAATTTCAAAGTTGCTGGAATTTTTCATTATTATCCATTGCTTAATTAAAATTGTAGCTGTAAACTTTTTTCTGAAATAAATTGTTTTAAAATAAATTGTATAGTATTACAGGAGAAGTTTTATAACATAGCTGCATAAGCTAATTATAAATCAAAATAATAATAATTTTTCAAATTGCTGACGTAAACCTGCAAGATAATAAAAAAATTAAATCTACTAATAAACCGAAATATACAGTTTCATAAAGTATTTAATTCGACGTGAAATATTCTTTCACCTAACTTATATATATGAAAATAGAACATAATTTCGTATCGTTGTATAAATATAATAACCATGATATCAATTGAAACATTCTGCTTGGTTTTTGGTCATTCTGGTATTAACTGTCAAGGATTACTCACATTAAACCTATATTTATAAACAAATAAGGCATTTTTAATGTAATAAGTTATACTCTATATATTAATGAAAGCTCAGAAGTTAAAATGATGACATTTGGATAAATGTATTTAATACTACCGAACGGTAACTTTTGTGTTTCAGCTTCCAGGGAGTATCGCAATCCTCTATGAAGATTTTCACATGCAGAATAATTAATCTACTTGAAGGCTTGATGTACACAATTTGTCAAAATAATTATTCAAAGTTTTACTAATTCATTGAAATGTAGTAAGATAAATAAAATTAATTGCAATGCATGACATCAGCTGAGTTAATTTAAGATGTTATAATATAACATGTTAATGTTTTTGTATATATTTTTTGGTAACAGCCGTTTATGAGAACGCGGGATTGCCAGTCTGTGTATCTTTACATCATACACCCTTAAAATCATATTAACCATCAAATAGGGTTGTAATAACATTCTATATGAAAATGATGTCAATGAAAATCATAACGACACAACCTACCGCAACCTTCCATACAAGTAAAACTCGGATAATCCGTACTTCTTAGCATATGAGCGCAGCTGTATCAATCTTCAGTACATCAATACGCGTGTATTGCCTACTTTTATGTCATGGCAACTTGCGGCAACGATAAGCACATGATTGTAAATCATTTCTTAATTATCACTACGTGGTAGCTATGCACTCATAGCGCACATAGTTAGTAACAAAACTAATTACATTTATAACCATATATATATTTGTATAGGCTATATATTATTTCTAGATCCCGTTGCTTACATAATATACATTTTCCGTTGTTATATATGAATGCTCTTTTATAAGTGGCGGAGATGGTAGTGAGAGCTACGAAAAAATTACAAGGTCAACGGTAACATTCACCACATATCAAACTTTCGAAAATTCAGGCCGCAATCATTAATAACCGATCTCGGGTCACCATAGTGCAAACAGATGCACACTGACATCACCGTGAACCTGACACTACCTTCAGACAAAACGACATTTGTGTGTTATCCAGTGTGTGTATGTATACATATATATGTGTGTGTATATATATATATATATATATATATATATATATATATATATATATATATATGCATGTACGCCTGAGGGGCGTATATAAGCTCGTGAGATATGGAGGTCTAAATAAAATTAAAAGAACCAGATCTGATTTACAAATTATTCACACTACTATTATTTATATCAATTTGCTACGCCTTTAACCAAAAGTGCGTGGCAAACGGCCTATACAACAGCCCAAACGACCATAAACCGCAGAAAAATTCAAAACCTCTTTAAGAAAGGGCGTCAGTGACAGAAAACCAGGTAAAATTATATTGCAAAATAACACATGAAGTATTCTGGTTGTTTTCGTTTACTAGAACTTCGAAAAGTATGATATTTTCACAAAAATAATGAGCAATTGTATACAAATATAAAGCTCTGTATTAATATATATATATATATATATATAATATACAGCATTTTACAATTATTTTTTTGCTTTCATTATAACAAGTTACAATATTACCATAGAAAAATATCTGCTCATGATCAAGACAGTACAGCGCCATATATATCTCAGCAAATCACAAAAATCTAGACCTTTCTCATCATTTCTCATAAAAGTCTTTACCATATAGGCTAAAAATTCCTTGAACATTAATGATTTTATCTCCAGTAAATTCTCTAAGAAATTCCTGGCCAAATAACAAGAAACATTTTGACAATTAATGTCTCGAAATTTCATGTACATCAATTGAACTATTTAGAAAGTCATATCTCCACATGGCTTGCTTATCCGCAAAATATAAGTGAATTTAACATTACTTTCCAATAACTCCAATCCAAGATCAGGTACAGTCGTTTGTTTTCCAAACAAATTATGAAAAGTTATCGTTTCAATTATTCCACATGGCTTGGAACCAGGATAAATTTGCCATGCCATTTAATTAATATTTCTCATAAAATGCATAATTTCTTTATCATTTGCTGGAATTTAAAATGATACTTCGTAAAATTAATACTCATGGCTGTACTGGTAAACACTAGCCATTTCATTATATTTCCAAACATGTACGGTAACTTTCCTTTCAGCTACCATGGCTAAATTATTAGAATATTTGTAGTTTAAAATCCGTAACATTTTAGTAACACGCATTTTTTAAAACAGTTTTCTTGCCGATGATAAGAAAATACAATTTCTCGAAGTTATTATTTTGTGTACAACATGGCGCCTACAGTCTACCTAGGTTGGACATATAGTAATTTCATTTTATTTTACCATAAGGGCATTAATTGGATTATTACCAGAATTTTAAAGCATGGTAATTATCTTTGATGAATATTACCCGGAGCTGCTATTCACCTGGAATGAAACAGTTCGAGGGGTATATAAACCAAAAAGTAAATTTGTCCCCTAGAGAGATATCAATAATTTACAAACAATGAGTATTCATCGAATCATCGTCGTTAATCTACAATATTCAAAACTTCCGTGGAAACAACATTTCCTCCGGAAGTGACGTCACAGTCGTTAGACCACGTGTCAGCTCTGCCGGCGCCACACCAGCACGCCTAAACGGATGTCAAGCCAGCTACGTTTTCTAGCTGGCCCAGCATTGGCGAGCAAGTAGTGGATATAGACAGTCGTTAATGCTGGCGATCTTCCGTGTCGGGCTATACATATTATGTGTAATAAGGTTTATTCGCAGAACTTCAAGGGTACCTGGATAAATAAGTTGCCAAATAATGTTCAACACACATAATTGTAGAAATACCAAAGTTTTTTGAGATAGATTTTTGAGCGTACAGGTTGCTGAAAATTTTCTGTTGACATGTAGGTCACCGTGCGGCATGGCATGTCTCGCCCTGGTCAAAGCGAGTATTGTCATATTGGGCACGTTGAAAACGTGAGAGGTAATCACAATTTTTGATACGGGTGTCTCAATTTAATTCTCTATCTCCACACATACTCTTATTTTTTATCTGTAAGCGCAACATGTAATGTCTTTTTCGAATCTAATTAACATCCTTCTCAAAGTCGCTGATTCGTTATAGTAAATAAACTAATTCTCATAATTCACGCATATTAGGTCTGTCTATTGCAATAATTTGTAATGTCTTTGACTCACGCATCTAGTTTGAAAGTCCAGCCTGCCAGCTACACTCCTCACTGCTTGATACTCGCAATCGCAGACTATCTCTCCGCTGATCACTTCACTCGTCGCTCGTCGTCTATCGATGAAACTCAGCCACTCATCCATTAAAATACTGCCTGCTCGGAGGCCTATCACACTATTTACACTCTCCTGGCTTCGAAAAGGGAAGTTCGCTGCAACCCGAGTCCAGTTGAGAGAAACAAGTTCAGTAATTCAGAGCATCTTTCAGATATCTCAAAGACTCCCGATACACAAGGTCGGAAGTTCGGGCCGCAAAAGGGATATCACGATCCTAAGCAGAGGTATGCGTGACGGGTTGCTTTGTGTAAAAGATACGCGCTTCTTAGTTTATCGCTCGTTCGCCTTTCATCATTCAAAACACTCCATTGACATACCGCTACCATATATAATTATTGCTCTCTCCTTAACTTCCACGCGCTCGCGTAGAACAAAGCAGCGAGCGCGTTATATATGTATATATATCATGCATATATATCATATATATTTATCATATATATATCATGCATATATATGCATGATAGCGTTTGCTGTGATGCGTAAAAATATAAGAAAATGAGATAGCAGAACCTAACGCATACATCACTGCATCACTGTGCTGCCTCCTTTTCAAAAGATCATGAGATGTTATAGCGTGTCAGAACTGAACTGATGGTTACCTAAACGATATCATGTGGTGGGTGTTTGTGACGTAGACCATGGATTTTACAAATCACTGCAGGATATTTGCGTTTCCTACTGTGTGGTGTCTAGTCATGCGGCGACTATTATCCTCATTAAGATTGGAGCGGGACTAATCGGGTAACCAGGTGGCCAGTCCTCTTCCCAATTTTGATGTTTCTGGCACCAATGAGGGAGTGCCGCACGATGGCGCTAGGAGTAAATGGCAAACGGCGCATTGGACGTAATGTCTGTAGGCCAGCTTCATTCAAACGGGGACGAATGGTTCCTGTTGAGACCATAGACTGAAGATGAGGTATACTACATATTCATCTTCTGCGCATGTTCCTAATATTGACCTACCTCAAAAGAACACAACTTTCCCAATTTCATGACCAACAGTGATGACAGTGTTTTTATATCTTAATTTGTAAATTTCAATCAATATTATATTAATAAAATACTTTTACTTATTTAAATTTAATCGAACTGCTTTACAAGTTTGTTTAAATGAAGTACAAAATCGTCTCAAAGCATAGGTGCACAGATCAGTTTCCTGACCTAACGTCCAAAACATGCCGTTTTTGCAAGATGTGTTGGCAGAAATCAGTTCAATGTTGGGACACGGATATTGATTGTGCCCAGCCAGCTAGATTGGTCTACCTTGTCTTTAGCTCATGGTTAAGACTGGCAAATATAGTGCAGCCATCACACACTGCAGTATCTCTGTGGGTGTTGCACCACTTTCTGCTATTCTGCTACTACACGTCGGTGGCTACGATGATATTCTCTATGTGAAGTGCGTCTGGCAGGACCAGTACTACTATACATAATGTACGATCTTAACTTAGCTACATCTGCAGAAGTTATGTCATAGTTGTAACTGCACGCCCAAATGAATGGCTATACGACAAGCCAACCGTCCGGCTTCGTGCAGTGTAACCATACGATCCAGTTAAAATAATTATGGTTCATAATATTCTTCGCTGGCACAACGCCATGGCATACTGATCTTCCTTTCAATACGCAGATATCTGCCTTTCCAGCCAATTCTATGGTCCCATGAAGCACTGGGTACTTACCAAAATAGGTTTTTATTCATATTTTGCAGTGGCTTTTCTACGACTTCACTTTAACAATTAGAATCGGTCAACTGTAGGTGGTCTTGATTTTATTAGAAAATGGATGACACCTTACCGGTGTAGCTTTTTACATGTCCAGCAGTGTATACAGTATAGTAGGACAAGGAACATACGCACATGCGCAGACCCCAGCGTCAGTGGGTAGTCACGTCACAAGCCCTTTAGGAAGTGGAGAGGATTAGTCGCACATCAGCTCGCGACACTACGGGATCGGTCCGACGCGATTGTTTGACAGTCTGAGTTACACGGTATGACTTACATCCACGGCATCAACGTAAGGAATTGCAGGGCATTGGCATAGAATTTGCGGGGAACGTGTGCTGTTGAACCCCCATATAAGGTTATTAGGGTCTCCACTGAAATTATGATGACCCCCAAGGACCGCCGAATCAAACTATAACCGAAATTCCTTGTTTACTATAACATTTATACCATCCCCTAAAATAACCGTTGCGTTCATTTTATTATTCTCCTTCATTATCGAACATATTCTACAGTATGCATTCGGAATGAGGCAAGTATCGCAATATTAAAGCTATGAGTACACTAGTATGGGAAGCCAAAAGACATTTCCTGCCTATTAACGTGATCATAAGAACAGAAGTTTGCTACACTACCATATGATGCGCAGGTTTGTTATTTTATATTAGTAGTAATGCTCCTCAAATTTTACTTGGCAAGAATTATCTTATATTTGGTTATGTTTCTACGTTCACCTGAAACATAATTATATAGTAAAAGCGTCAATCTAACTAAAATATTTTCGACTACATCTTCAAAATAACTTTATAAATTGTAAGTGAAGAAGATCATGTTTAACGTGTGTTTTATATAGAATCAGTGACATTAAATTATTCATTATCCCAATGCTATTTATAGGTTTAATGGATGTGATAGTGGCGAAAGGATAATAATTGAAAATCAACAGAATTATATTGTGTGCTAGCGAAATAAATTAATATATATGAAATTAAATCTTGGCTACTAAAGCTTCCTTCCATCTTTAATGGGGCATAGAAATCAAGAAGGTGTGGTATAATAAGCTTCTATTAAATATGGACTTCCATTGGAAAAATAGGTGCCGTGGTGGTCTAGTGGCCAGACTACTCGTCTCTCACTAGGCGAACCGGGTTCGATTATCGGCTGTTCGCTTTCGGATTTTTGCATGTGGGAAACGTGTCGGATGATACCGCTGGTCGGCGGGATTTCTCGGGGATCACCCATGTCCCCGTCCTTTCATACTGGTGCTGCTCCATACCCGCATTGTTTCTCCTTCATCGACTCTCAACATGTCGATGTTAAGAGCCGCCCAAATTTCTTCACTCACTCACTGGAAAAATATTTTCTCTACGCCCTTGAGGCTGGGACAAATACGGGAGATAGTATTGAATGTTGAAAGGTTACTCAGTAAAGAAATTAAGTAGTATACATCGAGGGACGTCATCGAGATAACAAATGCTGCAACCGGTGTTGTAGAATCAACGGTCAATAGATTTAGCAGAAAGTAAACTGAACAGGAAAATAGGTTTGGCTGGTTTGTGGCGGGGATACAGCGCTAGAACGTAGTGTC
The DNA here is from genome assembly GCA_029891345.1 of Dryococelus australis. Lineage (NCBI taxonomy): Eukaryota > Metazoa > Arthropoda > Insecta > Phasmatodea > Phasmatidae > Dryococelus > Dryococelus australis. The sequence goes on from CM056994.1 coordinate 213,909,768, forward strand.
AACTGATTGAACGCCTTTAAACGACATCCCAGGTATTTTCATTTCCCAACAACAATCAAGTTGTTCCCCCTACATTCATATCTCTTGACGAATGGCATTAGCACGCCTCAAAGGTCTGGAAAAAAAATTAACACACTTATTTCTGCCAATAGTATTAAAGGTTCAGGACCTACACCTATTTCCCGATGCACTTCGTTTCAGAAGAAACGAAATGTAATTCAAATTTAGGCGTCATGTGACCGTATTCTTTTTCAACGGCACTGCGCCAAGTGACCGTATCGCCACATGGTCGTACTAGACACCCGGTCATGGACAGCAGGTGCACGGAGGAAGGAATACGATCTCTTTGGCCGAATAACCAAGCCCAGAGTTGCATTAAAAAAAAATATGTGCGGAGCGAAGGAACGGTTCTGAGAGCGCTTGCTTTTTCCAGGAACTGGCTATGTTTGCTCCTTCCAAAGTTAAGGAAACCTGCATTTTTGTTATTATATGAATGAAAAAGTTTTAACCATCATGTAGTAAAGACGTGTAGAGTGTCGTTTTATCTCTTTTTTTTTTCTTACTTACATTTTTTGAGTGAAGCCTATCAGAATCAGTGAAATATCAGTGACGACTGCGGCAATTCTTCTCTCCCTTACGTGTGCAGCATTTAAGGTTGGTCTTGTATGTGTCTCTTCGTGGCCATGGCAAGTTCCGTGCACGCTAACTTTTAAATTGATACAACTTCCCAACCATATGCAATCAGCCCGAAAAAAGTAGCTTAATTGTGGCCCAGAACTCTCACTGTCACTGCAATGTGCAGTGAACGTAACTCTACTTTTTAATTTGTATTGTTAGAAAACTTCCTTCTACGGCGATTAGCGATATGACAAAATTGTTCCGTGGTTTACTTTATTCGTTTAAATATAAATAAATGAATATATATAATATTTCTTAAGGTTGAATATAGGGCTATTTAATGGGGGAACACTATACACGTTGAACTTAACAATTTGGCTGACGCATCTGTTTTGCATTAACTTTACTCAGAATAAACAAACATTTTTATCGTACTATTGTAATATAAACATTTAAAATACACACTTGATGAAGATACAATCTAGTTTTAAAAGTTTTCATTATTTTCTCTTTAGTTTCTATCGTAAATAATTGCACCAAGTTAGCTGTTTTTAAAATAATTTCCCGCATTAAAAATAAATTCTACACATAATTTTCGATCATTGCAATTAGAATAAAATTTTATGCGATTTAAGCAAAGGAACGTGAGGGAATTGCATTTTACAGCCGTTTATCGAACATTTTCCATGTTTGGCATTAATTGCACGATCCTTAATAATATAACTATAAGAAACCATTTATTTATAAATTCACTAAAAAAGAGAAAAATATTATAGTAGTTCCAGAAGTGGTGCAAATTGTAAGACGTGATCAAAAATCCGTAATAAACTTTACTACAAATTAATATGTTTGTATCAATTTATATTTTGAATATAAAAGCTTGTCGTAATATAGGACCTATACCTCATTTGCGTAAGCGTAGTAAGCACATATCTTGAGAAAGAATCTCAACATTTCACAATTTCGTAGTAAGCACATATCGTACGTAAGACTGTTAACTATTCGCAATATAGAACGTGTAACTCATTTGCGCAATAGTAGTAAGAACATATATTGCGTAAGGCTCTTAACTATTAGCGCTAAGCTGTTATATACTAAATATAAATTGATGCAAATATATTAATTTTTAGTAAAGTTTATTATAGCTTTTCGACAACGTCTTACAATTTCTACGAAATATGTAACTCCTGTAGTTATTTTTCTCTTTTTAGTACATTTATAAATAAAAAGTTATTTTGAAAATATTTTTTATATTTAAATTTGTAACGCCAGTGCGTTACCTGTGTGCTGAATATCATTGTTCGTCATATGTCTTCACTAGCACTGCGTCTGGTTACGAAGTTTCCAGCACGATGCTAGCGCGCGAGGTGACCTCTATGAACGCTCTCATTTCCCTTTCTTTCTCCTGTCGTTTCATACACCCTGATTCCTTGACCCGCCTGCGTCGCAAGTTTGAATTTTATATATATGGTTCATTCCCCACTGGAAGAAACTTTCTCGAAGCCCTTCTAAATATCTACTTTCAGGCACTTTTCGTATCCTTCCGCCAAATGTAAACAAACATTGTCATGTGACTGCCATCTACCATCTGTCAAAATCAATCTTTACATTTTATACCTGTCAAATGTGTTGTTTACTCTTAAAAGGGTAGAATTACGGTATCCAGATGTGTAACATAATTGGCAATACGTTGGGCATTCAAATTCTAAAAAGCGACAACCTATAACAAATTTGCCAACACATTGCGAAACAAACATTATTAAATGTGGGATTAAAAATAATGTGTGTAATGATGAAATTATACGGACAAAATATTTCCACTTATGTTTGTCATCTGTAATGATTGTGTAAATATTATTATATATGTGGACATCATATGAGCTATATATATATATATATATATATATATATATAAACACTTTTGAAGATTTAGTGGTACCGCATATAAAATTATGTCTTTGTTCTAAAATATTGGACAACTTCAAAAAGATAATATCCAGAAAATACAAATAAATCAAGTGGCTATATTACTACGTCAAATTGATACACATAATTCACAAACAATACAATTATAAGCCCTTGAAAATAGATACTTATACTTAAACATTCAATATCTGCTGTCAGAAATAAATAATATTACTAAGTTCACAAATACCATATATGTGACACAGCAGTGAAGGTTTTCATAATGGATTTAAGCACGTTACTCATATTAGTTTCTTGTGGTCCGTATAACTACGTTGCTCTGGCTTAGCTTTCAAATCGGTAGTTCATGAAATTATTTACACTTATACCACTGAGTTTTGCTGATAGTTATTCAAGAAAAAGAAAAATCTTTTGAAAATATTACTAACAAATTTTGAAAATTGCAAAAGTTGTCTGAATTGTTCAACAATTCATTAAATCCTTGATAGTTTCAAATTAAAAGTTTTTGTGTTTTAATAATATTATTTCACCCTCTGATATCTTGAAAAGATGAGTCTCGACCAAAATAACTGACTTGACTAACTGGCATAACACTGATCTAACTTGGAGGCAATGTGTAGGTGAAGATGGCAGCTAGTATTTGACGACCTGGAAGAAGTGAAGTTCTCACTTAATTACGGATCCTTTCCCACTTCTGCATCCTCCAGTAGTGGATTGTCGAACAGAGCCTCTGTAACACCGGTTGATCCTGGAGCGATGCAAGCTGTCCCTCTCGCCGTAACTGCTTCGAAGATGTCATCCTTCCAAGAATTCACTCGAACGACTCAAACATTCGTTAGCCTTCTTGCAAAAAAATCCTCTTTCAACAGAAGTTCTTTAATACATTGTTCTTGCGTTCCAAACCAACAAATTTTTCTAAGACAAATAACTTACTTGTCTTCTTTCCCTGAATACCATAGCTTTGTATCCCACTTCTGCATTAACTTGTGAAATATTTGCGTATACCTGTTCGTTTCACTTTGAATTAAAATAATATAAAATTTTATATTTAACACATACGGAAATATTTTGATTTGGAACCGTTAAATAACATCATAGATAAAGCATCCAAAGATATTTATTATTAAATCAAGCAATGGAATTTTAAATCAATTTTGGGTAACCTCTGGTAAGGCGACTCCTTACACTGTTTAAAGCTTTTCAAATAATTCTGTCATATTCCAAAAACCATTCCGTACGAATATTTACAGTTTAGGCCTCTAAAATTATTTAGGTCAGCTTTATGACGTTTTAAAAATGTCTGAATTGACGACAGTTCTTACGGTTATTTTACATTAACATAGACTAAATATTCTCCACGACATAGCAGATTACATGTAATGCACGTTATTATTTTGCCGCGACTATGTTTAACACTGTTACAACTGCTAGGTAAAGAACTGTAGTATTTATCCTTTTGTTATTGATATGTGTTGGGTTATTTCTTGAAAAGGACGGCCTCAGTTGGAATAAATATTGAAACGAAGGAACGACCTGTCAAACGAAAAAGGCACATTGAAATTAAGCACGCAACTCATGTTGCTAATTTTTTGTCATACAAACTTAAAAGATAGCGTTGAGCTTTTACACAAATAAGCCTACCATAACTTTTATTCCGCTTAAATTTATATGTATTGCTACTTACTGGTTATTAGGTTTATTCAAATTTATCGAGCTGGACTAAGTATTTTGTTGGGACTGTGGCAAGTCACGTTACTCGACTGTGTTTCAAACACCTAGGGCAAAGGTACAACGTTATGATAAATAAACAGACGTGGATATAAATAATTATCTTCATTATAAAACAGTTTATAGTTAAAACATATAAATAGTGCACATCAAATATTTGAAATCATGCATACACACACAGGGCCAGCGTGACGACCACGACACAGACAAACCACACCGTTTCACACGCAGCGGTTAACAAAACACTCGTAACAGTATATTTATCACTGCCGTGTAAACACAGATTTATGAGAACATCGTAACTTGCCTAGGTAGGTTTAAAAGAACGTCGTCTACAAATATAATGTGGTAATTTGAAGTATCTTTTGGAGTAAGTATAATTTACACTTCGTTTGGCAAAAAGCAACACGCCATGTCTCGGCTCGCCACGTTTGCCAATTTCAGATGGTACACTTAACTGTCCCGCGATCATATCTAAATATATTAAAATAAGTATTCCAACATTAAAATATCTTTTCAGTTGTAAATTGCAAATTCAAAAATGATTATTTTTCTGTAATAAGTATGAAATATGTTACAATTGAAAACATGTATAATTCCTTGTTTACTAGCGAAGCGAAACTTCCCGAGTGTGAGAGAGAGACAAAGGAAAGAGAGAGAGAGAGAGAGAGAGAGAGAGAGAGAGAGCGACAAGCCTTGCCCAGCCGACAGTTGTTTCCTCGCTGAATAAAACAAACACAGTGCCACTACGGTCTACGCACGATATTTTGCGCTGTTATATTAAACTGTTAAAATAAAATAGGTTGTCATCGGGGCTACCTAAATATTTAAATACTTCAATAGGCACCGCTTGATTTACAAATAGCATACTAAAAAATTAGGTTATAATATTTTAACTTTCCGGCCATTGCTAACACGTTGCTGCTCACGCTGTTGTTAATTCATATTTAATAAGAAATAAACATTACAAAATATAGAATATATTATGGTAAAGTTTTATGTATTCAATAATACAGTTCTCTAAATTTAACCACGGTATTATATATTTGTGGAATACAGGTTATTGAAAACAGGTTGACATGTTACGCCTAGGGTAATTTTTCAAAGGTTAATATTCATACATCTCTTCCAGTCGGTAATGGACTGTATCTAAGTTTTACTTAGTCATTCTTCTGATGGAGTTCTCACCGAGTTAATGTGCAACACCTGAAGCGGAGCTGTGTGATTACCATTATGGGCGGCGACGTGAACTAGTTATTAGCACTAGTTATTAGCACAACACACGGAATCATCAGTGCCGGAGATCGATTGTAATATTTCTGCTTACCAATATTTTAATTATTTTGTAACCGGCGAGATAGGTAAGTAATTTGGAACTCGACGGTGAGTTGAAGATGCATATTCAGTTAAATTTATTTAGCATTATGGGCAATTTATAATGTTTGTAGATTCTTTGGGATTGTAGCATTTTGATATTATAACATTAGCTGTGCTCCATTTTGTAGGTTTTGCATGTTGCACTCCCTTTTGGAGGTGGTTTGTATTTATTAATTTGATGATTGGGTAGTTGGCCTATATGGTTTGCTGGTCTGAGTGTTCGTTGCCCTATTTGTCTACTCTACGGTTTTGAATGTGCAAACACGCTGTGGCGTCTTCAGCTCGCCTTGTTTTTCCGTTGTTATTGTGCGTCTAGGATTATTATACGAATTAGGCCTTTGTTCGGTCTGAGGAAATATACAGGTGTCCCTACGTCAAAGGTTTATTTAAATGATATTTTTAAAGCTGTTCTTTCATGTGGAGGACGCTTTAGAGGGCTACAGGCCGCCACGTTTCAGAGTTCCTTAATACGAATGTTATTGTGAATGCCTATAACATCAATAAGAAGGTTTAGCTATGTTAAATTGATAACGGTAAGTATTATATCATATTTGTGAATGCAGGGTATTTCATTTGTTTTATTTCATTGTTTCAAGCACTACATTATTATTCAGGTTTTCACTTGTACCATTGATAAAACTGGTTTAGTCTGTCACATTACAATAAATCATGGCTCTGTGTTCGATAATAAAAGGTAGAGTTTTTTGTTGATAATTCGAGCTTTTTCAGTGAACTAATCAGCATTGGCGCGGTAGCTAACATTGTCGTCTGCCCATTTTGAGCGATTATCACGACACGTTAAGACTAATGCTACATTCATATGAGGATGTGCTTTGTATTTTCAAAATATTTTCATGGATAACAAAGTTAACAGGAATTTTGCGTCACGTAAAGTTAATTACATGTAAAATTCAAATAATTGTTTCAGCTCAAGGCTTTTGAATATTGATAAATTGTTTTGAACGAGCCCTTATTGGGGTCTGAAAAGGTAATAAATGGATTTGTTTTGATAATTATGGCTTTGTCTGCCAGTATGTGCAAGGTTGGAAGGTGTAGTAATTTTCATTGATGCTAATAACATCTGGCACGTAAAATATTTTTCACTGTGTTATCTTGAGCCAGTATTTTGCTTACGTGAATTTGTTTGAAACGGCAGTTGTATACCGCTTAAATATAATGAAAGTCATGAGGTACTATGTGTGTGTGCACATTTTAAGGTAACTTATACTTATGTACCTTTTATATAATTTTTTCTATTGCGCTCATGATCACTGAATGGTAAACGAGCCAGTGCATTCACCTGCTGTCAAAAAGTTCTTTAAAGTTTCATGAGAAAATGTAAAATTATATAGAATGCTCAGAAATCTTTTGTGTCTTGTGTAATATTATTTGTAATTTTAAGATTGTTCAATTATCTCTGTTTACTTCTGGTACACAAATTTGTACCCAAACTGGTGCAAAATTATTTTTCAATTTTTAGTCTCAACAATTATTTTGGTTATTATTATATACGTAGACTATTTATACGTTCATTTCTACATTAGTGAGACTAAATAGACTAAAAAATGTGCAGTTAAACACTGTTGGCCCCTTCCAAACTTTGGGCTGCAAACAAATGTACAGTGATGCAAAAATATGGGTGGGACTGAAAAAACTAAGAAAGGAAATAAAAAAACTGGTGGCCCCTTCCACACTTCGTGCTGCAACCTGACGAACAGTAATTCGCTGCAGGTAGACTGCATGCCAGTTCATTGCATACAGGTATAAATGAGGTCGGGCATACACAGTGCATACAAACAAGTCTAGTTAGTTAAAAGCTTGTAAAAGTAATTAAACTTTTCTGGATATTGTATATAGCTGTGGCCTGTCCTGAGGGGAGCAAGTCGCTCATTAATTAAGGGGATTAAGGTAGCTAGATGGAAAGAGCATTCAAATACAAAACACTACTTTTATTAATCTAACAACAATACAAATTCCGCTATCTAACGCCATGAGCAATCATCTATAGGGAACGCAGATGTCAAACTACTATGCTCAGATATTCAAACTTAGAGGCCTTGACGCCACTTCTTATTAATACAATTAAGAAGCAAATATTCTGCTCTGAAGGAGGTTATTCTAGCCTTCGCTTGTCCCGCAGACTCTTGTGCCTTAGTCGCCCTACCAGGGAGTATATTTACCCTTATTGCGGCGACATCAACGATGAGGTTCTCTCGACAACGGGTTCGTCGGGCGTTGAAGCAGGACCACGGCAGGTGGTCCTCTCGGCAGGCGGTCCTCGGGCTGGGCCTTCGGCATCGTTGGCAAGATGGCGCCCAGAGCCACCATTGCCCCGGGTTTATATACCGCCTTCCCGACCTCGCGCATATTCCCCCGGAATTTGTTTTCCACAACAGCGACTCGGCTGACCGAAATCGCCCTGTGTCACGCATCAGCTCGCTGTTTGGCAACCTTGACAGTGGCCAGCCGCAGCAGTATGGTTTTCTAAGTTACTCTATATTTACTTTTGTATTTAGTAATTCAATATATCAGGGTTGTATTATTTAATTGGTGAGGCTGGGCCGTGTTAGTTCCCGCCTACCCTCCGGTATGCCTTAGGCTAAATCTGAGCACCCAGTCGGTGCCCAAGTGGTTTAGAACCCATTACAATAGGTATACTATTTTCTTCAGATTATGAATGTACATGACCCAATATTTACTAATGAAAAAGAAAAATATTTCATAAATATATATTTTTTAAATTTTTAAATAAAAACAGTATACAACTACTTACTTTGATTTCCATATTAGCATATTCGTAATTTGCATAAAATAAACGGAATGACATGACACCCCACACGTCTTTACTACATGATTGGCACTCTCTTCATGTAAATTGGTATATTGTTAAAGTAATTTGTCATTTTTCAAATAAGCCTGCCTTAAATAAATGATTCTTTTCTTTTACAACTTTTAGCAGATATAATTGATACTTACTGTTTCTGCTAATCACTAACATTAATAAGAAAAATAAATTTTGTTATGCGTATTTCTAATATTGTACAAAAAATGCACTTAGTTAAGGAATGAAATAATATAATAAAATATTTAACGATATGTTTCTGAAATACCATTGTAGTTTATCTCTTTTGGAAGTGAGGAAATTAAGTTTTTTTTTTTTAATGTGCTGTACGCAATTCACCTTATTTCTTTTCGAAGTGAGGTAAACAGGTTTTTTAAAATGAAAATGTTGCTTATTTCTTTGAAAATATTTGAAAAAGTTCATGGTCATTGGCTTCCAATATGGCGGATGGGTGATATCTACCAAGATGGTGGTCACCTACCAAGATGGTCATCGCCTACTAAGATGGCGGTCGCCTACCAAGATAGTGGCCTCCAGTAATGTATAAACGAAAAGCAAACGAAAAATCAAGATGGTGGAATGAGAACAGGTGAGGTGAGTGGGGGTGAGGGAGGTAGTTGTCTGCCGGGTGTGGTACCGTGGGACCTTCGGGAATGTGACTTTTTTTAGTTTGTATAAGTTTTTAGATAATCAATAATAATACATTTTAAATATTATACTAATTCATGTTTAATAATCAATTTTTTGGGATTTTTTTTGGTCAACGGGTCAATGCGTCAATGGTCAAGATCATGGTGAAAGGTCATATGGGTCAAATATGGTGGATGGGACACCAGAATGACAGATCATGAGGTCAGGCCGGATCCTGGCTTTTTATGACATTTTAAACGATTTTTAAATAACATTTGTAATAAAAATCCCCAAAACAATTTTTAATTTAAAATTTCAATACAATTTTTAAACGATTTTTCAGTTGTTTTTTTTTAGTAATTGTTGGCAAAATTTTTTGTAAATATTTTATTGAATTTTTTAGATTTTTTTACTTTTTTTGGGGGGTTTGGGTTCAGAGGTCACCGAAGTTAAGGTCAAGATCACGGGTCAAAGGTCACGGTCATGGTCAGTGACATCCGAGTTGGCGAACGGTGACGTAACAACATGGCGGCTCCCCCGGCTCCGGCTCCGACTCCCGTTTCCCTTGCCACCAATTCATCTAAATCCTACTACTAATATGTTTTTTAAGTGGTATTTTAGCTAATTTCTTGTGGAAGTAAGATAGTCACACAAACTTAACTGATATTAACATATTCGACAAACCTTTATAAAATCGTATCGTGTATGTAAAACTGCATTGCTATTTTTTTAAGTAAGGCTTGCAACGCTTTTGTTTGTTTTGAATGACATTTTTTCGTTAGAACAAACTTCACTTGCAACTGATAAAGAGTGAAAACCAGTGCTCATTAGCATCAGGTCTATTCAGTACCACCCACAGTTCCTTCCGTGCCCGAAACAAACAACTGGGATTCTGTAAAACCAGTTAACTCTTTAAACACTGTATTCTATGTACATACATGCTTGTTATAGGGAGTAATTTTTCAGCTTCTTTTATGGAGTAAAATCTAGCAAATAATAACACTGTTTAAATAAAGGTAACAAAACTTCACCCATAAAATGTTTGACAATAGAAGAATATTTTCTGTGAATTTGAATATCTTATCACTAACTTGAACATATACTCGATAGCTGCAACACTTTTGAGAACTCTTGCCATTTGTCAGGCTGAAACACATAGCAAGTGTCATTTGAGATTGTGAATTTAAAACATCAGTACTACATTTAGGTGAAGTTAATATTTTTGGAGTTTAGGGCTTGCATACTCCGCTTCCTTGAGCATAATTACAAGTAATCTGCAACATAATGAGAAAACTGTAATTGGTTTTGCATATTGTGTATGAATTATGTTAAGTACCCATAATTTATATTATGCTCTGCTCTGATCAGTTTTGTGTCATAGACATAAAAATTAGTCACATTGTTTTCATTACAAAGGCTTTGTATCCATCAGGAACATGCATTTGTGTGGACAAGTGAACTACATTTCTATAGAAAATACTTAAGCAGAATAAAATATGTATAAAACTTTAACTCGCATTATAAATACAAAACATCGTCAAGTTTTCAAGTGAAATTTGTGGCCTTAGGTTGTCAAGGTGCTACCTACAAACTGAGGTTGCAACGTGGTGGCGGCACCGTCGTTCACATTGTATATAACGAGTGTGGAACACTAGGGCTAGGCAGCATTCTCCTAGTCAGCTCGGATTCCGTTCCTACCTCCTGTCTTTTCCCTACCCTTCCTTCTTCCTGCTTGCGTAACATGTTTCAATTCAAGGTCTCTCTACTTGTTCTTCTGTCGTATTGAACCAACAATTGAGTCCACACCTGCTATTTCCTGTAGCATTTTCATTAATGCTTCTACAGTTGGTCTTTTCTGTCGGTATGGGTTTTACCATGTATGTGTGGGTTTTACCATGTCACTTTCAGATTGTAGTTTCAGTTATAGGAACACTCATAGCTGCCCACTCCCTCTCGCTGAGAAAGCACGCCTCCTTGCATGAATTCCCATCCTTTTAGCCGTAAGGGGTGCAGCCCTGTGACGCATTTAGCTCCTGTCCTACCGCGGGCGCACACTTAACACTTAGAATAGAGTAGGTTTAGAAAACGTGCTATAATTTTATTCTGTTAACCACTTCTCACTGTGATATCGCACCGCCGCTTTCGAATTCGCCTGGGTGTAACGATGATCTACATCGTCATGAGCTCTGAGTTTATTTAAATTGCTCGTGGCACAGCACACTCATAATTTTGTTACGTCAGCCTTAATAATTGTTAACATCTCCAATTAAAATTTTTGATTACGTGCGCCGACGAAGGGAACGGTTATCGGTGAGTCTTGGATATTTGGTGTGTTTTTTTAATGGGCAAATACTTGTTAAATGGATATATTTAGATTTGTAGTGTTGGTCTTTTGGCGCGTCCACAATAGTTATTTTCAAAATTGTGATTTGTAGAACGTTCGAAATTCCCTTTTGGAGTAACTTTAGATGTTTGAGTAGTGGTGCATATTTTTTGGATTGCTGAATATCAACAATATTGCTTGGCGCCGCCCCATTTGGCCCGGCCTGGTCGATTATGTTGACGAAGATGGCACCCCCACGGCTTGCCTACGAATGGATTTACACGTCTGTATAGTTTAGTCTTTTAAAATTGAGTGCTATGTTCCGCCAATTTTTGTAAATCAGCTGCCACTCTGTCAGAATATATTTGATAAGGTTTTAGTATATTTTTAAAGTGTGCTTTATTTTGTGAAGTGCTATACTAGGAGTTTGCTGCCACTTCACGTCCGTTTATCTATGACGTAATTGTTTTGGTTAATATTAATATTGTGTGTTTCATTAGGTCGGACGGCTTGTGAGATTAGCAAATTGTAATTTTCTATATCATGAAAGTGTTTGTTATCAAAAGCAGTAGTCTGTCACTGCGTAAATAAAACACGTTAATGTTACTATGTTGTTACCGTGCTGTAATACGCATGTATGGATTTAATGACAACATTTGATTGTCCTGAAACATTGAGCCCAATTAGAGATTAGTACACGAGTTTGCCTGATGAAAGAAAATTTGCGTCGGGCAAGTCATTCTTGTGAGGTCACGACGTTACTAATAGTATGGAATATTGACTGCTTAGAGCTGCTGAGCATTAAAGTTTTTCACGTTTATCGTAAGTTCTTGCAAATTTTTTAAAGTGGGATTTTTTTTTCAGAGACAGTTTTAATAATCCGATGCGTTATGGTCAATTAACTGCGAAATTTTGGAAGTGTCACGTACCATTGAGTATGGTAAGTTTCGTACCATTTAGCAGTGAGGTGTTTTGTAATGTATAACTTGCTATTTTTCTTATAAATTCTGTCAAACTTATTCTCAAAGCCTTTGTGATATTACGCAATTTTTTTATTATTCTTGTCTTTTAAGCAGAGTTTTTACGTTTTAGCCATTGTGTGGCAATTTTATTCTAAAGTTAATGGCTCTGAGAACTTATACATACCAGTCCAGGTTTTATACTGAGCTTTTAAAAGTGGAATTTCGTTTAATGAATTGGATACCTATCTCAATGCGATTGTTTTGAAAGAGAAATTTCGTACCTGAATATGTTTTGAATGACGAAACATGTCAATTGCTGAGAACTAATTTGAAAATATAATTTGGTCAGTGCAAAACTGTATGTCCTTCTATTCCGTAATTTGTACCTTTCTATACAAGGCTCCAGGTGTGAAATTCAGATAGCCGAAGGTTATATAATTTTCGAACTGAAAGTAGTAAAGGGTGTTAAAAGCGGATGTAAGTAATGCCTTTATATCAGACGATATGAATATTATTCAAATTTCATAAAGGGACTTGTGTAATGTAATATAAGAAGTTGTGATTATAAAGAATATCAAGATATTGAATGTGTTACTCGCATCCATCCTATAAAGAGTAGGTGTTGCAAGTATCCTATTTCATGGAATTAGTGACAAATACTGAAACATGAAGTCACAAACAAAACAAAGTGTTTCATAATGCATTTAGCTAGTTTGCATAGTATCCGAGATAATCACATTTATATTTTCTGGCAATGCTAACTGGTATGTTATAATTCTTCCCAAAAATAAGGCGGAACAGCAGAACATAGTTTTTTGTGTAATTTAAACTCCACAACAATCATCACTATATCCCCATCTCTTTTTGAAGTGGATTTTCGCTGGCTGGGGCAGAAATTGCACTGTACATCCTATTAGTCAATATGGTATAGTACAGTAGCATAGACTGATAGACATGATCATATTATGTACCGAAAATTAATTAATAGGCCCTCACAATTCAACACTGCATGCATACTCATCGTAAGGACTATCTTTACTGTTGGAAAACACAGCTACATGAATGTTTTATACATTTGTAAAACTGGTGAAAAATTGTTTTCACACCACACTCAGCCAACACAACCTGTCGGCAAAGTGTCGGCAGAGTGTCGGCCCGATACCTGTGCTGTCGGTAACTGTCGTTTCAATGCCAGAAGATAGCCAAATAACAACGCTGTGATGTATTTTTCAGACAGAATGTTTGACGTTAGAAAAAAACAATGGCCCGCTGTATTTTTTAGGATAAAATATGGATATCACCGAAAATATGTCGACATGATATTGCAGAGCAAACATGATGCAAGTATCTTTAAAATGTTTCTGGGCCCATTCGTACACAGCAACTTTGTCTTTTCAGTAAACTGGCCATTATTTTATTTATTATGGCCCGGTAACGTTTTCGAGACAAGGCTCTTTATCACAATAAAGATATAAATGTGATGTCTTTTTGCCGACAAACTTTTGGAAAGTGTTTTGAATATGCAAGATGTTAGCTAGCTGTTAATGGCATGATGTCTTTTTTGAGACTATGTTAACTTTTAGCATGTTTTTTTTCGTGGTTAGGGGAGAGTTGCCTATATCGTTCTACTCTTTACATTTGTAATTTTATCTGCCTAAATTGAAAAAATACAATGTTTCACGAATCTGTATCAAAACGTATGACTATTTATGGGTACATTTATGTGGGTTACATTTTAAAATGTAGCATCGGGGAATAAATAAAGAACTTTTCGTAACAGGCTGCAAATGGCACGATATAAGAAACTAGTGACCTAAATCGTAACCCTATTTCCTAAATCGTACCACAACTTTATAAATGAAACCAAATGAGTGAACAAACAAGACAGCATGTAATAACACACAGGATTATTGTAGTATTTGAATGCTAATAAAGTTTGTTTATTTTTCTACAGAAAAAGCAAGAAATATTCAATTATTTACAGGCTACAGAAACGAAATGTTTCAGTTCTGACTTAACACCCGCACAACTCTCATGAACCCAGGATGCGCACACTAAACTCTAGACCATTGCAGATGTAGAATGTTTCTTCGTTTTAGGCCTAGGTCCGTTAGTCTTTCATTTTTTAATACTGGGCTGTGATAATTGTAGATGATATGGCATGTCCTTTGTGATTTTCATTTTAAATCTTTTACTTTTGCCTGTGCCACTTGCAATGCCTTCACCAACTCCAAATCGTTTTTGTATGGACTGCTTGCGAAAACATGTGCCCGTTGGGCCTTTGCCAAACTACATCTTTTGTTGTGTCTATGAATCAGTGAAAGTGATTCAATATACACGCTGAGATTACAAGAAGTGCTTTACGTTACGTTAGGGCCAGTTGCATCACTTGGTTTTTCAATCAAAAGACATTGTTTTAATCTGAGTTAAGTGACTCATTAGAGTCATCTTCAGTGGGCCTTGAAGATACACATAGATCAGTTTGTACTTGGCTGGCAGTTAGTATTTTCATCTGTGTCGGCATGCTGTGTTAATGGAAGCGCATTTACACCAGGTGGCCGACGAAAGTAGCACAAAATGATGTCCCTGAAATAAATGTATGTTAACTAGCCATACTCCTGTAGCTCTGAAATCATTCACTGCTGTTTCTAAGCATTATGATGAAATTCTAACAGATTTCAATTTTAATGAATTTTTTAATATGTGTTGGTTTACGATTTTAGTATTTTATGAAATATTGTATGAGCCTCATAATATTTTAATAAAACATTTTGGTGGATATTGAGTATTTTAAAAGTTAGATATTCCTTCGCAGCGGTTCAATAATTGAATAGTAAATATATTGTCAACATAAATTTTAAGTAAGATACAATAATTATATATATGTAAACATTTTTTATGTTAGATGATAAAAGACCAGAAGAGCCTGAGGGGTAGTAGGGAGGGCCAATGATTTGTTATATATACTTTTTTTTTCCCCACTTCAGCATCTCTTTCGTATGCAATACCGACCAACATTGCCACTATTGCTGTGTGATGCACTGACATATTTGCCTTAAACCACTTTTCTAATACATCTTTATAGTAGGTGTTCAAAAGCTTGAAGAAAGCGACATCCATTCAAAGACTGGAGACAGTGTGTGGTATGACCTGATAATAATAACGTTAAAATACCATTGTCACAAGCGATGCGTAAAGCTTCGAATTTTTTTAGTGCGTTTCAAGCTATCATCCAAAAGAAGAACTTGACCTGCACGCTAGGCTTAACACGTTTAATCGAATGCTGCAACCATTTAACAAATATATCTTTTATATAACTGTTATGAGTATTGAATTAAAAAAACAGCACCAACCGCTGCTCCGCATCTTTGAAATCGTCACATGCTATTCCACGTCTGTATATCAACAAACGAGGGACGTATGAGCCAACAGCACTCATGCAGCATGCACCTGTTGTGTTTATTCCTCACTCCCCGCTGGCTTTTGCTCCCAGTTGATATTTTCGTCTCTGAGAAATTATCTTCCTAGGTTTTTCTGTCTTTATTGAATCCTGATGTACGTGCCAAGGATATAGATTCAGGTTCTCTAATACTGAGCTGTGGATGCCTCTGCATGAATAACCTTTACCCCTCATTACCAGCAGGTTGTTTGTCCTTATCAAACTTATGAGGAATGTAATTTGCTTCTGCAACTTGGAAAGCCACATGCCGCAAATCTGTGGCAGTTATACAAAACAAACATTTATCTAAGTCTAATACATGGTGAACCAATTCTTCTTCCAAATGTAGCGGAACATCTGCCAGGCTACCAGTTACCTGGGTATCTTCAGAAGCAAAATAATTAGTTCCATCTAAAGCTAGGCACACACTTGCGATTTTTAATAGCGCTATTGTTTAGCCGAAAGAATAGAAAGCGTTGTTTTAAGTACGAGTGAATATACCTGCAACTAAACAATCGCAGCGGATAAAAAGTTGCAATCAAAGCCTGTTTTTGTGGCGACGCGATTATCGATACCTCGAATGAGTCACTTGGACATGCACATACCTGCAACCGTTTAGTAGAAGGTTAGCTGCAGTCAAGTGTCGTGTGTAGATTGCCTGATGATTGTTGAGAGGTGTCAATAAACGTGTCTGACCAAGAAGTACACGGCGATGGTGGCATCATAAATAGTGTTGTTGACCCTAACAGTGTAATAGCAGAGATTAAAAGAAGGCCGCCTCTTCATAACAAACAATTACGGGAAAATGTCCGCAATATCAAAGAAAAACTGTGGGTCAAATTATGTGCAAGCGTTTGCAAAATTGGAACTAACTGTCTGGGATGGAGAAGAAAAACTAAAGTAACAGTGATTTATTATGTTTATTGAAGTCGATCACCCGAGGACTGTGTGGTTTTTAACCACGATGCCATTAAAATACAATTGTAACTATAATTCATTAACGTAACCATAATTTGTAACAAAACGATTTGTATCGAACATTGAATAAAACATTACTATAACAAAACCTAGTTTGACTAGTATGCACATGCAAAAATGCTTTCCATCATGGTTGTCAATGAAGTAATACATCAGGTGCACATTGTTGCTTTCACAGAGAATATGAAATCATTTCCTTTTCTTTACACTATTCCAGGGTCCAGGTACTATTCTCACTTTGTTACATGGCTCTACATGACAAAACTAAACTCCATTACTAACAAGTACTTATGTATAAGTGCTGAGTAAGACAGAAAACGTCATTTCTGTACTTATAAACTTAGTATTTGACATGAAATATGAAAGTAAATGGAGAATTGACATGTATTGTAAGATAAACCCAAAACTTGTTTTACATGTGTATCTCTACCAACATGCTTTTTTATGACCATAATTAAATGAGCCTAAATCCTGTCATACTGCCAATATCTCGTACTGAAATACCAGATGCATGACACCTCTATCCGGCTAGATAAGTTTCCAGAGGACAGTCATATTACTCGAACTCAACACGTTTACCATCGTTCTTCCGCGTGAAATGATGTAGAACGCATAGCATGCTTTTATAATGCTTTCAGCAAATTGTTCGTGCACATCCAAAGAGTGATGTAAAATACGCCATTTAATGACCAAAATACCAAAAGCACATTCCACCATTCTTCGTGTGCGAGATAGCCTATAATTGTATACACGTAGTTTCATTGTTAGGTTTGGGTTAGAGTAAGGCCTCAAAATGTTGTTTGTCAATGCAAATGCCTCGTCGCCTACAAGAACAAAAGGCATACGTGAACTATTCTCATAATAAAAGAGGTGTTGAGCATTTGGAATATTTAACTGATAAGATTTCAAATCTCGATCGAAATTTTAATTTTTCAGTACGTTTGAATCACTTTTGGCACGTGCATACGACCCCACATCAATATAGTCCATGCACGGTTTCTACGGCTTTTTTTAAGCAAACCTTTAGAAAATCTCCCCATGTATGACGTGTTTAGCTATTTCCTAAATATGCCCACCTAGTTTCTCGACGACGCTGGCCTGGGCGCCTCTGTAACACATGTATCACAAGTGTTTTATACTTGTGTTCATAAAAGTTACTTTATTATATGTATTGGTTATAATGCTTCATTTATTAATAATTTTAATAAAACAACAGTGAGAAAATAGGTATGTTGGTAGCGTCTAGTGAGAAATAGTCCTTATACAAAATACTGTTACACTGAGTGTGCACGAATGATGTGCGTTGTCCCCCTGGTGAAATTATCCAGGCTTAGTTAAGCTTAGTGCGCACGAGGCGGAGGAATATCCTGGAAGTAGAACTTTAGCAGGATTTCAGAAAAGGCTGAAGTAACCGTGAATGAACTCTAGCAGTAAAGTGCGACTGACAGCCGTACTTGTGTTCTGAGACCTTGTGTGTCACTGCCTGAAGACGGGAACAGATCACAATATTCTTGAAATATACAACTAACATAGGTGCATCTTCTGATAATACGTTTGAATCACCGTTGGCACGTGCATACGACCCCACATCAATAGCAGTAAAGTGCGACTGACAGCCGTACTTGTGTTCTGAGACCTTGTGTGTCACTGCCTGAAGACGGGAACAGATCACAATATTCTTGAAATATACAACTAACATAGGTGCATCTTCTGATAATACGTTTGAATCACCGTTGGCACGTGCATATGACCCCACATCAATAGCAGTAAAGTGCGACTGACAGCCGTACTTGTGTTCTGAGACCTTGTGTGTCACTGCCTGAAGACGGGAACAGATAACAATATTCTTGAAATATACTCGTATTTAACTAATATAGGTGCATCTTCTGATAATAATAATAATTCTATTAAGGACCAAATTTAAAATTTGGTTACATTTAAGAGTGAGATGGACCCCCGAATCCAAGGTCAAGAAGCGAGGGAGTGATACGGGCGACACTAACACGCACGCCTAGTGTCTCATCGCTCCTACGCGCAAGGCGTGCAGTGTTTCTGTCGTAACGCTGTACTGTGAAAATTAGATCTGTAACAGCGGAGTTTCATTACACGCGATGAAATGCCATAGATTAAACTACGCCCTTATAGTTGTAATTCTATCTTCCCGCTTACGGAAACTGCATAGGCAAGCTTTAAAAATGCGATATTTGACCATTTTCACGAATTTTGTTCTCCAAGAATACACTTAATATGACAAAAGTAAAAACATAGGGGCATAGATAACTGTTTCTTAATCTTTTCTGACAAAAAGTCGTATTTGGAGAACATTTATTTACCGAGCTACGCATACTCGCGCAAACAACTAATTCACAGAAAATGTGGTTGTCCATCCCACTCTTAAGCAAATATAGTAGATGAAATAACGCAGACACTAAAACTCGTGTTATAGATATAATTCCGCTACTTCCATTTCCCAATATCATATGTGTAATAAGAAACTTTAAATATTAAATGTAAAAAAGTTATATGAAAGCTGTCTAGTGAAAATAATTGTATCGCGCTTTCAGTATTCTTAATGCCTCGCATCGAATAGCTAAATCCGCTTCAGTGGAGAATACAATCATACTTCTAATTGTAGATTTATACTCCCCCGGAGAGATGGGGAGGAGTAATGGGTGCAATCTTTATCATATAGTGTGTACTTACGCAAGCTAAATAATGAAGAGATTTGCGCGACCTTGAGAGCCGATAAGGGTGATTGAAGTGAACATGGAGCGGCCGTGGAATGAAGGAGAGGGGGAAACGGGAGATTCCCGAGAAAACTCGCCGACCAACGTTATCGTTCGGTATGATTCCTACTTGCGAAAATCCGGTGACCCGGCCGGTGATTGAACCCGGTTCGCCTTGGAGGGAGGCGAGCGTGCTGATCGCTCAACCACCGTGGCCCCAAGTAAAATTATAACAATACTTATAGTTTCCAAACAAAAAATTTACCATAACTGAGCAGGTTTATTTTTAAAACTGACTTCCATATCCACTTTGCTACGTGACATATAGCTATAGTTCCCTTTACTTGTAAGAAACTAAATAGTAGTTTAGTTGTGAGGTATGTCACTCACTGCTCAGTTCAATATAAATATGTTTGGGGACTATGAGAGTTATTAAATACTCATTTAAAGTCAATTTATATAACAAGCTAACCAACGTTTCCAAATTATTGCAATGCAATTTCATATAAAATTTTTATTTTATTAGTTATTAATTTCATATTAGTTTACAATAACTTCTAAAAATATTTTTTATGTGATTAAGAAGCGAGCGTAAGACATAAATAACTTAATCTATTGTGTCCCCGTTTATAGTAGTAGCCTCCATTCAGAAATGGAAGCACAAAGTATGAATAATTCACATATAGACTATTAGCCTACGATTATTAGTTCAACAATGGTTTCGCAGTTATTTACTGAAATGATTTACGTTCTAAAAATTACCGTACTAAGTATATTGAAATTACATTTTTTATGTGGCTTAGATTACGATAAATACTTGCAACAATACTGAATAAACCAAACTTGAGTGTATTTCCTAAAATCATCCTCATTATTGACGTTTCTAGCAGCAAAGTTGAAGTTGGTAAAATAAGTACGGGTTCACGCCATACACGAGCTAGGAACAGGTAGCGGTAAAAAGCTAGAGTTGGCTTGACGTAGGCCGTTCTTACTCTGAGCTATACGGTCACTTGACACTTCAACTACATGGCACGGCACGGACACTCGACGCGTGGGCACATTTTGGGGTTTAAATTCTCAAATTTTTTCATTTAGTGTTGCGCGGTTTTTTTACTCGAAGCTCTGAGGAGTCTCGTATTATAGTAATTTAACACTGTTGGTCAGAAATCCAGAGGGACAGACATCTAAGAAGCCACAGTTGTTCTTACTGGCCAGACTTTTGAATGGCAAGGCGTTCATCCTGTTGGCTAAAGACAGCAATGTGCGGCAACCAGTAGCTGTGGGTACATTCACGTACGGTCGCCTGTCGCTACGGTCACATTGTGGCCCCCCGTTTGTGGCTAGTAAAGCTGATAATGATGAGAAGGGGGTGGTACCATGTTACCGTAGCGACATGCGACCGTACGACTACTACTGGCTACTGCGCATTACTGGCACTATCCAACAGCGTGAATGCCTGGTCACGGCTTATTTGTAGCCAACAAGAATACTAGGGGCTTACTGGAAGTTCATCCCTCTATTTTTCAGACCAATAATGAAACAGTTTAGTAATATGGCGCATATGAAAGCTTCATACGAAAACAGCACAAAGCTAAATCATTAAAATGCTAAATTTCTGAGGCGAAATGTGCTGATGCGTCAGGCAACCTTACGCGGCGAGCGGCCGTGTGTCAAACGACCGTACAACTTCTGCTTTGAGGAAGATTGGCCTAAGTTCAAACCCTTTCTCCCCGTTCAACGCTACACACTATGTTTCACCCAACCCTGTTGTTTCCCCATTTACGTCGGATGCGTTGAAATAAACGTGACCAGTGATTATTATGAACTAAATAAATACAATAATTTAGTTTTATTAGTATTTTACTTTAGTGAATAAGCAGCTTGATGTTTAGAAACATTGTGCTCTAACTATAACACTGAAAATATTTTGTACGAGTTTAATTCGACTCCAGACGGAAATCAGTGATAGTAGAATTGTTCTTTGCTTTGAATATATCTATGTATTGTATTTTCAGTTATTGATTTCCAGCAATTAAAATAAATTAGTTCGATCGTTTTTAAATGCCTTAGTTTCTCAAAATTAGCCTACATTGTTATTTATGAATTAAATAATCAAGTTACTGGTAGCCTGGCATTGACTTTGTCACGACATTATTAAAACAAAAACGTGGAAGCGCTCCTTAACGACATGTGTTGAATCAAACTTCTTCTCAGGTATTGTAAATATAAACTACGCTTACAAAAAAATTATATAAATGAAAAGAATATTGAGCTGTTTTTAACAGTGTGGCAACCGCAGATAAACCCCTTTTGCTTTCCCAGTGCATTTTCTGTTCCTGGAACATCTTCCATTCTCCTCTTCTCCAGACGCTGCTGTGTGTGACGTGTCCAGTAAAGTCGGATGACAGTACGGTCGCATGGCGCGCTCAGCAACGATGCGATACGGTCGGGTGACGCTAACGATTCTTTTGGCGTTTAGGCATTTGTTCTTCTATTCCGAAGGTCCTTTCAGCTAAGGGGATGCTCTCCGCCTTCCATTCCCATTTGTCAAATAATGTAAGAAACCGTTTCCTCCCAGACGTTTTGAAAAACTCACTTGATTCGTCAAGAGAAAAACACGCAGGGAAAGCAACTTGTTATGTTGTTGGCCACTGTCTTAACCTGGGATGTGGTTTAAAATCGTAAGGTCACTTTTCGCTACGAGGACATGCCGTACCACCTCGCTCGACCACATTGCGTGAGCTGCGGCAACACCAGGGCGACACAAAGCACATCAGACAATGTCGCACTACATGTCGACAGCCCTGGCTACACCTGATCGACACAACTCCAGTTAGCAATATGTGGGACGATGAGGATGTTCTCGTAACCACGGCTGCATATATTGTTTTCGCTTATAAACAAGAGACGTCCACGACGGCATTAGGTATACCCTTATTTGAAGAGGAGAAATACATACAGTGGCACTGATCTTATGGATGACCTAGTATGCAGTGATATTGATGAATTAAGGCTAGAATATCGGAGCAATGGTGGGCTCAAAAATTTATTTCGGATGTCAAGTAGGTCTAGTGAATTTGAATAACTATTGTGTATAATAGGTCCGAAAATTAAGAAGGCTAATACCTCGTATAGATAAGCAATGCCAATAAAGGAACGCTTAGCAATTGGAGATTCGTACAGGTCGCTGGAAATTACATTGAAGATATCCCGTTCAACTATTTCAATATGCATACCAGAGGTGTGTGAAGCTCTTGTAGAAGAGTGGAATGACTACGTACACGTAGGCTGTGTTGTATGTGTTATGTAAATAACGTACAGGTACGTTGGTTATGTATTACGGACAGTAATTCCAAGCTGTAACGTCTTGGTAATTATACATTATTGTCATTAGTGGAACCTAAAGTGCTCAATGTACGGCGAATGGACTGTATGCATATATATATATACACACACAGGCATATGCAGTGTGTCAAGTTATGTAACAACTTAATGTTAAGGGCCCGTTTCAAATTAGATGGTTTTGTTCCAATTATTTTGTAATTATAGTGAAGTTCAGATAGCAAGAAATGGTTATTGTCAACCCGATACAATTTTTCGCTTTCTGAGGTAATTAGAACATATACAACCCCGTCTCTAAACATTCATTGTAATACCATCTATTTATTTAGCAGAGTGTACACACCTACATACACGTGCATGGAACTGGGGAAAGAATCGGCCATGGTCTTTGTGAATGGACCATCCCAGAATTTATCTTGAGTGATATTAGGAAAAATTGCAATCTGACATTAGGATGGCTGGACCGGGAATCAAACCCGTGTCTTCCCGAATGCGAATTCAACGTTTACCATTGCGCCACCTCGGTAGGTTAATACTGCACTTTTTCTACTTACTTTGTAACATTTACTCCCCTATTCTTTATTTAGACTATTCAATGTTACCTGTAATATATTGTATGATGCACGTGGTGTGTTCCTGTCTTTAAAGAACAATAAAGCCCGGAAATACGTCCATGTTGACATCGATTCAGGGTCTGCTCCACTCCCTGACGTCTTCACGTTCTTTATTTCCCTTGCAAACCGCCCGAATAAATTTTTTATTTTCCTTTCCACCCCCTGTTTTGGTATCTCTAGGGAGACCCGAATTTCCTGAAAAGATTTCACGACCGGTTGTATTTAATATCACTTTATCTCATATACACTTTGTGATTAGATGGTTTCCGTGTAACGCGAATCATAGACGCGCAGTACTGAAGCTACCTAATTGTGTTTGGCCAGTCAAGTAGGAGAATATCTTCTCACGAAAATATGCCGCCAAAAAGTAAAATAAAACTGTTGGTATGCCCGTAGGGTATTGACATCTAGCATGCGAGGATATCTTTTCGCGAAATTAGGGTGTACTGATAACGGTCAGTGCATTGTACCTAGCATTTTTAACTTTGTAAATTATATTTTGAGGGTCTCACAGTACTTCCTATGAACGATAGAGTTCAATTAACTTTGTCATGTTTTATACGGTCCATTGTAAATTGCTCTGCATACCGAAAATTTTGGCTGCACAATTATTTAGCACACACGACACAGCCACAACACTACTTCCATCGGTGTAAGCTCCACGACCATTGATACCGTAAAAGGTGGTCTATACATGTCGCTCGACCAGGTCAACCGACTTTTCTTTGATATAGACCGACTCTCTATGGAGAACGGAAACACATGTCACTCGACCTTCTGAGTCATACGACTTGCGTCTACACTATGCTTTGACACGGTCGCGCGACATTCTTACGTGATCACGTCGCCTCTGTGTAGACAGGCGATAGTCATCCGACGGCCGTCACTCAACTTGATCGTACGACAGTGTCGCAGGACCAGTCGTCCTATTGTAGACGCGGCTTAACTCGGACTCGGCAGCAGATAATCGGTTTTCCACTCCTCAGCTTTGTCGAGGTAGGGGAAGGCAGCCGCTGCGCAATACGAGAAAGGAGACGAATACTATATTTATTGTCCATCCATAGTTCGAATTCCGTTCATGATTTGATGTTTCAGGATTTCGCGCATTGCGAGACATTCCGTAGAACTTAATAAAATCTTAATAGTGGACACTTGAGAATGCATTGCCAACAGAACTGACATTTCTGTGACTCCTCTCTAAATTCGAATCAGTGTAAAACCACTGTTTCGCAAGGAAATTCAACTACTCGAATCAGTGAAAACGGCTCCACTTAGAATCAGTGGGAAATCACAGATTGTTTTAGTGAAAAAATTTCACTCATTGAATTAGTGACGTGAAACAATGGCACTGATTGAATAAGTGTCGACTGACTGCAGTAAATATTGTTTGTATTGAATTTAGCCAAATAATTAGGCGGAATAAACAAACTTACGATAGATTACTGTTTATATTACTCATTTTACCGTAATTTTAAGAAGTAACAAAAATTTCGTAGGTGGCTAATATTGAACTGACACACTCATTCCACTTCACTTTTATGCCGTAACATTACCATCTTATTTTTTTTCTTTTTTTTCGTCGTTGCACAGAACGTGGTCGACGTTAGACAAGTGTGGTTGCCGTTAGACGGTCAACAGTGTTAGACGCATGCCTCACGGAGGAGTGCACAGTCGGACGTACACAAAAAAAACACCGATGCCTTAGCCGGGACTTGAACCCGGAAACCTCGTACCTTAAGACGCCACGCAACCAACTGGGCCACATAGGTCGGTTCCATTTGCGCTACCGAGTTAACTTAAAACATCAGAAGAAAACATTTGTCTTATAGTTCTTACCGAAATTGTGAAGATTTAAATTGTATAACCTTTCTTTTCTTTTGGTTTAATTCGTACCGTTCGGATTTTTCGGATTGTTCGGATTGCAGTCTAAACCCTAAAACAGAGCGATGTGATGATTAGATGGAAACGAAATAAAAGACGTAAGAAAGGGAATGAAAGGCTGAATGTTCATCTTAACTCGTAAAATGGTGTTTTGAAAGAGGAAACACATTTTAGAAAGTATTTTGTATTGGTTTTATTAGTTTATTCGTTTTTATTTCACTTGATACACATTGTTTAGTGGCCATTTATTAACGTTATTTGGCACTATTTTTACACGCTGTTACTGATTAATCAGTAAAAAACCAACCACCAAGCAACAGTGAAAAAAAATTACTAATGAATCAGTGAAAAATGCCATTGAATCAATAATTGAAGGGAATAATGCATGTTTTCGCTGATTAATAATTTAAATTCACCGAAGTGACTGTTGAATTAGTCAGGTCCTGTTGACTGAATGAAACAGTGAAATTTTCACTGATTTAGATTTAAAGTGTGCACACATATATAAGACGAATTTATGAGATCCAAGTCAGAAGTCATGGAAACTATTGTTTATCTCCCGAAAATGATCCAACAAGGGGAATTCATTATGTACAGGTGAAAGTGTACGACCAGGAAGTTTTAAAGGTGATTGTACATGGAGTATGGATGCAGGAATGTCTGGCAAGTAACAGAGACAAACTTGACTGCTTGAAATCTTCTTTTAAATGATTTATTCTCGTTCATCTTGTATACACTTATTTGAACGGGTACGTATCGTAAGTGTACTAGCTGTTTAACATCTTTTAAAGTATTCTCCAAGGCTTTCAACCGTTCGTTGCCTGCGATGAGGCCTGCATGAGGTCCGTCAATGTGCGCCACCTCTCGTTGAAATGCTGTGACGATCTCGGAGACTACTTTGAATGATGTTAAACAGCTCGTACACGAACTACACGTACCCGTTCAAATGCGTGGATACATGGTTGTACGAGAATATATAAATTACACGGTCACGCATTCATTTGCAAAGGGGTTGACGTAGTCCAGTAAAGCAAGATCAATTATATAAAAACACTATGTTTTATTGAAACCATAATTAGTACGAACAATTTAATAGATAATACGTTACGTTACCGTAATGCTTCAATACTAAATGCAAAATTGAACTCAATTGCCAGAAGCTAATTCCAATAAGAGAGTATTTAGCTTACTCTTGGAAAGCAGTTAATTAGCGCCTCACTCACTTTCGCCTCGCGGTACTCGAGACGCCCTAACAGGAGTGATATTTACCCACTATCGTGAAGAGGGACACGTTCAGGCTCGTCTTGACGGCAGCTATTCCTCGGTACCGAACCCCGGACCACTAAGTGACGGTCCTCACGGTGATGAAATCTCGGGCGGTCCTCCGGCGTCGGCAGGAACAAATATGGCCGCAAGCCCCCAGCGCTCACGATATATATATATATATGCGCCGCCCAGCCTTGTTTAGGATACCATTCCCCCTGCTGTTGCCACAACTATCGCCGCCATGTCCGACTTCCTTCTAACAAGAGGCTCGGCCTGGCAACCCTTAGCCAGGCGATACTCACAGTAAGGGTGATTTCAAGAAGCTATGTGTGTCTTTGTTTCTTGTAGAACGTTCCTGTATCCATACCACATGTGGTGTCACCTTTAAAACCTACTTGTCGTACGCTTTCAACTGTACACAGTACATTTACTGTGTCGGGTTATTTTCGGGAGATAAACAATAGTTAACGTGACTTCTCAATCAGCCGTCGTATTATTGGTAGCGATGAGAAAGAATGAACATACTGAGTCATTGAAAAACTACGCCATGGACTCGCTGAGTGTTGGCGACGGTGTTCCACTACTATAGTACTGTGTTCGATAAGCACGCAAAACGAAAGATTTGTGTGATTAAAGCAGGATAGTATCAAGAGAGTCAGGGAGATTAAACTAGCAAAATCATCATGTTGTTATACTGCTAGGAGACAGAAGTGAGATTACTCTTGAAGAACGCCAGCCATGTCATCCCTTACGTCGATGTAGGAGGTTATTACTACAACCAACATAAATACGCAATATCTAATAAAGGTATAGGCTATTCAAGGTAAAATTAGCACTTTTTAAAGCCCTGCTTAAGATCTAACTGTATGCACGTTATGTATTCTTCCGCGTTATGGAAGATCAACTTTGTCATGTGCCTCATCACTTTATTCATGCGAAGGTCAATTGAAACTCTTAATTTATTGGAAAATAAATATTTACAAATCTGGTAATTTTTACACTTCGATGCATTAAAAAATTCAGAAAGCGAAATATATATTTAAGCTATCAGAAATGGTTACCTAACACTTTTTATTCGACGTCAAGATATGGAACTACTTTCAATCAACCATTACCAACTCTACTGGGCGCATGTCAATCAGTGCGTCCGTTAAAATATACGCAGGTAGATGCAGTCATTTTTCCTTAGTTTGCTTTGAAAAGTAATCACTTTATCGTGAACAGCATTTAAAAAATATCTACTGATTAGCAGATGTGACGTGTGTGTAAACGGTGAGTAAGAAGTGATGGCAGCCTAGCAAAGTTCAACCATTCGAAACTGATAACTTTGTTGGCAGTTACTTTGGCGCTAGTTATGCGTTAGTGATTTACAGCATACTGATGAAGTTTCGATAAAACGTAGCAAATTAATTATTACTGAATAACATTGGAAAAATTTGAATGCAGCACATATACTTACATCCAGAATGGCTAAATGTTACCAAGAGATTTCCTAATTGTGAGGGCTAGTGAGCAATTTGTTAAATTTTTAGCCTACTATCAGAGGGAAAGAAAGGCTTTTGAGATCACTTACCTGCCTGTATGTCAGTGCATGAGTGTGTCCCCCATTTCCAGTTTTTGAACACGTTAACACAATTTCACCAAAATTGTTACTCATATAACACTTAGTGAGAACACCATACTTCTATAGTTTTCGAGCAATACGGGAACCTATTTGAAAAAAAAAAAAATGGCGGCAATTTTAAAATGTAGGGTTATACATTATAACTTGCCTACTATTTCAAATTATTTTAACCAAATTTTTTATGCTACCAGAGCATCGTTTAAGCATGAAATTTTGAGACGGATATTGTGGCTGGTCCTACCATTTTGGAAAATAGCATCAAATTAAGAAATAAAGATATTTTAATTTTGCTAGGAAACTATTTTACCAATTCTCACATAATTTGGCAGGTAAGTAATTCTATTATACGCCAAGTAACCGTAAGTGATTACACTTTATTAGGTACTTACTTTCGAAATGGCGGCCGTACAAACCTCGTTATGTTTATTTCGTATATCTATCATACGATTTAAATAATTTCGACCACATTTCGTACACAGTACAGAAAATATATGACAGAAGCATCATAACTAGATCACTGCATTTGTCGGCCATTTCGGAAGATAGCGCCATGTGATTAAATAAAGTTATTATGTCATATCACAGTAAAAATTTTCCCGATTCCTACCAAATTTGGCAACCAAGTAGTACTGATGCAGGTGATGTAAAGTCATTAGTTTTAAGGATGTCACATCCATATTTTCAAAATGGTGGCCATATATTTATTTGAACGCAGAATGCTATATCGTCTCTTCACGGAAAATATTTTCTCCGTCATTTTCTAAGATAGCGCTATGCGAATAAATAAAATTTATTTTATTTTTCGGAAGCAATTGAAATATTCCAACAAAATTTGGCAAACAAATAGTACCGCAGCAGTTGCTGTAAATTGGTACGTTTTAAGTAGATCAGGCATTTTCTTTTAAAATGGTGGCTATATAATTGTTTCAGCTCAGAATATTTTAGTAACAAACCAATTACAGTGTAACTTTGTACGCTGCAGTGGCGGATCCAAAAGGTGGAGGGGGGAGGCGTAGGGCCGCCCTCCCACAACTTCGTGGTCGATTACGTCCTTGAAAATTAAAAAGCAGAAAATGTTTATCTTGCCTAAATATTACTTAGTTACTGTGAAGTTGGACAAAGAATATGTTCAAATGTATAAGTCAAAAGTCTCCGACGTTTATTTATGTCAGTATCCTATGATTCATATAATTGTAGTAATTTGCGAGCATGTAGGCCTACTGCAGGTATGTTGTTATTGTTAGACACAAAGTCAGTCCAGATTTACCATACTAGTGGTGCAACAGAGGTATCTCATTGACAGTCGCACAGTAAATTGCTGACACGCATTGTGACTAACGAATAAATCATTAAACATAAGCCTACATACCCGTAACATTTACTACTCTTATTTGAAACAAAACAGTATACCTATAGAAAACGTAACTCAAGTGTGGCAGCTTCAGACGAAAATGCTTTTGAACATCAACACGTTTCTAGAGATAAAAACCAAACAAAGACGAGAACAGAATTTTTTTTTGCAAGAAACAGCTTATGCTGCGCTCTCTACCGTGCAGTGGCAATGTGGCTTTGAAAAATATGTCAAGTATATGCCATTCACGGTTAACTGAGCATTTTTTTATGCAGTCTCATCAGACATAGGCTAATAACCAATAAACACACTTCATTGTGATCTCGGGCTTTTGGTTTTGAGTATGGTAAAATGTATTAAACACTGTATTTGTTACTCGCATGACAGTGTTTCCATTAACAAGTGCGCAGAAAGATATAAATTGGCTGAAAGAAAAATGTTACCAGAGCTGCAGAAGTGCTCAATTTACCCTGAACGGTCTA
Organism: Dryococelus australis; assembly: GCA_029891345.1. Taxonomy (NCBI): domain Eukaryota; kingdom Metazoa; phylum Arthropoda; class Insecta; order Phasmatodea; family Phasmatidae; genus Dryococelus; species Dryococelus australis. Next base: position 213,939,877 of record CM056994.1, read on the forward strand.
TATCAATCTTTCGCTTCTGGTCACCTCTAGCTCCAGCTGAGTAAGATATTACAGAAAAAAAAACACTCGATCTCAAAACAGCTGAAGAAATGCTCCGTGATACAATTACTTCTTTGAAGGCAAAACGTGGTATCTGTGAGCAAGAGTTTCTTCGCTTGTTCAGTGAGGTACGTAATATTCCTTTGGAGCTTGGGAAAGAACTGAAAGTTCAACGCATAGTAAAGAAGCAAGTTCACAGGTAGAATTCACCTGCTCCTGATATAGAAGTATTCTTCCGGCAGACAGTGTATGTATGTTCCACTGCTTGATCATTTTTGCAAGAAGTAGAAGAAAAATTTCCTCATAATACTTTACTGTCCTACAGTTTGTTTGAATTAGTGCAACGTTCAACAAAAACGACCGACAATATACTAATGAATGATAATATCGTCAGCAAAATCGTGAGCAAATTCTTTTGACTCTTAAAAATGGATGTGACTTACTGCAGCAAAGCACTTTTTGGCGCATACAGGTTGTGGTCTGCGAAATGGGATAGGAAAAGTAACGAAGAAGACAGCAATCAGAAAACAGTGATAGAGTTTCTTTCGGAATGTGACAGGGATGTATTCCCCGTAATCAATATACTGCTTCAAGTGTTAGCAACTTTGCCTGTTAGTGTAACGACTGCAGAAAGGACCTTTTCAAATCTGAAGAGGATCAAAACGTGGTTAAGAACAACAATGAATGAAGTTCGTCTGGTAGGACTGGCTCTCCTGGCAACTCATCGCGATATTAGAATAAACCCTGACAAGGTTATTGATAGATTTTGTCATGAGCGGAAATCGTAAGTTAAAGTTTGTTTTGTAAATATAGTACTGTATGCAATTATTCTTGAACTGTAAACATTATTTAATGTATTCACACAAGCCACATAGTCAAATCGAATGTAATTACTGTAGTGTTCGTTAATATGGGATGTGAGCTTCATTTCTGCCAATAAACGTCAGAAATATTCATATTTACATTATCTTGATATTAATAAAACATACTATAGCTTTAATTCTTTAATAAGGCTGTATTTTGAAGTAATATAAGAATAGGATTTGGATTTCTAATGTAATACATGAGAACGGCGATTATTTCATTTTTACTTATTGTTATCTGTCGAAGTCGAATGTTAACTAAAATTATCTGTTAATTTATAAAATGCCATTTTGATAGATGTTTTGGAACCCTAGATGACAAAATTCGCATTGCCGATTTTTTAAATTTATTTTAGTGTTTATTTGTTTGTAATTAATTGTCGTAGAACCGGGAACATTCAACAATAAAATATTGTATTGTTTTGTAATCTAATGAAATTGTGTATTTTTCGTCTCAAGTGTTATATATATATATATATATATATATATATATATATCTGCGTTAGTTGACAAAGTAATACTTGTCAGTAATCATTGTGTGTATTTTAACTAAATATTTACGAAATGTTGCTGTAATTTTCCTAACGAATTCGAATAACTTGTACTATTTCAGTGCCTAATTGGAAGTGACGCAATTAAATCAAGGAAAACAGAATAAGCTGGTGTTTGTTTCAAACGGAGCAGAATAATAATTTTATTTTGTCTTTATATTTTGGTACATTTGTAGCGGCTGCTACAACAGTCGTCATAAAATTAAAACAAATGTACAATAAAGTAATGCCTGTACAATATAGTTAAAATCTACAAATTATGTTTATTTTATTCATCGAACAAAACCCCTGATAATATTAGGCCCACCTCCATCACTAAAAGAACAAACAGATTTTGTCTAAGTCTGAACGAGAATTAATATTTTGTTTGTTTAGTGTCAAGTCTCGAACCAACTACTGTTTGAGCAGTATACGCACATAGATGCTCTCGCCATCTTCGTTTCTCCAGTTTATCGCTTAAGTGCAGAACCATCGTCTGTTAGGGTCACGGATGTCTTCAACCATCGTCGTTATCCCTGTTGGAGGGGAACGTCAACCTCGTTTTTGCATTACCGATGACGATCGCTAGGAGCACTCGCGTCGAGACGCATTACCGAATTCCGATGTACAGCGTGCAGAACACTCACCCATGTGTACAGTATATTATTTACCAGTAGTGATAATTTGAAGACACACATTACATGACTTGTAAAGGTATACATTTAAACCAGTGGTCATGCAAGAGACAACAGCACTACTACATATTGATGATGAGATATGAAATAGTTACAATCACCTACCATTCAACACGTATTGTACAAGCGACGAGCACTTTACATCACATCTGTCGTTGCTAGCCACGACCGTGCATCTGAAAACTGATGTGGTAGCCTTGGTTAGTACAGCAGAATATCAAACGAATTTCCCAAGTACACCCTCCGACCGAGTTTGGCTACAGTACAATGCACACAAATTCCACTACCAAACAACACAAAATGTGCGAGCATCGAGCAACGTACATCTCATTAGACTAAAATAAAAATACTTTGATAGAGTCGAGAATCAATGGGAGCGACAATGTCGTCACTGCTATGTACCCTTGCAAACAAATATAAAGGAAACTAGTTATAAGGTCTTACCAACCAATGCATATTACACATGCTAATCAAGATCAGGCAGTACTGACTAAAACAGTAATATGGCAAATGCTTTCCTTAAGAACCGATCAGAATGAAACCATCAAAATCATTTTACAGCCAAAATGCACTGCACTAGCCGCTGAATTCACAAATCCTGTGATATCAACTATCACATCTGAAAGGTAGCCAAGATGTCGACCGATGGTGAAGGCAGCTGAACGGTGCAGCCACCCTCTTGGACCAATGCTTCCTGATCTGTTAATCCTGTCTGCTATCTTGTAAGTCGCACTGTCTAGCAAAATGGTGGCCATTTTGGCGGCCAATATGCGAATGTCTTGTTGCACTCGCTTACAATGAACGACAAACCTAGTATTTCTATATCTTGTTATTACAGGGGAACGAATGTATGCTGGGCTGAACATGCAGTGGTAACTGTCATGGCGATGTGTTCTATGACTAGTACTAAAAGTATTTCTACAATAGTAACATTGATATTGTAATGCTGTTGGCGATGCTGGTGACACAGCTGTTAAGTCTTCAACCATTGTATAAGAGTTCATGTCCGTAGTAAATGAATGTAGTACCGATCTGATTTCCACTCACCGATGAAATGTCAACCTGTTTACATGAAGTACGCTTGGATACTGTTCACAATACAAGATAGTTAGCATTGTCTCAGTAGATGGCTGTGTGTGGTGCAAACGTCAGCATGGTTGGTTACCTTATGCAGTCGATCACTGTTGCAACGTTGTCCTCTCAACTTATTTACACTCGTTCATCTTTTCATGTTGATTGGCTGCTTGTTCTCGTTGTGTCTTACACCAGCTCCTAGTGTGTGTGGGTGTGTGTAACAGTAGCACTACCTTGAGAGTTAAGAATTCCTTACTTCTGTTGCAGTTAGGTGTATGTAGGCAGATTTCGTTTCGTGCAAGAAGGTATTCTTTAGACAGGCTATCACTACGGATGATGTCGTACAGTATATAATTTACTAAAGTTATTTCCACACTGATAACATTGATATCATAATGCTTATCAGGTCTCCTTGCTGTTGATGATACCGATGGTGTTAGTCTTCCACTGATGATTCCATCTGTAAATGGATGTAAATGTAAGCTTCCCGCCATGCTCTACGACGAAGAGTCATTATAACTGCATGATGCTTGGTGTCTCGGGTTGTCACAGTGTCACCTGCTTCTTGCCTGTGACTGGTAGGCTGTTTTTTTGTTGGTTCATTACATGCTGTGCTGGATACTTAACACTAGATTAGCAGGCTGTAAATATTATTTGTTGATTCATTGCATGATTTGCTAGATGCTTAACACATACACACAACCATTTTGTTTATAACTATTGTTCCTTTTGAATACTTTAGCGGACAACTGGAGAAACTCAGCTGGCGAGAGGAAGCAGCTCTCTGTAGGGACCTGAGTTCGAGACTTGTCTCACTATAGACAATATCATATTGGTTAAACACAGCATCGCAATCACCATAGTGGAATAGCTGGGCTGAACATGGAATAATGGCTGCATGGTGCATGGTAGCTGGATGGAAACAGTCTGTGTTTACATGCATTGAAGGTACAACTACAGGTTGGGACATAAAGACAGTATATGACTGCCTGTAATTGCGAAGGCACCGTACATGTGTGAAGGTCGGAGACAGAGTGTATGTAATTACAGACAGTGCATTACCCGTCACGGGTTGTCTCGACTGCTGGTTGTGAAGTTGGCCTCTCAACTTCTCATAAATCTTACACAGTCATCTGAATTTGAACATTTCCTGCTGTGTGCATGCAGGGCATACACTTATTTCGCCTGCACTGTATGATTACGTCATGTAGATGATGGCTCTTTGTGACGTTCGTCATTGGAGCCTTGTATCCTCCCGTCTATTCACTGCACACGAATGTGCAGTGACTACTTTAATGTTGGTGTTCATTACCTTTGAAATGATTGTTCTCTCTCCACACTGTTTCTACAGTGAATGGAATCAGTGATACCTTATTTTAAGGATGGTACACTGTCTCCACCTTCATCAGGGCACGTGATTTATTTCCTGCCAATATATTGCCAAGGGTGGTGGTGTAATTACAGTGTTGCTTTCTTTGTTGGTAATTTATTGTGTTCTGTACTTCAAGTGAGTTCATATCGACGAGATGCGCTTGTGGCCTACATGTCTTCATTGCCAAACCAGTTAAGTTAAACCTCCGCTCTACATCTTATAAAAGAAGAATATATACTTAGTTGAAATGTACGTGTGTGTGTTACGATACCTCCTTACTTTTCATGGGTAATTCGTTTCGTAATAAACTTCTAGCATTACATATTTCATATATATATATATATATATATCTCTCTCTGACACAACCCTATATGTGTTGTTTTGTATGTCCTTACGATTCTGTTACTAGGTACCCTCTCGTAAAGGAATATTCACTCGACAGGCCTACCACCCTGGCATCTCTCTCTCTCTCTCTCTCTCTCTATCTCTCTCTCTCCAGCTAGTACCATCCTACGACTTGCATGCTGTCGTACGTATGTAGCCTTACAAGCTACTCGTGCGGCAGCAGGATCGAATTCACTCGGCTCCCACAGACAACGTTCTGCCCCAGGACGGTAATGTCAGTGATGGCAGTCCTTCGCACTGAAGGTTCAGTACATGACGAACCCTAGGTGAGTAGGCCATGCATGATCTTGTGCTCCAGTGGTGGGAGGTATGATGTAAGTTCGAACAATGAGAGTGGGTAAAGAATGTCTACCTATAAATTATAGGCTTGGTACACGAATATAACTACTTGTAAATATGGAGACTGTAGGTTCGGCACACGAGTGCCCAGACAGTTTCTTGAGTGCATTCATTGAAGGTTCAGTACATGAGTGCTGGTTGGAAATATAGTACGACTGTCTGTAAGTTCAAGTTTGATATGTGAGCACAGGGTATGATGGTCTGTAATTACTGGCATTGAAGGCTTAGTACACTGGTGCAGGTCAGATGGGTGTTCTGCTTTTAGTGATTGCAGCATGTGATGATTATGTTTTGTAAGGAGGTCGTTCTGACCAGGGCAGCCCAGTCTGGTCTAGCATCGTTTAACACCCTACGCTTGTGCAGGTTGATAAGTACTTACAGCAAATTTCATTTGCATCGATGTGTTGACCTTATTGTTCCCGTACACTTCACAATGGTACTTTTTTCGCATAACATAACTCAATGCTTATGCATCGGATGGTTAATGCTGCTTGTCTTGGTCTCATCTCTCTCTTGGTAATGGTTTAGTTTCAGTCGGTTCGTAAGGATGGTCAGGTCGTGTCACAGCACTGAATACTGGCTGGCAAGTGTATGACTCGGCTGGTCTGGAGCTCAGACACATTTATCTCTTGGGCAGTGTTCTGTGCCATCACTTCGACAGGTTGGGCTGCCTTACAGATCATGCAATGATAGTCGGCTGCTGCCAGTGTCATGGGTGATGGCTTATGATTTCGGTTCCTTTTTGTAATGAGTTAATTTTGTTATGCTGATCTGGTCTTGTCTAGTACCCCTGTGCTAGAGCTGGTTAGTAAGGATGTATAAATGTTTTTCATTTTACATTGTGTTTTATGTTTGTATCGGTGTGTAGTCTGTGTCGTTCCTGCCTGTCGAATGCGTCATCAGCTTAGGTAAAGTGGGTGTGTGATTCTCCAATAACATAGACGAGTCTTATGATGACAAGTCTGGCGAGTGTGTAGCCCATTCACTGTCTGTCAGGTGCATAGGCTGGTACACTTTTCATCTCCTCACATTTCTCATCCAATAGTGGTCAAATAATCGGACTGGTAACCTAAGGGAAGCCAGAACGATCTCCGCTACTACTCCTGCATTATTTGTCAAGTGCGTATTCGCAGCGATCTTCTACTAGCAAGCAATGTCAGTCGAGTGGCTTAGGAGTTTCCTGAGGTCGTCTCTTTTCATTGCATGGGGCTATGCCTGTATAATGGTTTGGGTAGTCATATCTCAAATGGTTCTGAAATCACAGTCAAGTAAGCTCAGAAGTATATATAGGTATACAAGACCCTGCGACCCTTTTCAACATTATTGGTCATGTCTAAGTTATGAATTTGAAATCCAAATTTCAAATGGTAAAAAATTACAGCCAACTTGCCCTAAAAATAGCCATAGGCTATACCTGACCTTACGACCCTTCTCGTCATTGTGAGTGATTTCTATGTCATTAATTTGACAAGTAGACATAAGGTCTACTTGATCCTAGTACCCTTCTCATCGTCAGAATGATGCCTCTGTTATGAATTTGGTAATTATGTCTCAAATGGTTCGGAAATTACAACCAGGTATGATTAAAATGATACATAGGGTATATTTGACCCCACAACCTTTCTTGTCATCCTGGATGATGCCTATGATATCAATTTGACACTTATGACATAAATGGTTAAGATATTACAGCTAAGTATGCTTATTAGTATACAGAAGATATACTTGAATCTATGACCCTTCTTATTGTTCGGGGTTATACCTATGTTATGAGTTTGACAACTATATCTTAAACAGTTCCGAAATTACAGCAAACTGTGCTTATAAGTAGACATAGGGTATACTTGCCACTATGACACTTCTCGTCATCCTGGCTGTTATGAATTTGAAAAATACTTGTCTTAAATTGTTCGGAAATTACAGCCAACTAAGCTCATAAGTAGTCATAAGGGCTACTTGACTCTTTGACACTGCTCGTCATCCTGGGTGATGCCTATCTTATGAATTTGACAAATGTTTTTCAAATGGCTTGTAAATTATCGCCAACTCTGCTTATAGGTAGTCATAGCATCTACTTGACCCTAGTCCATTCTAATTATCTTGGGGCATGCCTATGTTATGAATTTGACAACTATATCTTAAAGGGTAGCACATGATGGTCAACAATTCTTATATGTAGTCATAGAGTCTACTTGACTGTATGCCCCTTCTCGTCATCCTGGGTGATGCCTATGTTATGAATTTGATGTTTTTATCTCAAATCATTAGCAAATTGTTGCCAACTATGCTCATAAACAGTTATAGGATCTACTTGACACTACGGCCCTTCTCATTGTTGTGGTGATGCCACATTAGGAATTTCACAACTATACCTTAAATGGTTTGAAAATTATCTCAACTATGTTTATAAGTATACATAGGGTCAACATGGGACTATGAGCATTCTCACAATCGTGGGTGATGCTCATGTTATGAATTTTATAACTATATCTTACATGGTTCGGAAATTATAGCCAAATATGCTTATAAATAGACATAGGGACTACTTGGCTCTTTTCCCTTCTTGTTAACGTGAGTGATGCAATGTTATGAATATGGTAGTTGTATTTTAAATGGTTTGGAAATTACAGACAACTTTACTTATAACTATACATAGGTAATACTTGTGCCCTTGGTCCTTTTCGGTGTCAGGGGTGATGCCTATATTACGATTTTGGTAGTTGTATCTCACATGATTCGGAAATTACAGCCATCTATGCTCATAAATATACATATGTCATATTTGAACCCTTGGTCCTTATCGGTGTCTGGTGAGATGCCTATGTAATGAATTTGGTAGTTGTGTCCACGCAGTTTGTAAATTACAGCCAACTATGCTTACATGTAAGCATAGGCCATACTTGTCGTGAGGCTGTGAGGGGGTCTTGAAATGGGGTCTCCCCTGCACATGGAATATGTGAGCGGTAAGTGCACACTTTCGGTAGGTGAAAAAATTTGATTGGGAGCACCTAGATATTGCCGTCCGGAATGCCAGAGTAGGACATGCTGTCAGGATGACTCTACACCCGGCTCCACACCCACAATGAGACAATCGCCACATTATGGGATCGGCCAGCCGTATTGTGCAAGGGCACTTTTGGGGTGCGAAAGTGCGGTCGTTTAAGGGAGAAACGGAACATTTCGAGGGAACAAAGTGAAATTTCGGTGGGAAAAGGACCAAATCGGAGGGGAAAATGCGGTTGTCCGAGGGAAGAACTGGAAATTTCGAGGAAAATTAGGAAATTTTCCACGGCTTTGGACGTTTTTTGTGCGAAAATGACGTACTCCAAGATGGCGGCAGAGTACTCCGAGTCCTCAGGCTGGAGCCACTTCCATCAGGACTCTCTATTTTATACTACTTATTATGTATACATAATTTTTTTTTAATGATTGGCATAATTTTTGCTGCAAATTATTTTATTTATTGTTTGATACACTGATATGTTTAAATAATATGGGGATAATATTTGGTTTTAATTTGTTAGTATCCTGCATAATGCAAATTTTCAATATGTTGTGACTCGTTCAACAATATGCAATATTTATTCACGGACACTAACAACTGATTTATGTCAAACAAATTGTTATTATTTTGAAAATTATTTTTTGTTCGCAAAAAAAAAAAGGAATAAAGGAATCCAAACAAATAAAGTTTGAAAAATATATATATCGTAAAAGAGTAAGTTATTTTAAAGAATGAAAACGAAAACTGCCGCACGTAAGATATCAGGTGATGTCGATGTGGATATGGTGATGGTGATCAAGCTGCTGAATACGAGTGTCGAGAGAACGACTCCTCAGGCGAAACGCAGTGAGAGGCTGGTTCGTTGGTTTGGATTGGGTCGGATAGCGCTTATTAACGTTTCCCGGTGTTATTCCTGAACGCTTTTTAGGGGACGTATTACAAACTAACTTACGACACAACTTAAATTAACGACCGTGTCTAACCTAGGTTTCGAACCCAGACCGTAGGCGCACCAACCGACTGCGACACCGACTTAGTGGTATAGTCCGTCGTCAGGGATGGCTGATATGTCTTCCTGCGTAAACATGTTCCATGAGTATTTGTAAAGAGTCCTTGGCTTCAGAGCAAATATTAGGACTCATCCATATAATTACATTTACACGCCACCAATTTACCATTTAATTATTCCATCTGCCCAAGACACAATATGGGATAAAGAATCGCATTGTCAGAAAGAGAAAACAGACAACTTCCTACAACCTAGTGATCCAAAACGTTACACTGTCATTGAGAACTCACAGGAAATTGTATTGTTGTTCCCTATAGTGAGTATAGGGTGTTATCTTCATGGCAATATAACTATATATTTATATTGAATACTTTAAAAATATCATTCATAAAACAAGGAAAACGAAACTGTTATATGTGTATAACTACTTGGTATTAGATGAATTGCATAACATGGTATAGTACTTTCATATATAATATAATGTCGTAATTTTTTTGTAATTCATATCGTGTCCAGACGGAATTTAACGCCAGGAAACTCTTATTCATTTCGTTATCACATTTATAAATTTTTGATTTTATTATGTTTAATCGCTTTATTGAAATGCTAAAAAATGTTAACTTAGGCGTATTATAAAAATGTGTTTTTAAAATATTACATACATAAAATGAGGTCAGTTATTTGCGTTAATGTGAATACATTTCGGCGAGTTAGTTTGACGTAATTGCCTGCTTCAAAATTATTTTTGTGATGTTTAAAAAAAGTGTTAAAATATGTTAATGCAGTGCTGTCAGAAGCTGCATTTCATATAACAGAATGTGAATTTTCACCTCAGACACTTTTCGAAAGGCAAAATGGTTAAACCAAGGTTACTGAAAATTCGTCTTTGTACAGGAAGGAATGGTAACTTTCTAACTATACAGACCGAGCATTTAACAGATAGATGTTCCTCAAACGTAACATACATTGTTTCCTCCTGTCCGTGATTCATGACATGTTATTCTTGTTTATGGAGCTAAGTTCCGTGGTGTTAGTGATCTTATCTAAGATGCATGCAGTAATGTACAACTTCCGTGACTGCTTGAACAGTGTGAAAAAAGAAAAAAAAACCACAAGTAGTCAACCTGCCAAATGATAATACGGTATCGTTATTTCACATGAGGGATAATATTTCGTGCGCCACTTATATTCTTAGTGAAACGTCTCCCTGGCGTTTTAAACTACTACCTGCGATTACACTCGCAATACTGAACCGTACATATTTATTTATTAAACATTAATTTGTTAATATACACGTAAATAGTTTAAGAGTTGCATTTGCTACGCCGGCCCTGGGAAGCAGTGAATAATTAAGCTTCACGCTGCTGTGAGCACAGAGTAATTAAGCATACATATGTGAAATAACCACTTATTCCGCATAATCCATCAGCACGTGCTAGCAAAATGGCATTAATGTCGAGCAAAGATTTGGAACGCCGTCCGCCAAACACCGCCTGGCGCCCGTTTGTGGTTTGGCTCAATGGCAGCGGAGTGTTAAACAAAATGATATGGTTATCACACTCAGGAGTATGTAAATTTGATGTTTACAATGAAGGGGACTGTACTGTGATCAAAAATGAGAATGCTGTGCTTATTTTATCATGACAAACTCCTGGGATAATTCTTGCTTCACTATAAAAAGAACCGAAACCAGGTACCGGCAACGAGAACTCGCTTACTTTGCCAAATGTGCAACATATCTGGATCACTGAAAAAATATGGATTATAAGTATAATTTTATAGACCGCACCAGCAGTGACTGTTACCATGGTTACCACGGAAACTGTAGCACTGATTGCACCAGTGAAACCAAAAAAGTCAAATCCATCGAGTATACGTCTTGAAAATAAATCTGTTTATATTTTTGCAGTTTAAATGGACCTCAAGCCGTATGTTTCTAGTGTATTAACCACTAGCGATTCGCCCCGGTCTCGCTTGGGTGTGATTTATAAATATTGTGTTGTTTATGTTTAGAGAAAGTATATACACTAAATGATTAAGGTAACTATATTATGAATAATACTGTGGTGTTCACAAAGTCTTCATAAGTGCACCCACATTTTAATCAAATTTTAAAAAACAAAAATGGTTACTGTGGTTCATCCTTATAAGATAAACATACGCTATTGAGAACTACCATTCTGTAGTACATTCATTTGCTGTAGGCCTATCTCTTGGTTTAATCAGCGTAGGCCATGTAAGCGCCCTGTACTGATACCTCGACTAGACTCTATAAACTACTCACAAAATCTATTTAGTTTATTCTCAGATAGCTAATAATTTCTTGGGGTGTGAGCTGGTAGGCATCAAATGATAATTCAAATAATTACAAAACTACACATTTATTCTCAGCCTTAATTACAGTAAAATATTGAATATCATATAGACAAAATGTATCTAGTTGCTTGGTGTGATTCCTCTGAATATTTTTGCAAGCAAAAGGTCAAAGTGGCTTAGACACTACTATACATTCCATACATTTATACTCGTAATTCGCTGCGCGTAGCTTTCCCTAACTGACGACCTGCACTGGGAAAGGGATTCACCTACCACTGAATTATACGTCGACCACGCACGAAGCTCCTCCGTCGTGGGATGATTCAGGTGTCCTCGCAGCTGACTGGCTAACGTCCTCTGTCGCTCGGTGTCTCCTGCTCACCGATTTGCAGACGCCCTGCCCTGGAGTCCGTCACGTCTGAGTATCATACAGAGTTGGGGCTGACCCGGAACTGTACTCATGTTTAGAGTATTCATTATCCATTTGTGGTAATATTTGTATACATTAGGTATGTGACAGTAGTGGTTTATTCCTGCAGCTCAAGAACACGTCCGCTCGTTGCCTGGCAGACTCTGGACCCAGACGTCCTCAGCGTAGCCAACTCACCTTGTAGTACACAACAACAAACAACAGTTTGCCAATTTGCTGAAAATATGTTTTATAATGCAAAGATTCTTAAAATTACCATATGTCCTTTCAGAATTAATAGACCGAGGTTAGGAGAGGATACAAATCAAAACTCATGCAGAAATAATCGAATGAAAAAGAGGACAGACACGATAAAAATTCCCGGTATTTTTCTTTTATTCAAAAATATTCAATTTGTGTAAGATTTAATTATTAATGCTGGAAAATTAGTTAAAAGAACAACCCTGAATGGCAATAGCAAAAAGAAAGAAGAATATTTCAACATATAGTGCCGTTAGGGAGTGGCCGGGCGTAATGGTCATTATTATTCATAAAAGTCTGACCTAACACATGTACACTGCAAAAATCCTCTCACTCAATAGAAATCTTTCACTCAAAATATTGTAAAATTAAGTACCTCAGCTTGCTCAACTAATCAAAAATACATTAACCCTTCTTCTCAGGACTTCATATGGTTAAAATTTGTGCTGGATTTAACTACTTAGCACCTTGTCAACATGGCATCTTATATATTAAGTTCTGGAATGTTCGTCCTAAATGTAGTTCTTAAAATTTATGTTAAGTTAATGAAAATAGTTCTAGGAGGGTTGAAATAAAAAGTGTCAAGAAGATAACATGAAATTAAACTAATGCTGGACTCTGTAGCAGGATTCACATGAAGCGTAGATACTTGATGATTACAAGGGCGTAGCCAGACGTAGCTCACGGCGCACGGACGTATCGGCACCTAGTTAAATCCTGAAGTTCCTAAAAACATGTGTTGACTACTGCGGAGGGGTAAAACAGTCCTCACTCGTTGCAAAAATACAAATATACTAACAGCTAGCTGTTATAAACTAAAAACACCATATTTACTAATAAAATATCCTGCGCTTCGTCCAACTCTGGATGAGCGTCCTAGCCTACGATGTTGCTTAGATGGAAAATTCTGGAAGATTGTTCAAGATCCCAACCAAAATAGACCGGGCTACCCTATGCTATATTCTCCAACCAATAGGGGAGCAGGGTTTTAACCTGCTAGCCAATCGGAAGTCTCACTATTTAAAACTAACCGTCTCACTCCAAAACGGCCTAAATCCATAAGCTGTATAGTTAAAGGTCTCTTTGAAATATAATAAAAAATTACAGAAATATTCCCAGGGGCATTAACAATCAGTTGAGTCCATGAAAATGAAATTAATATATAATATTAATTAAAATACAAACAAAAGTTAAAACTAGCTAAATGAATGCATTAAACATAAGTATTTCAAATCCCACATCTAATTATTCAAAATCCTAACCATGAAAAAATAAACAATAAATAAATAAATTTTATATGTGACAACATACAGAAAATTATAAGTTTTAAATATAAGCAGTTTTAAACGTGTAGTACATAAATTATTTTAACGAGGTGCAGAATATAGTGACAAATATGGATGTTACACAGTGCTTCATTACATTTTATGTGGTATATTATGAAGAAAGACGTTAAAATTAGCTAAACTGGCCAGATTCGTTATTGGCCTAATCCCAACCATTTCAGATGAATAAATGCATAAAGCACACAAACACCAAATACTGTGGAAACATGCACTTCACCTGAGATGATTGGAAGTCGTGTGGCATACCATGCTAGCATAAGATCACAAAATACCATGACGGTGGGTTTATAAATGAATTAGTCGTTTGAGGTAGGCGCGAATGGTATCCAGGTCTCATCAGTAAACCGCTTTTACCTGGATACCTTTCACGCTCACCTCACACGATTAATTCATTTATAAACCCGCCGTCATGGTATTTTGTAATCTTATGTTAGCATGGTATACCACGCTACATCCGATCATCTCAAGTGCACTGCGTGTTGCCTACATACCCGGACACGGTATTTCGTAGTTGTGAACTTTATGCATTTATTCCTCGGAAGAGGTTGCTAACCAGGCAATAATGACTCTGACCTTTTAAGCTTATTTCACATATTTATTCATAATATACCACAAAAAATATGTAATGAAACACTGGTAACACACACTTTTATTGCAAAACATAGGTCGCAACCCCTATTTTGTCACGAATAATAATTTTTATAGGATGTTACATACACGGATCTTAGATCTTTGTCCATTTAATCGTTTTCTAGAGTCTTAAGGTTAGATTGTGCATTCATTTTGCAGAAAGTACAATTAGCTTGTCTTATTACTCCTAATTGAAAGGCGCGTACCACCCTTGGAATGCACTTCAGGTGGTAAGTTCAATGTATGTTTTCACCTTATAGTTTTGTGAGGAATATTTATATATATGTGTATAAATATAGAGTTATATATATAATTTATAGATCATAGTCGCAAATTTTAATGTTCACTATTATCCAATGATGTGAGATGAACACTGCAAGTTCGTAAAGTGTTATGTTCTCATTGTGAACTAATGATTCAGATAGATTGATCGAAAGTGGGGTTCATTATCATATTAAATTTACTCTTAATAACGAACTTTTAACGTCGAACATCTTTCGCAATTATTTAAGGGACCTAATTTTATCAGCTGTGCACTGTTATTTAAGTAACGAGAAAAATTACAGTAAATGTTGAACGGAATAATTAATAAATATTTCATAATTATATAAACAAGTAACATCGTTAAATCGTCAGATACACTGAAATGAATATTAAACTTAAATTAGACCGTATTCAAACATTTTCGTTTTTTGAATAAATACTGCACGGTGTTAATGTAATCACATCACGTCTACGCGATTGCATTATCGTCCTAGCCGCCATTTGTGCTAATGGCGTGTCACGCCTGAGAGATCAATACCAGTTCAATTAGCTATCACGATTAGCCTATAATATTACACCCTCTGCCCTCCCTCAAGACTGGGAAATAAATCAGCTAAAAATAACATTTCTTTGTGTTCCATAATGCAAAATGAAATATCCTCACGTTACATATTTTTAAACCTCTGAAAATAAATGCACATAAATATATGCTGGAACAAAGGTGTAATACAGTGACTTTTTCATAAAATTAAAGACGTATTTCCAATATAAAATCGAATGTTTTGTAGGTTTCGAAAACAACTCAATTCCAGTAACGGAAAGGTGAATCTATTCTGTAATGCATATTATACTGTCGTATTGTAAATTCACTTTAATAAATAAGTTAATGTAAATACTGAGGTTTTATTTTAACATTTTTTAGGTGATTTTATATATATATATATTTGTTAAGTAATTCCATAATTCGGAAATGTGGCTCTTAAAATAAATAATTCAGTCAAAGATGATTCTTGTGGTTTAATTTTTTTTTTTTTTAAACAATGGTTTTGTTGCCACGCTGTCCGCCTAATAATGTTAAGCAGAAATTTTCAACGTATGTATTAACAATGAACTAATTTTTATGTTTAACTGCCATTTTGGCTTTCTGCCAAATTGCGCCATATTTATTTCCGACATTATAAAATAGGAACCCATATCTCGCTTGTTTCCAGCATGAGCCACCAGATTGTGCTGCTGTTATTATTTCCAACTAAATTACAGTAACAGTACTTCATGTTTTAACTTAAAAATCCGACATGGTTTGTCTTGTATGTTACAGGTCGCCAAAGGAGCCTCCTCACCGAGTCGTTCCTTACCGCACAAAAATATCACCACAATAGGAAACAGGCAAGGGTTGAAACTTAGCCTCTTCTAGAGATCTCCACACTATCTTGCAACAATTTCGTTTTTAGTATATATTTATTAAATTCTGTCTAGATTCTCAGTATTAAAAGGAGTATCCTAAAAATATTGTAATTTGCTACACTTGTCCAGCATTTTAAAATGTCAGTTGTGTTTTACCAAGAACACCACAACTATTTAAAAGTTGAGTTTGCACAACAGAATATTAAATAGTAATTTTACTGTAGTGTTTTCCTGCACCTTTTACAACAGTGTGAGAAGATAACAATACCTTCACCACACTGTAAAAACGCTTTCTTTGCTGTAACACATACATATTTGTGGCAAAAAATACTGCAAAATAGACTTGCCACAAACACAATATTTATTTGATCTGTATAGTAATGACTATGATAACCTTGCATTGTCTTTACAAAAGTTCAGCAGACATCATTGTAGTAATATCAGTTATACAGCAAAAAAAAATCATGCACATAAAAACAACTGTAATTAAATAAAGGAGTAATAATAACCTTTCGAAATTACATTCACTTAAAACTAATGATACGACGGCCCGAGACTCGAAACCGCATCCTCTGCGTTATTAAATTAACGCTTTTCACGAAACGACCACTTCGAACTATTAAATTCCGACTTCTTTTGATAGGCTGGTGATACGCCAGTAGCATGGGCTAGAAAATAATGCCCCCGCTTAGAGGAATTGACGTTAGTGAACTGGATAATCACAGCACTTCAGAATGACATTAAACGGCTGCAGGAGGACTGTATATTTGCTCAGTTCCATTTTCATATCTGCGGAATATATTAATTAGTGAATGTTTGCATATGGACAACAGTTATGTACTGGAAACTACAGTAAACGACAGAAATATTTAATGTCGCTAAAACGTTACTTTTGGTAAGAAGAAATATTCCTTTACTGTGAACAACACCAGTTCAAATAAAAATTATTTCTTTGCTTTAAGGAAAGGTTATGTTGCCATAAAACAAATACATAAAAAAACATTTATTTACAGAAAATGTATGTTTAGTTAACGTACTCTTTACATTACAGCTACATTGTGTTACTGTAAACAATACAAACCCAAAGATATGGTTTTCTTTCTTGTGCAGAAAAATTTCGAAGTGTAGAGTTCATATTTTTATTTTAACCAAGTGAATGTTAACTTTACTTTTGTTCGTAAAGTGATGCCTCAATGCAATCTAATTGTTTTTCTTCTGAAAACATTTGGTAACGTGGTTACTGTCTTACTGCAGGCGTTTTGAGGGTGTCAAAATAACTTCATTGTTGTCTCTTTTTTCGTGCACGCGTAGACAAAGCTAAATGCTGCATTTTTGACATCGTGAAGTCTAAACTAATACTGTATATGATAACATTAAAATGAATGCTTTCCAAATGCAATTTTAACATTCAAATTACATAACACTTAGCATTTAAAATTACCTCATTTTCAATGGCAGGTCTTGTTACTTACTTTCCACGATTCAGATTCATTTGGTTTCAAAAAACCTTTTCACGTAAATGCGTTTTTAAAATCAGACCAACGTTGGGTGCTAGTAAGAAAACAGTGATGTAATCTTTGCATAGCTTTGTGAGCAATAACACAATATAGGCTTTCCATGGTAAAGTGAGCACATTTGAAGCCCTCTCATTAGGAATAGCAGTGATTAAATATATTTTATTGCAGCCTAATACGTTAAATTTCGAATCCGGTGAAATATACTCATTACGTTTATCACACGCATGAAAATATTTATTAAAAAAGTTGTGGAAGGATACTAAAGCGCTGGTATGACAGAAGTAAGTACGGTGTCAAAGGTGCTCACTTTACCGTGAATAGCATATATAAACAAATACAGTTTCATTCGATCAGATATGTGACCACAATTACAGCGTGATCTTGAGTTGGCGCCACACATGCGTGGCGAGTGGGTGGGGGCTGGTGGCGACTTTGACAGTTTTGGGTGTGAGTGATAATTCCATGGCGGTATATCTCACGACACCGAAGTGCTAACTTGCTAATTTTGGTGCCAAACTAAACATATCGTCTAGGCCTCTATTAAAGCCTTAAAAGGTCAAATATACCTATACTTCGTTACTTTCATTTCATCCCATCAAAAAAGAAAATATTACCCATAGAAGTAGAAGTATTCACATAAATTCCCTGCACAGCTACAACCTGATGATTATTATTTTAAAAACTTTTGACGGTAAAGTGAGCACTTTTGAAATCCGTACTTAAGATCTACTTGCATGCACATTCCGTATAATTCCGTTTATGTAAAATTAACATAGTCATGGGTTTGATTACTTTATTCATCCGTCGTTCAAGTAAGACTGTGAAATAATTAGAAAAGTTGGTTTTTGTAATTTTTCCTCTTACATGCGTTACAATACAGAAAATAAAACAAATAAATTGAATATTTTTTAATGTTTTCCCAACACATCTAATCCAACGTTAAGACACGGAACTACTTTGTCTCCATCGTTACCAACGAAATAGGGCACATTTGACAGTCAGTGTGCCCGTTGAAATACACGCAGGTAAGGAAAGTGACAATTTTCATAGGTTGGTTTCAAAAGTGGTCACTTTACGTAAACAGCCTTCTTTACAAACAACAATATATTAAGTTATGATTTCATTCCTCATATCTCGCCTTATTCACAGCAGAGCAGAGATATAAATAGATCCACCTAAAATATTTTGTTCAGTATTTTACACTACTAAAACTAGTTTAATTGCAAAAGGAAATCTGTATAACTGGCCTAATTAATGATTTTCTGCAAAAATGTATTTAACCAACATGATTTTAACTCTCATTTGTTTATTACAGGATTAATTGCAGTTACTTTTAATTGCAGTGTAGCTACCTTTTATCAGTAAAAAGAAGAATTATTATACTTACCCTCTTACACGTAAGTAGATGTCTATTGCAAATCCTAGCGCAACTCATTAATTTGAATAAAATTCAAGCAAATTTGTTACTTTCAAGGAAGGTTTTTTTTTTTTTTTTTTTTTTTTTTTTTTTTTAAATCTTCTGGAGACATAATTTATCACTTCAAATTTACCACAAATTTCACCAAATATTACTCTTAAATAAAGCTAATTTGACCCAAATTTGCATTCTCAATCACGTGCATTTTTTTAAAATGCTTCGTTGATTCTTTGATCAGTGTCATACTCAGGAGTGAATGAGGCTAAATTAAGGTCAAAAGGGCTAAATTTACTCCAAATTTACGAGCCAAATCAATAGTGAAAATAATATCACAAGAAAAGTATGAAAATTCTTGTAATTTCATCAAACATATGATGTTTTAGCTTGTAAATAAGGATTTACAGAACCACTCACAAAGAGTGAACACAAGTTGAAAATTGATTTGAATTTTGGCCTTAAATTTGATCGATTTTGAGTTGGACTTTGAAAGATTTGACAGGAAATTAGAAATTTCCTAGAATTTGGCTTGAAATTACTTGAATTTTAGCCTAATCATTGAGTTGCGCTAGGATCTGCAATATATATCTACTGAATTTATAAAACACGTTTACATATAAAAACATAAGATGAAATATAAAATATGTACTTTTTTATTTGATTTCGAAACTTACCATTGTCTATATTTCTACTCAAATCCAATGTTAAAAAGCCATGGACCTCAACACAGCACTTTCCATAAATCTCTTTAAATTTTTCATAAGGCATATCACCACCAACACAATCGCAACAGATATGCTTGGAGTTTGTGTCGTCTTGTCTAAATATAAACAAAAAAATTGTATTAGCTCTTATCAATTGTTTGGGAACTCTCGATTATGTCTGTGCAAAATAAAATACATCAATATTTTTTTGCCGACGTCTAGTAAAGTATTTGCGGACAACATTTTGTTCATTTAAAATTACGTTATACAAAATAACTATAGAATAATTTTCACACTGATTCAGTGGAATAATTTCGTCGCTGTTATTAAAATAAGCCATATTTTCACTGAACATTCTGTATGACACATCAAAGTTATCTTGTAACCGAATATATTTTGGTTGATTCAAACTTTTTGAACAAACATAGAATTTATTAAAATTAAACCATGCCGTCTGATAAATAAAATTAATAATTAAATTCATTTTCTCGCGATTACTAGGACAATTATACCTCTTATATCACCAGGAAAAAGTTCGCAATTTTTTTTTTTTTTATAGTTTTCTTCGAAAATTAAAACACGAACTTTCTTAATCGACTTTCTTAATTTAATAACATAATTTTTATATTAAATGGAGAATAAAGTATTCAAGTTAACATATAATAGTGATATTCTTAAGAAGAAGTTTAACTATGGTATAATTCATAAAGATAAATCGATTGCTTTAAATATTTTTCGTAAAACATTTTTTACATTAAATGTAGACAATAATACTATTACAACAATTGAACACATGAGTCTTATTGTTGATAAAAACGAAGTTATAACTATTCCCAAAGGACAATACGATTTTGATCCTTTAAAGGAAACTGTAAATTCAATCGATCCATTTTCAACAAATAAACCTTAACTAACAGCATACAGTGAGAAAAAAGAATAACGGTTAAATCTACGTTTGATATTAAACTTCACAATCGCTTATCTGAAATTCTTGGCTTCGAAAGAAATATGACTATTGAAAAAGACAAAAGTGTCACTGGTACTAAACTGCCTAATTTTATTGCAATTAAAACATTAAACGTCCATTACAATTTAGCATATGGCATGTTCATAAAATATGACGAATCTAATCATTTGAAAACTGATATAATTGCTAGTTTTCCAGCAAAAGCTATGTTTGGTTTTGGAGATTACATTAGCTATGAACCCCCATATCCAATTTTTTGTAGAATTAATGAGCGGTTTTATCACATTGTTTTAGAAATTAGAGACAAAAATAGTGAATTAATTGATTTTGATGATCCTGAAATTGTCATTGTTATGGAGATCAAAGAAGTTGGAAATATAATTTGCATAATTTCAGTGGTCGGCACGCCGACCGCTGAATTATTTGTTTTATTTTTACGTAAATTTTCAGGCGCGGGCTTCACTGCGGCTGCTATTCCATAATAAATAAAACATGAATTTTCATAGAATATATTACAAAATTTTTAGGTGAACTGGCACCTTAAGAGGTGCATAAAATATAAAACATTTCTTTCAGAAATAAGCGTGATGACTAAGTTTTGTATATCACTAAGTGTCGGTGTTTTACCAACACCTGATTCATCATTTGATTTTAAATATTTTTCTTACTTATCGCGCCTCTCATTATAGGCTGTTCACAGTAAATTGAGCAATTTTGAAATCCCTCTCATTTGGAATAAAAGTGAATAAACATTTTTTATTTTAGCTTTAGACGTTAACTTTCAAATGCGGTGGAATACAAACAGTGTGTTTAGTACTTAGATTGAAAATATTTATTTTAAAATGTATCTTATGAAATAAATATGGCTGAGAGGGAGAAGTTACAAGAGTCTCAGAAGTGCTCGCTTTACCGTGAACAGCATATAATGAAATGGTGAAGATTTGACTAGCGGTGAAACACTGCTATTGGAGAATAAAAAAATTAATTATAAATAAATTTCGATATCCATATGGCTGTGTATCTATTTCATTTTCAAGTATAATTCTCTTCTTATCACAATGACTTAATGCGATTTTATTAACTTCTACTGTATATATTTTGTGTTTCTCGCTTCTTCTTCAATTCATTGTTCTATATTAAATTTTCTCATCAAATACACATTTATTTTAACTGTCAAAAATTAATTATCTTGTTAACTACACACTTCTTTACACCTTTTGCTATTTTATTTTCTTTATCCTCAACTCTATATGCATACATCTTTGCTCGTAAACCAACAAATTCTTTCATTATATTTCCATTACACTCATCTTTCATTTTGCCAAAAAGTGTTTTATTTATTTGTTTCATGTTATAAATATTGTCCATTGGATAATCACTTCTGTCAAATTTATCTAACATCGACTTCATGTGCTCATAAAAATAATTTGTTTTAATGATATATATATACATATATATAGCTATCAGTATCTTAAAAGCACAATTCAATTTTATCACCATATTTCCCTGTGATAACTTTATAATGGACATCTTACATTATTAATTTTGATAAATTCAAAATGGACAAGCCCGCTTAAATAGGTTTATTGAATTTTACATTCGTCTTGTTCATATGAATACCTGCAACATTCTCATTAAATTTTGTACTTTTCTTAAAATTTGGCTTTGCGATTAATTTTTCGCTAATTTTTTCGCTTGGAACAAGCCTTCATTCAACTCTGTTTCTTATATTCTCCATAGTTTTATCAAACACAGAATTATTCATCAGTTTGATAAAGTCTTTTTCAAAATCATTTTTTTGCACTAGTCCTCATCGAAGTATTAAATTCTATGAACTTTTTTAAACAATTAGATTGATTAAATGTTTGTATTCTATATATTTTTGTAAGCTTCAATCCCTTATTTAAGCACTGTTTCAAACTACGATAGTGCCGTATACATTTTTCTTTGTTGCGTAAAGTTGTTGATAATTTAGATTAATTAATTTTTGGAACTAACTTATTTTCTGCACAAAATGGAACATCTTTGTGTAAATTATGTAGCTCTTGTGGTTACTCTAAATCAATTTCTAATATATAACCATGATTGGACATATATTTCAAATTTATTACATATTCTCGCCAAAAATTTAAATTAATTTCTGCATAATCGACCCACTCAAAACTTCCATATGGTAAATATTAAGATATTGCCCAACCATATAAATTATTCGCATCGGCATAAGCTAAATAATTTGATTCTTGATTCGAATTGAAATCAAACAAATATTTCTTATTGGCTTTAACATATCGCTTACAACATTGTAAAATTCCACCTCTAATTCGCTTTTTACAAATAAAATCATATCATAATCATGAAATAATTCTAATGGTTATTTAGTCATTTTTAACATTGCATCCTAAGATTAACCTGATGGAGTAAAATACCATGCAGGATCTAGATCGTATGAATTTATACATGTATCTCAAAATTTTCGAATATATCTGCTAATAGAAAACATTGCTTTTTAAATATAAATCATCATATAAACGAAATTTTTTTTATATTAAATTGATTCCATATATTTTTTGCATGTTCATATTCTTCGTCAGATATACCAGTATCATATCATTTATTAAAAAATTCACTCTTTTGTAGAAGTTGTGTTTCGTTAAATTTTTTAGAACTATCCGTATAATCGTATGGGAAAACACCTTTCCTAAAAACTAACTCTACTTTATCTTGTGAAATTTTTTTCGCATTTGTTTATTTGTTCTTTAGTTTAGTAAGATGATTGTTGATCTAAACTACTTGCCATAAATTTGAATATGTCTATAAATCGCATCTTCAAATTTTTTGTGTTGTCCCCAAAAATTATAAACTTTTCTTCGTTATAGTCACAAGTAAATCTATCTTTTTTTCATCATAACTTAGTTCTTTAATGAATAAATGAGCATCATAACCATGTAAGTTATGAAAATAAATTGGTACAAATTTTGGTAATTTTGATTGTAGATTACAATCGTTATATGTTGGGTTAATAAATTTTTCAGCTATATGATCATGGTGACACACTTTTTTTTGTGCTTAGAATATTCACACTCGCATACCGTGCATTTTCTAGATTTATTGTATCTGTTTTTTTCTTCTTTTGTACGTGGATGCATTGCTTCAATTTGGGAATATATTTCACCAATCTCCTCGACTTCCATTTTCTTTGCTTCTGCAAATTACTGATGTTCATTTGGGCCTCGATATACAACTGGTGGCTTATAATCACCATAAGCAGTTACGATATAATAGTAAAAACCAGAAGCTTCGTGTAATTAATATTTCATAGTATATGAAGCATTATTCAATTTTAAATTAATGTTATTAATTTTATCATTAGAAAGTTTATATCTTCCTTTGAGTATTTCTTTATAAATAACATTATCGATATCATCACAAATTAAAACTGTATATTTTTGGATCAATTTAAATTTTTTTGTTTCATTTGGATTTGGCTTAGTTGTTGACATTTTATTTTGAATTGATTCGAAATCTTTATATATATTGCGAAAGGAACCTGTATTGTATGATCATAATTATTGAAGAATATTTGCTCTCCTTTCGATATCAGTTTGTATAATTTTTTTAATAAAGAAAATTTATGTGATTGTCCTTTTTATTTTTTGTAAGCTTTAGTGGATATACATTGAGCTTGTCATCAATAGAGTAAACATTTTTAGAGACATTAATTTGGTTTTATATCTTTGGAACATCATAATTTTTTATAGGAAATTCAAATATATGTATTGCTTTGTCGATTTGAGACCCACATTTTTATATTTAGATATTCTTTGTGAGTCTTTATGGGCAGGAAACAATGTAGACATTATTGCCCAAAGAATACATTTTCGATCATCATTCTTCACAGTAATGCATACTTTTTTTATTCTTAATCACTTCTGGTAGTTCAATATAGGACTAACCATTTAATGGATTATACTTGTTTATGGCTAGTTTGCAACCCAACTTTGCTATGTAAAGCCCAATATGAAATGCTTCTTTCAATGATTTCTATTCATGCAAATATTTCATTTTTTGTTTGTGTGTTAATATTTTTATAATGTCTCCTTCATTCAATATTGTAAATGTGTGTGATTGAATGTCGTCTAATATACGAATTTCATCAGTTTTCTGTCTTCGGAAATGGGCGACAAGATTAATGTTAGATATCACAGCTGTAAGTTTTATAAGTGTATAGTGTTATATTTTATAGTATTTGTTGCTTTACTGAAGCTAAAACATTTGTGGGCAACACTATATTAAAATTGTTTTCAATGTTATATGTTGATAACCTGCATTTGAAAGGTTTTACGACTCCGCATGTTATAGGGTTTTCTATTTCTTTTGTTTGCATATACCCTATTGGAAAAGGAGAAAATTTCTTTTAAATTCTTTTTGGCTTTTCTATATTTTATTCCACCTTTTGGAAAGGTAAATTTGCAAAGTTTCTTTTTCTTTGTTCATCTTTAATTATTGTTGTAAGCACTTTAATTAAAACAGTTTTTCTTAAATTATGTGTAATGTTTATGTTAAAGCTTTAAGCTTTCTTTCTTAATTCCACAACTGTTAAATCATTTAGATTCTCGATAGGTTTTTAAAATATATATTCTCTTTTTTGAATAATACTTTTTAGTATGATCATTTATATCAAATTTTTTAAATTTTATAATTTTTAATTTTATACCTTTAATTCTCAACTCGAGCAATCTCTTTTCTTTCAACTCAACCGCTAGATTGCTCGTCGCCATTATTATAAATAATCAATTTTCTATTGTAATAAAATTTACGTAGTCGGCGAATGATGAGTTTCACTTACAAAATCTATTGCTGTAATTTGTGATTTACTATTTTCTTACTTTTTTAGAGAATGATTATATACATATTTTCCACATTTGCATTGTACTTTCTCTTTTCTTGACTCATAATGTCATTTGGCATATTTGATATAAAATTTTTGCAGGTGTTAAAATACTTATCTATTGTATCTTTATGAGATGCGAAATCGTTTATAGATTTATTCTCTTTGCGTACTATGCATGTCTTCCTTGACGAATTGCCTTGTCAAATTCCATATGTATTATGTAATTTAGAATTTTTGTGCTTTTCGAAATTTACCTTGCAAGCCGATTTTCCACTTTCGCATAGTATTTTATAATTTTTTCACTCATAGCGATTTCTAGAATATTCATTGGTACATTTTTTAGTGTGTTTATCTTCTGTGTGTTCATATTGTGGAAATCATTCAATGTTTAAAACTTCACCATATTTTGTACATTCCATGCATATATAAAAATTCTCAGTTTCACAAGAGAGTGGCGATTCCATTGTTATTTATAAAGAAATAAAATTTGTTCAAATAAAGATAAATAAAAACTAGTTAACAACTTAATGTTCAATTAATTTTTTGAAAACTTCTTCTATTTGCTCTAGATATTCACCCATTTCTCGAAGTTCATATTTGTCGTCAATGTTATCTAATAGTGATAATTGTAAACTTTGTAAATTTGAATGAAATCTGTTACCTAAATTTTTAAGATCTTCAGATATTTTAACTAATTTATATGAGGTGGTCATGAGCCACTGCCACCCTTTAAAATACTAGCCAGGCGGCAAGAAAAGATAGGCGAGGTCATGTTTATTTATAAAGAAACAAATTTATTAAAAAGAATTTAAAAATTATCTATTGTTTTAAAAATATATTTAAGATAATTCTAGCTCATGGACAGATTTTCCATTTTTCATTTCTTTTAAACCTGTATGCATTAGAAAAATTAACTTCTAAGTCACTATTTTCAAAGAATTTTTATCAAGTATCTTGACATAGCGCTCTGGTAATTAAATTCTTAATTTGCAATCTAGAATACAATTAATTTTTTTACCAAAAATATATTCATAAATTTCCTAATCTGTTTCCTTAAACCATTTATCTTTTTCTAGATCTTGTAATTTGGTGGATAGAAGTGAATTGTTCTTGTTGAACAAAGATTCCAACTTTGATTTACAAACGCAAAAATTTATTTAGAAGAAGAAAAAATTTGGTGCTGAAATTTTATCAAGATAAGCTGATTTAGCTTGCAAATGAGGCTTAAAATATATTACCGACACCTAAAATATACAACAGTCCAAGAATCATGAACACTACTGGTAAAGCAATTTATCAATAGTCTTTACAAAGAAATTGACTAGAGTTGGCAAAAATAGCATTTTATTATTTGGTATAAAGTGTGGATCATATAATGGAATCATAAATAAAATGAAAGATATTGTTGATGACTTAAAAAATTGAACTCCTTAAGAGCTATATATATATATATATATATATATATATATATATATATATATATATACAGAAAAATATAGAAATTTTAATTTAAATATAGGGGTGAACAAATTGTTCACACCTTCAAAAATGCAACCACGCAATATGTATCAATGAATATGGTCTATATTCTATAAAATAATTTTCTTCGATTTTTCATTTCCTTTATACAAACAATATATATAAAAAACATATTTCCTGCATACAAAATGGCCGAATCACTAGAACAACCAGAGAACCTAGAACTGGGAAATGATAACACAGAAATGGCTACATTATTTGTATTGAACAATTTAATTTTTTAAAATAAAAAGACAAACACTGTATTTGATAAGAAAAATGAACCTTAGTTTTGTAGTAATGATGTTGCTGAATTTTTGGAATATCGAAATATAAACAGCACTCATTATAAAAAAGATCCAAAATTTAGAATATTTCTTTCAGAAATATGTGCTATCCAAAATGGGTACCACCTCTCTTATAATGAAGGCAAAGCAACTTTTATATATGAACCCAGTTCATATGAGCTTATTTTTCGCTCACACTGAAAAATGTCCAAAGCTTTTAAAATAAGGTTATTGAAGATGTTATTCCATTAATTAGAAAACATGGTGGATATAAAATTTGAAAAATATGTAATGTAATTATGTAAAGGCCAAATATAGAACACAAAAAAACAAATAAAATTAAAGATGACCAACTTGGTCATCTAAGAGATATAAATAAAATTAAAGATGATCATTATGAAAATTTAAGTGAATCTGCTTATATGGCATTAGATGAAACAAATCTCAGAAATGAGGTAATAAGAGAAATGACCCCTCATGTTGTACCACAAACACAAAATCAAAATTTAAATCCAACTTTTATTCTGTTAAAAGGATTTTATGATAATTGTTAATTTGATGACTCTGACATTAGAGCTCAAAGAAAATAAGCTCAAAGACAATGTTATACAATTGAAGATAGGTATCCAAATTGTGAAAAATTATTGAGATTTGATTATATTCGGAATTCTATAAATTTATATAAGAAAATGAAGGAAACAATGAATGATCACATTGAATGTTTTGTAACCATTTTAATATTGTTGAAAAAAATTATACTCAGCAACAATTTATTAATGATATTAATAATCTTGGTCGAATTGAGTAAGAAGCTAATTTTTATTTTGATATTCATTATAGTGTTTCAGGGATTAAAAAGTTAATCCCTGAAAATTTAAAACGAATTAAAATAAATTTTGTGTTTTATTCATTATGATGTTTCAGCCTGCACAATTATACTGGCTGCAAATTGTGGCAATATTAAGAGATTTTTTTTTTATATAAAATTTTATTTTACAACTTTTTATTTTACTTATAAAAATTATATGTTAAAAAGCATATTTCCCTGCATACAAAATGGCCAAATCAATATAAAAACAACTACAGAACCTGAAACTAGTGGATGGCAAGATTGATAATGTGAATTAGTACCAACTCATGTTTAAATGTTTTTGAATGTATTAAGAATAATAATTATAATATTAGTTTTAGAACTTTAGTTTAAATATAATTTAAAGGTTTCCATATTTGAACAGAAGAATTTATTTATTTTACTGAAGACATTTGATACATTTTGGGGCTTTCTGCAGCGGATCCAAATGGATCCACTGGATATTATAATATTCAAAAGAAGAATTATTCAAATTTATTTTAAAAATGAAATTCATTATATTAAAATTAAATATGATAATGTTTTAGCTTTAGAATGTGAATTTATTCAAAATGATATTAAATTGACTGCTAAGAATAATTTAAGTCGAAAAATAGGATTTTATTAAAAGTAGACAATTTTAGAGAAACAGTTATATTAATTAATACTACAAACTGTAAGCAAGTAAGAAAATAATACGTAACTTCAGAAAAAATATTTTTGATTATTCTAAGTATATTTTACATTATATCATGAATTTAAAGGAATTAGAAAATAACAACTCGCTTTAAATTAAAAATATATATAAATGAAGAACAAAAATAAAATTTGAAACTACAAGAAGAAAATGAAAAAAACTTGAGCATTTTAACATGAATATGAAAACATTTATAGGCAAAGTTATACATAAAATAAAATATGGTTATATATACATTGCATCATCTAAACGATATGCTTCAATTAATAATCTTAAAGTTGGTAAACCAATAATTTAATCACCAGAAATGCAAATTTCAATTCTTTGCAAAATGAACAAGATAAATTTTATATTTGTTTCCATAAGAAAGGTTGCGATGAAAACAAAAAAAGAAAAACTAATTCACGAATTACTCGACAATTTTCGTGATGAAAAGAACAGGGAAATATTTGTTTTGCAATACACTTATTCGCTTGAAATTGAAGAATCAGTAATTGAAGACTTGAATAATCATTTTTATTGCATCAATAATTTAACCAAAAATCATTTAACATTAATTTATACTTTGAAACCAATAATTCCAGAGCCAGTATTTTTCAGCAATGATGAAAAATTGACATATAATTTACAAACCAAATTATTTAGATTATTAGATGATTTAATTGCTGAAAACAAATTAATATAATTGTGCAAAAATTTATTTGAAAGATTGGAGTTAAGCAACACCGGTAATGCAAAATCTTGGAGTGAAACAAAAGAATTATTAAAATGGAAATATGGCAAAAGCCCAGTTATTTATAACAATACAAACATTACAATTACATGTAATTAATTTAATGTTTTATTAATCCAAGAGTTATGTGACTAAATTTCTTAATATTTCAGAGCCTATGCTCACATGCTCTGAAAATCCATATTAATATAAAACATCAGCCCCCAGGGAAGCCAAGGACTGATAAAAAAAAGTTTAATTTTTGTGTGGGCCCAGAATAGCAGACATTCTTAAGGAAAAAATATTTAAATTTACAAAACATCTGTTTTCTTAATTCAAGAGTTATGCGAGTTATCGAAACCTAACCCCTTAACATAAATTTGCGCAGCCTAGTCTGCTTTTGCTGATGCTTTATCGCCTTTTGTTTTCATAATTTCGTACTCATAAAATTACCTTTTATTTCTTTGCCTTTTGTATCTTTTAATTTGTAAGTTGGTGTATCATAATTTAAAATTTTACAAACAGTAAACAATTCAGTAAACAAATTAGCAGTATAACATTTTTCGATAATTCTTTTAAGTTTGCTTACACGAAAGACATCTCTAACTTTGTATCTCGGTATAGTAATAATGTCTACAAAATTTGTTTGCATAACAATATTAAAAATTTATTTATTTACTTCAATCGGATTCATGCTATTAGTGTTGTGCTTTGTATTGTATGCTTTAACTAATTCATCCAATAAATCTATTTAATTAATATTGCCATTCAAAGCAAATTTCTTCCACATATTATTTTTCAACGTTTTATTAAATCTTTCAACAGAACTAGCTTTTAATTCAGTAAATGAAGAATAATGATTGATATTGTACTTTTAAATAAGTTCACTAAATATTTTACTCTAAAAATCTAAGCCATTCTTGCTTTGTAAATTATTTGGTTTTCTTTTCAATAAAATATTTTCTAAAGCATTAACTACATTTTTTGTGTTTTATCTTTATCTTGGATTGGTATTGCAAATGCATATTTTGGAAAAAAAAAACATTTCAATTGTCATAATATATTAATAATCATTATTAATATGTTATATGCCTTTTAAATTGCTAGTATCTATTTCTACAAGATCAATTTGCATTAATCATCGATTCCATAAGAAATTACTTTTCTTAGTGGAAATTTTTTATGTGCTGGTTTATATAATTTATTGATTATTACTTCTCTTAGTTTCAGCATTTTTTTTAAGTTGATTTATTAGAATTACAAATAAAACATATACATTTCTAAACTAATCGTAAATTTTTTGTATTTTCAGTTTTTATGTTATTATTTTTGGTGACTTTTTGCACTTTAAACACCATGTGTTCTCCATTTAATTGTGTGTGTGTATATATATATATATATATATATATGTATATAGTAATCTTTACATTTCACGAATATTCATATTGCCACCACCTCTCCATCAATATAAAGATATGTTTCATTTTTTAAATGTTAATAGTTAAATTATCGCCTTTGTTAACACCAAAGGGCCTGCTGTGATCTATTTTTGTATTACTCTTGAAAACAGCCAAATTATTATCATACATAAGAATATCCGTAACTATTTTATAAACAGTACAATCCATCAAAAAGTAATAAATAAAATTTGATCATTTTCTAAGTGAAAAACATTAGTCATTTTATTCCACTCTGCATGTAAATAAAAAATATTATATTGCTTTAAATTGTGTAATTTTACATCTAAATCTTTATCAGAATCTTCTGTGCTTTTTTCAACTTTTGAGATAACAGTTTTATCACAATAAGTCGATACTGTTTGGCTTAAATTCTGTAATATAACATCTAATTCTTTATCAATAGCTTCCTTGCTTTTTTCTGTTTTTGTGTTAACAAGTGTATCGCAGAAATTCAAATCTCATTGGTTTAAATTTGGCAATTAATCAGTCATTTATTTATCGAAATATATTTTATTGACAGTATCTTTATCATATACAGGATCAGCCATATTATTAATTCTACAATTTTGAATAGAAACATAGTCTGGTTTATAAACAAAAACTTTGCTTATTTGATCTTGTAAAGCAGAAACAATGATATTGTATTTTTAAGCTACATATTTTTGTAAGTAAGAAACACTAGTGTTGTATTTTGATTCCACATCGGTTTTTAATGCATATTCAGAAACAATAGTTTCATAATTCGAATCTACATCCTTTTTTAATGTCTGTTTCGAATTATTTATTCATTTTATACAATCAGCAATAGTGTTATTGAATTGTAAATATATATCTTCTATAGGTGGCAAATCTTTTAATGGAGTGACACCCAAATTAGGTGATTTCGGGAATAAATCTCTTTCAAAAATTGTTTCTTCTGGAGTTGGCGGATAATATTACATTTTTGCTGTAATAGGAACTAGTGCGTTTATTCAAATTTTGTTTCTTCACTCGTTCTACTTTATTTTTTTTTACCAATATTTTATAATTCATCAATTAATTGCAGTTTTTTTTTATTTCATTCATATTCCACTTCATGGTACTTTTTATAATCTTTTAACCTCTTGATGAGTAATATAAATCGAGAAATATCCTTTGTTTCTTTCATTTATATATAATATTTTTTTCGTGTAAATGACGTATAAAAGTATTGAGAGCTTTAAGAGACAAACTTTTCCGCCAACTGATCAAACTTGGGGGAATTTAAATGTTTTCAATAACAGAATGGAGTTTGATATTCCTATAGGAGATGGCTTTTCTTTTCCAAATTATGCTTATGTTTATGAACAATTTAGATTAAAAAAGGGAGATAAAGTTGAAGATGCGGCAAACTATATGTTAGGTAATTTTGATGTTTGTTCTAACTTTTTCCTTTTCAGTTTTCTATAGTAGAAATCTCAAAACATGGACATAATATTGAGACTGTTGATAATCCGGGTATAACTTCGACAGTGATGAACACTTTATTAAGATCTCCAGGTGAAAAAAATTATTTATAATTATCTTGTGTTTAGAATTATAATCGAGTAAAAGCTACTCATAGTGCTTAATCAAATTAAATAAATTATCCACTGTGATATCTGTTTGGTTTTATTCGAGATAACATTTAAATTTATTGGAAAGGTGGCTATAAATTACTTTTATTCGTAATTCATCCGATAACAACTGTTTATTTGTCTTTCAAAATAAGAAAGCAGGTGGTATACTAGATAGAGATTATGCTGATCCGGATAAAATTGTTATTCAAAAATTAGAATTTATGTGGCCTATCGTTAAATACGAAGCTAACACAGCCATTGCAATTAAAGAAAAACTTAAAAAAATCTTAAAATGTCTATTAGATTTGATTACTGGCAATTTTTAGACATAAAGTTCCTACAGGAAAAACTGTTTTTAATTTTGATATAAAATATCTGTTTAATAATTTGCAATTTACATGCCGGATTTTGTAATTGTTGAGTTTCCAAACTAATAGAAAAAAATCCTGCTGAACAGTATGACCACGCTTCTGTGTTTGACCATTGTAATGAGTAATTATTTGTTTTAAAAATGGTAGAAATGAAATTTTTCCAAAAGAAAATTGGAATTTAGATATTGGCAATAATTTTTGTGACCAAGCGAAAACTTGCTTATAAGAATTTTCGAACTTCTAAAACAAAACTGTATACTGTATATAGAAATAATGAACTTTATTATAAGCTGGTTCTAAACTTTGACGGTAAAACTAGTTATTATTCAATTTGGGGTCGAAGACCATTGTATATTATTGATTGCTTATATAGAAAAACAGCTGTAGTTAAAGAAAAAAACATATATAAAAATTAGTGTTGATTTTGATAAAGCTCTTAAAACACATACAATTTGTAATGTTATTTTAATTAGAGAACGGAATTTAACTTACGATTATATGAAAAAACGTATTGCTGAAGATATATCAATATTTAATTTTATTAAATGGAGGATGTAAACGATTTTACTTAAACTAGAAACAGTTTCGATATTTAATACCAATTTTTAGGTGTATTGTTAAAATGATTGATCTAATAAAAAATCTTTTTGTTAAACCTGAATGAGCTTTTTTGGTTCTCTTAATACATATTTTCTTTCATAAATAAAGATGCCTGTGTTTCCTTGCAGCATGACAAAACTTTTCAAAGATGGTTGTAAACTACGCCTTCCTATAAAACAGATAATGCCTCCAACGAGATCGAAGACATAGTTTACAAATTCCATCGGAATCTACAAAATTAACAATTAACACTCTACGAGAACATTACAGATGAATTTATACTTCGTGTAATAGGGGACGATTTTGAGAACATAGAAGAGGTTTTAAAACGTTAGTAGAATTTCGAACATTTTTGTTTGTGTCAGTTCTATTTGAGCATTTTTTAAAAGGGTCAGTTGTGTTTATATGCAATAATTTTTTATAAATTCAGTAGATGTCTACTGCAGATCCTATAGCAACTCATTAATTTGACTAAAATTCAAGAAAATGTCTCACTTTCAAGCTACTTTTTCCAAAATCTTCTGGAGACATAATTTATCTCTTCAAATTTACCACAAATTTTACCAAATTTTACTCTAAAATCAAGCTTATTTGACCCAAATTTGCATTCTCAATCAGGCGCACTTTAAAAAAAATGCTTCTCACACTTTTTGATCAATGTGCGTTTTGGGAGTGAATGAGGCTAAATTAAGGTAAAAAAAGGCTAAATTTAATATGAATTTGTTAGTTTAAACAATTAGTAAAAAATTACATCACAAGAAAAGTATGAAAATTCTTGAAATTTCATCAAATATATGATGATTTAGCTTGCAAATGAGGTTTTAAAGAACCCCTCACAAAGAGTGAACACAAATTGAAAATTGATTTTAATTTTGGCCTTAAATTTAATTTTCAGTTGCGCGTTGAAAGATTTGACAGGAAATTAGAAATTTCTTTGAATTTGGCTTGAAAGTGCTTGAATTTTAGCCTAATTATTGATTTGCGCTATGATCTGCAATATACATCTATTCACGTAATTGCAGATATTTTGGCGATATCCAGAAAATTACTTGTAATGGGTGACGACACTTTTGAAACTTACTGCCTCAAATAATATTCAACTTCATTCGGCGCCATACCTGACTCCTTACCTATTGGTGGATGTCTACAGGCACCAAAACAAGGTTGGAAAATTCACTCAGCGCATAGACAACGCTAAAAATATATATATGGATGGTGTTATAATTTCACAAGTTATCATAATATTATATTTAATGTTACAGAATGCGAGTTTCTCATTTTTCTTTTACTTTAATGCAATATTACCAAGGATAAAATATGTTATAATTTCATTTTAATGATGTTTTGT
Source organism: Dryococelus australis (assembly GCA_029891345.1). Taxonomy (NCBI): domain Eukaryota; kingdom Metazoa; phylum Arthropoda; class Insecta; order Phasmatodea; family Phasmatidae; genus Dryococelus; species Dryococelus australis. The sequence continues at coordinate 213,974,750 of CM056994.1, forward strand.
CACATAATATATATCTAATATTTATGGATTCTAACTATTATAAGGTTAGCATATAGTTATTCGCTATTAATAGCCAGTTGAAAGGAGTGACAACTCACCACATTGCATTATAGTAGCGTCGTAATTACATGGGGTATTCAGTGTGATAAGTCATCACTCAGAGGTCCAACTAAGGGGCATAACCCATATAGTGAATATGGGGTACAAGCGATCTCGAATGCCTCACACAACCAAACCCCCTGTTTCAGAATTGAAAAAAAAATTTTGCCAACACGACTATCATAAACGACGGGGCTAAAAGCTTTTAGATTTTTTTTTTATAGTTGCTCTAAACAATGTCTAATGCAATTATAATGCAGTGAAATTTGGAAACATTTTTTATTCATATGGAAGTGCTTGTCTTTCGAAATTTAAGATATACATAAACATGTTCATCACTGCTTACCTTGTGACTTTGACAGTTGTGTTGTTTTGGGGTAGGTTAATATTGGATACACGCGCATACGAGGAATCGTCCGACCTAATCTATATTATTTCCGCGATGCTCTCTGCTAACACCAACGCAAACGAAGGCGACGCTACTGACTTTTTAATGTCAGGACACGTAAATGTCGTCTCGACCTTACATTTGCCTTTGCTGGGCGTCTAATAATTGCTTCTGGCAGATATAAGGTGTTCCGGCGAAGATGACGCATGTCGCTTGATCATAGACAAGGAAGTCACTGGTTTTGTTCATGCGTGTCTGACAATCGACCTTTCAACACTTCTGGTGGTCTATAGGCATAAATTAAATTAATTTAATTTTATGATTTTTAATAGGGCTTGCCTTGAAAATCTACAAAACGAAAGCGAAAACGATTTAAATAACTTATGAAATGAAATTCTAATCTCCATGGATATTTCGTGAAGATGCATGCAGACCGTGAGGTTTGCTAATTGCAGTATGTAACTTTACCTAGCGCGAATGTGTTTATTTTATATTGTGAAGACGAAGACGACTTATTACTGGATGGAAAACATTCTACTTTTAACCGAGTTCCTTATTTCGAATGCTTGCATGGAGTTTGGTATTAATCAAAACATTTATCCAGCAGGTTACATGACGTAAAGACATTTGAGCTAGTTATCTTGTGTAGCTTAGAGGAATGTAGATATAGCGGTCGACGGATTAGCATTAATGCTATCCAGGCACCTGCGTCTATGCCTTATTACCACTTTATTGGCCGTCTTGAATGACCATATCCGCCAGATCAATATTTCTTGGTGGAGATTACTTGCTTTAGTGTCGTCTTCAGGCCTTTTTGAATCGTTCTGTAATCCAATCGAGTGTCAGCTACTCAGGAGTGAAGCAATTACCGCTCTAATTGTTTAATCGTCTATATTTTATTGGCGAGTCTGCTTTTACTCTTATGAAGAACCATTAGAGCACTTAACTCTTTGCTGATTACAGGAAAGCTAACCGTAAATGTGTCTGCTAATGGTTGACGTCGTAATAAGTGTCGAGCAGCAAGGATTGTCATTTAACCGCACGGTATTTACAGCGAAGAAGTACGTTTCCCGTCGTACTCCAAAAACAAGAAGCACCTATAGCTTCTTGTATTCGGGAAACCGCTGGTAGATACATATACGATAGTTGCCTTGTTTACAGTACGGATTTTGGTTTCCCGAATAACTTGTTGCTCGCCTGGGATCTGGGCGTTTCAGACATAATGGAAACGAGCCCAAAGTTGCGCATCTGTTCAGTTACATAAGACAAACTGTTATGGACTCTGTATCGTGAACTATACGCACAAATCTGCAGAATATACACACCAGAGGATGGGCTAGTCGCGGATCGCGGAAGAATACATGAATTGTTATGAAAAGGCAAACACTTGGCACTTCGTACCTTCCGCAGAATTCTTAGATGTAGTATGAGATTCTGCAGTCTCACAGAATTCTTAGATGTAGTATGAGATTCTGCAGTCTCACAGAATTCTTAGATGTAGTATGAGATTCTGCAGTCTCACAGAATTCTTAGATGTAGTATGAGATTCTGCAGTCTCACAGAATGGCCTCAGATATCGTCGAATGATTAAATGTTATAAGGGTTTTTCTATTTTACTTGAATAGAACGGCGCAGAATACAATGTAGACGCTCGTATCACCTTGGATAAATTTCAATCCATGACCACCATTCTAGCAAATAATAGTGTGAAAATTATTAATTTTTGGGACATTTTAGTTTATAGGCGCTATTATTAGGGTCATCGTCTAGGAATAGTTTGTGTTTAATCTCAATAGATTAAAAATATGTCTGCCAACTAAAGGTAAAAACAGTATATTTTTGTTCTGCGGGAAAAGTTGATTGTTTGCTAGAATTCAACGTACTGCACATATGCCCAATGGTTTTCGTTCCTGATTGGCTGTCATGCATGTATGAAGTTACTACCCCATTTCACTGGGCCGATAAGGATTTTGATACTGTAAGGCAGAACGTTCGTGATTGGTCTGCAGACGACTTAGCAGCGTCAAAACCTGGTTAATCCAATAATGAAAAAATAAACTAGTTAGAGTGTTATAGAAGAAATGCTGACTCAACAAATTTTCGCGATTTTCCATCATTTCCAATTATTAGGTAATAAAATGTATTTTTTCTGAAAATATATCTCACATTGCATGTTTCTCTGTTTGGGATACATATGAAAATTAGTTCCTCCCCATCTCCTCGACCGAAAAACAAATACAGAACATCTATTGAACTTTTCCTGAAACGGCTTTGGAAAGAGTTTTTACATAATTTTCATCCACAGTTAAAATTAAAATTATTTATAGTATGTTGGAAACAATATACGGTGATGATTCCACTTCAGTTCTGCAGAAATACGTGTTCTAAAGAGTGATATTTCAGGAAATTTTCTATACGGCAGATATTATAAAAACTATAAAAAAATTTCATGAAACAGTTCCTGTGTACTTGTAAGAAAATACCCAACAAAAGAACAAAAAGTATAAAATGTTTTGCTGTGTTGCAAATTTCGTTTTGTGTGTCTCTTTTAATACAAAAGTGTTTAGTATTTTTACAGAATTTAATACATAGCAGTAGTATTGTCGTCCCAACGCAGGTTACATTTTCCAATTATGCTGAAAATGCGCGTCATATTCACAATTTAGTTTATGAGAGCGTACAGTGAAAGAAGCTGTAGGTCGGACAGTTTACTTGCATGAATGAAGTTTCCATTCTGTATACTTCCTACAGATTACCTTGTAAATTTTGAAATATTTTCCTGCAGTTTTCACATGGAAAATGTTTGGCTATTAGTTTCAAAGTTTTTCAACAGCAAATGGTTTTGTTTTAAAGTTGTGTGACGCTTTCACCCACACAAGTTACATAATTGTGACTCATGTTAAATATGCATATTTTCGTTCATGTATTTACGTCCACAGCCAACACACCGATGTTGTTCCACCCTAAACGAATAACATCCGCATAATCATAAATTTACACTGTCATCTCATTCAGCATTATGTGTTTTGTGAAAATATTTGGGCGGCTCTTAATATCGAGATCTTAAGAGCTAATGAGGGTTAAGCGAGGTGAGTATGGAAGTGTCGAAATGCATCATCGAGGAAATCAGGAGATCCCCGAGAAAACCCACCGGAAGGATTCCCGCTTGCGAAAATCCGGGAGCGACCCCACAGGGAATCGAACCCAGTTCGCCTTGGGGGGAGGTGAGTAGTGTGACCCCTACTCCATCGCGGCTCACCGATTTGTATGTATAGACTGTTCGCGTTAAAATGAGCACTTTTGAAAGCCCTGCTTAAAATCTACTTGTATGCACCTTATGTGTTCCTCCGCCTTATGTAAAATTAACATTGCCATGGGCCTCATCACTTTATTCATGCGTCGGTCAGGTGAAATTGTAGAATTGTTAGAGAATTAAATAGGTTACAAATATGTTAAATTTTATACTTCGATGCATTAAAAAAAACACGAAGCTAAAGAAATAATTTAAGTTATCACTGTGGTTACTCTAACACTTTTTATTCAACGTATATATATATATATATATATATATATATATATATGGAACTACTTTCCCCTCCATCGTAGGCTGTTCACGATAAAGTGAGCACTTTTGAGGCCCTGGTTACTTTTTTCTTACAGTCGTATTTTATCCTTTAACAACATTATAAATAAATATTGCCATATAAGTAGTAAACACGGTGTGTATATTCCACCACACCCGGAAGTAACGTCTAAGGCTAAAATAAAATATATTTATTGACAGTTATTCCCAATGGGAGGGTTTTCAGAAGTTCCCACTTTGCCGTGAACAGCACATACCAACTTTATTGGGCACATGTCACTCAGTGCTCCCGTTAAAATATATTCAGGCAGGGGCAGTGACATTTTTCTAAGGTTGAATTCAAAAGTGCTCACTTTATAGTGATCAGCCTTTAATGTAATTAAGGGGAAAAGCTTTTACCTTTCCCCGTATTTAATTTTACTACATACCCTTGGGTGCTATGTAACAATAGAATAATATCAGTTTCTAAAATTATTATGACTTATAAGAGGACTATATACTGAAACGTTTTCTGTGAAATCGTCGCCTTCGCGTGAACACGTATCTCGGTAAATAAAAGTTCTGGAAATACGATTTTTTGCCATAAAGGTTAAAAAACTTTTGTCCATATCGCTATAAAATTTTCTTACTGATAACACTTTACAATAAAACGTTCAAGTTTATATGTTTTAATGGTCAGTACTACATTCGGAAACAACTGTTACGTGTAATATTTGTTATAGATTTACTTATAAAATGTAGAATTCTGGTTTTGCCTCTTAATTTAAAAATGATAGTAAATTAATATTTACTGTCAATGTATTAATCAGAGTAAACTATTTCAAATTCCCCTAAAATGTATAAAACAATTGCATGGCTAAAACGTAAGTTACAGTACATTTATGATAATTTATGGTCTAAACATTTATGCTGATAATGGTGGTTTAACAATATGGTAAAATAATTTTAACACAAATATAATTTTATCTTAAATGAAATGGTATTTATGACATTTGCACATTTAAAGGTGCTTGTAAAACGACATATAAAATATCGTCCATTTAAAAGTGCTTCAAAAGGGCAGCAGTTTATGTCTCACCGTTTCTCAACTGTAACCATGGGCACGAAATGGAATTTGTTTACATTTCTTAGCTAACTAACAATTCCATTTTAAAGCCAAAATGCCATACTGTCAGTATGATGCAGTGGAGGTTCTCAAAAATAATTATTAACTTATTCCTATAAATATAAATGCTGTACATGTCGTGGAGTGTGTTAATGCAAGATGTGTTCTGTTCCAATGTTAACGCCTTAGCGACCACGTCTACGCGCGTAAACATTGTTTTCAAGTGGCCACTTGAGTCGTGGAAACATCCAGCGAAGCAAACCATAAAAAAGTGCTGCACTACCAATGATAGTGTAACTAAGAACTCGCTTAGAGTGAATGTGGAAAATTATCCTACGAATGATTATGTTTTTCCATGAGAGCGCAATTTGTTAATAGTAGATTTTTGTTTCATGTGTTATATCAGGTAAATACTATTGGAATCGGGAAAACTTACCAATAATTGCTATTTAATATCGCGTCACAATTCCAAAATTAATCTGACTATTTCATATTTAGAGTTGTAGCAAACTGTTATAAATGTATGTAAAAATTTTTTTTCAGGTGTTTTTATACGTTCAATTTTTCCATCAATGGTCGAAAGATGCATCTTCCTGTGGTGGAACTATCATTAGCGACCGATTAATTTTGACAGCTGCACATTGTATTATATTCATGTAACACGAAACATCTCACTGTTTGTTTATTTCTCTTAAAAAATTTAATTGCTAATAGCCGTAAAAAACAGAAATGACAGTACCGAACATCAGTACTACGGTATATATAAATATAGTGTATGTCATGAAGTGGCGTGATTTTCTTGTAGCATTTCGACCTTTAACACATTCGTTGCTGGTTAGTATTTAATTTTTGCTGTAAATGTTTAGCACCAACCCCTCTTAATTATTTAAACTGCTTCTAAACGTCGAACCAAAGTTTCATCTAAATATTAACACACGTGTGCTAATATAAAAAAATTACTTTCTTTCACTTTCGAAATTTTAGGTGTGACATATATATGTTGGATCGACGTATATAACGAAACATATGTTTTTAAAGAAATTTAACTTAATTCAGTAAAAAAAAATATATTATGGCAATTACATGTGAACATTATAAAGGTGTAATCACGTGGTTTTATTGTAAGATGAAACCCCACCTAAATATGGTAAATATTACTTTCAAAATTTAAACCTACTATATACAGAATGTTATTTAATACCTGAAAGACCATTCAGTTTATTAGTACAAAAAAGTTATCTATTGTATTTATCAGAAGGCATATGGCAAATACTTCCAGTGTACAAAAATGTGGTTAAATACCCACGTTTATTATTGCCTTTTCCTTACAAATGCCAAAATACTTTTGTTAATATCGGTGATCTTATGTATTTTCTTCAATAAGTACACTGCTACAATAATTACTTCTCCACTGGCCGCTCAAGAAAGAATAATAGAACCAGTTGATTGGCATTGACAACCTCTCCTGCAACCTTACTCGCAGTTCCTACTCATAAAGTTTATAAGTTTGTATGGCGTGGCCAGTACACAAGTGATAGGTGCAAAACGACTATTTTTCACATTCCGTCACTAATTAGTGACTTTCAGGTGGTTTTTCTGCCAGTTTGGCTATTTTGGGTACACTTAGAAAGAGTGTATTTGTGCGGCTACTTATTTTGTACTAAATTAAACTCATCAAATGAAATGGCGAGCTTTGACTAAAACTGAACGTTTTACTATAAATGAATTGACTTAAGCTCACTGATGAATTTATATTTCTCATTATAATATGAAAGTAATTCTTCGCCTACTGATGCAATTTCAATTGGAGATATGAATAAATCATTCAAAAGTGGCACCATTTCCTGTTTAAAATCGGTGATCGAAATCAAAACATTTAATGTCAGTAATTTCTCGCATTAAAAATATATCTCCTTATATCAATAGAAGTTTCAGCGTGCGAAAAAAATTTGGTGTCATTTATATCCTTAAAAGCGTGCTGCCATTCCACAATAACATGCACGTTACTGGGATTCTAGAAATGGAATATTCCAACGTATACACAGTTTACGTGTTTAGAAGAGCGGTTAATGAGACCAGTATACCAGTATCATTGTTCTTCTTTACTGTATTGTAATAAAACGCTGTTAACTTCCGAAATATAAGAATCACATGTTATTTGAAGTACACTATTTCTGTCTCCTTGAGTTTGAATCACATTAATGAAACTAATACTTTTTTTGTCATTTGCATTTCTCGAAATCTGCTCCTGACTGATTGTTGATGGTAATTGCTTTTCTTCATATTTCAATTTTCAGAAGTTTTCTTAGAACTTCGAAATTTGTACCCATCGTACTTTGCATACAGAAGTATCCATTTACATCAAAAACTCCACTGGTTCTTTTGTAGCAGTAGCTCAAATTCCTGATATATTATCACAGACATTATCATTCCTTGTGATCTTTAATGGCCACAGAACATTTTGAAGCAGTTATTTTCCATCAATGAATCATCTTGGATATTTTCAAGCCGCATTTTTGGATATTATTTTAGATTACAAACTATCGTTCGTAACGTGGATTTCCGAGTCTTCCACAAAGAAATAATATAAAGTATAACAGGGGACCATGAAGTAAATTCGTGCTATAAACATAAGTAATTTCATTTTTGTGTTATACTCAAAGTGACACTGTCAAAGAGCACTTGGAACATAGTTATCAACACTGTTGCTTCGGTTGACAATTACTCAATTCATAAAAGAGTGTGTGTGTATCTTAACATGCCGATTTGATTTTATAGCAGTGACTTTCTTCTTGGTAACTTACTGCATGGATGTTACCCCAATTTCTATAGATTGGACACAACAGTCAACAATAATATCAGTTGTTATGCCTACTGAAATATAAACAAATTCATCTGCTGGGTATGGTGTAAAGAGATAATGGTTTTGAATCTAAGCCAATAAAAAATTATGTCTTACTCTCTTATATCTTGCTAGTCACTCTTATGTATGTATGCTTTCAGGTGATGCCAGTGAATACCAAACAAACTTTATACTTTTTAACAGAGGTCAGCACATTGAGCAAGAACATGAAAACTTTTCGCGAATGTATTTTCCATTATACTTCTTCGTAGATTTGGCTACCAGATGTCTTCGTTGATTTGGCATCTCACTGATTAACTTCCGGAATTGGAAACAAGATAAAAAATTGTCACTCGTTGAAGATAAAATAGACAGAATATATATTTCTTTCTTCTCTTCATGGCATTTGCGTGAGATTTCCCTTCTACTGCACATGGACACTAATCTATTAAGTAGAAGAAAGGTTATCTGACACTGATATTGGGGGAAAAATAATTTGTGTCTTGGAGTAGAGGTGAATTTTTCAATTTATACTTATTTCTGCTTTTGAATAGCCTCGGACTATTTCCACGTGTTGGAAACATTGAAACCATAACTTACCAATTCGATTGCTATCTTAAGGTATTTCCCTTTTAATTTTATTCCTCTGGAAAATTCATTTTATCGCTACACTTTTATTTCATTCAAATTGATGTTGTATAATTTTTTATAGAATACCAAACCTGAAAACAGTTCCATGATTAGAGTTTTGAAATACAAATTCCACCGATTTATGAATTTAAGTTACTGAAGCACTATTGGTTTTTCGGAAATTAAAATTTATGAGATTAGTACAACGCTTTTGTCGATTCGTTTTGGACTATATATATATATATATCATAGTAATTGAAAGATAAATACTTCATTAATTTTCACACACACACACACACATCTTTCAATTACTATGAACACTACAAAACAACGAACGCCACAAGAGTCATAAAATAGAGAAGTAAAAACATTTTATTAATGAACAAAAAGACAAGAAGTTTCATCTCAATTTTTTATGTTGTTTGTAATATAAAAACTTGAGTGGAGAGGGAACCCAGGGTAAGGCAGCCTTCTCCGAGTGATGGACTTTCCAGCTGGGACTCGTAGGTGTTCGTCATCCCCGAACATGACATGCAATAAGACCCTAGGATGGATCGGCGCTGGAATGCATGAGCGAGGGAAACGGTAGTACCCCGAGAAAACCCGCCGGCAAGCGGCATCGCCCAGCATGATTCCCTCGTGCGAAAATCCGGGAGTGAACCCGGTGTGGATCTAACCCGGATCGCCCTGGTGGGAGGCGAGCGCCCTAGACACTGCGCCATCGATGCCCCTGTGTGTAACATGAAACGATATTATATATCTTCGTATTGTCTTGCAATAAATTACTTTACGGCATTTCTCCCCAAAATTGCAGAACGACTTTGACATTTTTACGAGACAAAAACTGAAACGACAAGGCAAAAATGTGTATTAATAACAATATTATTTCAAGTGTTGAAGTCACAGATACTTTCACACTTCTGCAAAATTAAATTTTGTGTTATAAATTTTGTTGCAAAGTTTCCTAAACGCTTGACGTTGTATATATTACTTGTAACATTTCCGTAACGTAAATTTAGACGTTTAGTAGAATCTCTTTTCTGCAACATTCTGTACGAAATTTAATTTTTGCTGAGTCATGTTCGTATTAACATTCGTATTTTCCGAAAGGGATTTGTATGCCGCGATGCCAAAAACGCAATAAAATAATTATTAGTAGTTTATAACTGTAGTAGAATTTAAAATCGTTCTAATTTCACTTCATTATTTCCTCCGCAGCGACATGCCTACACCTATAACAGCTATATACATCGGAGCTCACAACTTATCACAGACCTACACACTCCATCCACACCGTTAGAAGATGACTATCTTACCAGCCAGTTACCTCCCACTGAGCTACCGACTAAGATAAGGATTTCATCCATTAAAAGACCCGAAGGATATAGCTTTACTGAAGCTCAGTCGACCTCTTACATTTGGTGCGAATGTGTTTCCAGCTTGTATTTATACTGGTGACAGCGCGCATATTAGATCAGCTGTAGCTGCAGGGTGGGGCCGATCTCCTTTTTTATCTCAGTGGAGTTGTATTTACTTTGAACAATTTTACTCAGTGATAGATAAATACTTTACACTTGTTACAACCATTGTTATTCACGATAGGGTTATTGGGATTTTGGTTCACTCTCTGCGCAATGAAATTTCTTTTGAGGTTTTGCAGCACATCAAATATAACTACACATACAAGATAAAATAATTTAACTTTTTCTTACAATAATGTCTATTTCATAGCTGGTTTGATCATTTTATTACGTTATCTGTATCAAGTTTTTTTAATGAAAACTCATTTTTCAGTATTAACACAATACACCTTAAGCAGCAGAATGAATATTTTGTGGCTTTCTGCTAGTTCCATATTTATAAATGGAATATTCTTTTTCTCAAATTAATTAAACTCTAGCGAGAATATGCAATATATTACAAAACTAGACACGAAACCTATCAGTAGTAGTAAAATTTACGAAATCAACTAAAGATTTACTCATTCCAATTTAAGTTGATTTTCGCGTAAGATTAACAAATATAAAGACTATTTTTCTTGCAGAACGCACAAAAACAGATGTCCTGCAGAGAGTACAACTTGACGTTAAGAGTTACTGTGATATGCCTGGAACATTATGCACTTGGCGTCACAACAGGAAGAAAATATGCAGTGTAAGTAAACATGTATAGAATTACAGTAATCGTAAAATATTCACAGCATTCAAACATTTTAAATTTTTTTGTTTTTTCAAATTGCTCTACGTTAACTTGCTATAAAAATATTTTAATATATTTATTGTTATTTCAAACAATAATGAAAAATCAAGGAAGCTTCAGAATTCAGGGTATAAACTAGGAAAGTTTCCAAAATAGAACTTTTATGTCTTAAATTAGAATATAATTATATTTCAGTTGTAAAGAAAATGTGATCATTTCCTATTAAAATCATACATAAAAACAAGATACTATAGTTAAGGAATAGCATAATACGCAAACTGTTACAAATAGATTTTTCTCGTACTACAATATACAACTTCTTATTGAATTAAGGGTGCCGCGGTGGTTTAGCAGTTAGACTAATCGCCTCTCACCTAGGCTAACATTCCATTCCCAACGGGGACTTCCTGGATTTTAGCATGTGGGAATTATGTCGACGATGCCGCTGGTTGCCGGGTTTTCTCGGGAATCTCCCGTTTCCCCACGATATTTTCATTCCATAACCACCTGTCGTCACCCTCAACGGCTCTCAAGGCCTCGATTTTAAAAGCTGCCCAAAATTTCTTCTCTCACTCATTCACTTACTGAATTGAGCGGATTTTTACAAAATGATCATAAACTGCTTCAAATATTTACCGTTAAAATTGGTTGATTTCGTGAATTTTATACATGCAGTTGTAACATCTACGGAGAGTAAATAGATTGGCAGGAAATTGAAACTAGGCATGTGGAAGTAAGATAAGCGTATTTAAAGATACACTCGATAATGTCATGCGTAATTTGTGTAAAGTGTAAGCACCGCGTTTCCATGATCGCTGAGGCGTCTAGCTCATGTGGTCTGGTGTTCAAACTAGTGTATCTATGTGTGAAACTCGACGGATGAAACCGCATCTGGTTATTTATTAGCCTGCATTAAGGACGTCAAAACGTCTTTAGCCCTTCTACTCATGCATGTTTTGTGCGAAGTGAAACTCACTATAGCCCAATAGTTTCATCTTAAAAAAAAAATAGCTAACCAAAATTGGAAGTATATAAAACGAAAGGTTAAAACAATTTTTCTAAAATGAATCAACTTTCAAATGTGTATTCTGGATTCAGTTCGCCCAAATGCCAGTTTTTACCTCCATCTCTTACTGAAATCCCTGACACGAATGTATTTCAGGGCAACTCCGGTTGTCCACTTCTCACGGCAAAGGAGTGCAAAGTTTACGTTTTTGGTGTGACATCTAATGGAGATGAAAACTGCACCACAATCAGCAGCTTCACTGATGTCAGCCGTTACCAAAACTGGACATCAAATCATGTCTGGGGGCTACATGGAAGAGCAGAAGGACGTGAGTCAGAAGCTAACTTTGTTCTAGCAGCCACGTTTTATCTGTCCTCTAAACATAACTGGAAAAAATTCTTTTATAAGTGTTAAATGTTACGCTATCTCAATAACTTTCGGTCATGACTTGTGCTTTCAGGTTTTATGGAGACCGCTTTTGACAGATAAGCTTCTTTTATTATCCTTATCCGGTTAATTGTAACTACTGCATTCACTTTAATTCCTCTTCTGAAATTTATTACGATATCTTAATATACTTATACATATATCTAAATCACTGAACGTCAAAATACGTTGTAATGCCCGAAGTTTTGCATCTTCGGAAATTTGAGAGAGTATTTTAATGTGCAGTTCAACTACTTGTCTAGAAATAGCAACGCTCCAGTGGCAAGTCTAAAAAAGATGTAACACTAATATGTGTCTACCCCAGTCACTATGTTGAAATCGGAACTTGTTGGCCCATTTGGTCAATTGTCGTTACTTAAATTTTTCCGAATATGAGCACTTATATTTACAACCCTATAAATTTAAAGCCATATACTCGAAAATTTAGTCTGTCGAGATTTGTCACTTATGTACTCGTGTAGACCATTATATAATAATTTTAATTATTTGGTTTTCATTTTCGAACATTAATAAATTTCCTATCACTTCATTATAAACATTTATATGAAGATAACTTGGGAAATAAAAATTTTTATTTTATTATAGAATTTGTGTTCCTCTACGAAAGGGAATTCGAACAAATAATTTCCAGAAGAAACAATCGTAGCCAACAGAAAATAACATGTGTGTCTAACAAGATAATACATCGAAATTTAGTGAAAAATAAGTGTCTGTGTATAGATACACACACCCACTGAGATCTGTTGCCTCTTTAGTAATTGTATTATGACAAATTATTAGGTTCTTTCATGCGTATGAAATTTTTTGTTAATAGTTGCTTTTACAAATATAATTGCGATTTTTACAGCCGCATAATAAACATAAAGATTCACTGCGGACTCTGTGGTTTTCAATACACACTACCTTTCATTAATAAATTTGTCTATAGTAATATACGCAGTTATTATTTTGTTGGTATGTAGGATGACCCACACAGTCTTGCCGCCTATCAGATAAATCACTACTTCGAAACATTTTGCAGGCTGATTATTAGTTATTAACGAAAGCGTATTGTGGACAAGGATATCGGAAACTAACAAGTGTGTCCATTCTTTGGTCTACCATGATACATAATGAATGAGTGTAAATTTACCAGTATATTAAATATTAATCACATACATAATCGAATCCCAAAAATATCTCACTACGGCAATGAACTGCCAAGAAAATCTAAAAAAATGCATAAAATAGTTACTGAAAACACTGTTATTTATAGGCAAATTATTCATTACAGCGTGAGAGAACTATTCATATATAGTTAAACGTGCTAAAGTTGATATCAATGTTAATTTAGTACATATTTGAAATCGAGATATTTATATAACAGCTCATGTATCGTATTATTTTTAAGAATACAAATTATAAATTAGTCACTGTTTCTACTACACATGTCCCTGAAAATGGAATTAACGTATCTATAAAACAAGCTTTTGTCTGGCATTTATTCCTAAAATATTCCTCATTAACTTAACAATGAAACAAAAGTGTTACGAATTACTAATGGTGGTGCTCTGAATGCGTGATAATTGTAAATTTTCATCTTAGTTACCTGCGCTATGTTTGAGTGTATTTCTGTTATATGTTTACGCATATTTATATGATTTTCTGTCTTTAAGTCACAAAAGGGCTATGGCTATAGCATCTGCAGTATCAATTTGTTCTTGAAATAGATAGTAAATAGTTACATTTATACACTGTTAATTTTTAAAATCTAACACAGCAAAGCGTTCTGTTTACCATATAGTTACCTGAATAAATTTATCCGTATTTTATTTTCAGGTACAATGGAAGTTTAGAACCCTTGGTGGTAGTGTTTCGTGGTTTTGTAGACAGAAGGATAGATATTATACTGTTATGTACCTTTGCACTATAACTGAAATATAATAAGTGCTTTGTGGTGGTGAAAATTTGTTTTCTTTAATTTAATCCCGCTCATGTAATTGCAAGTAAATGATTCTACTTAGGGATAGAATTGAAGTATACATTTTTAGTTAATCAGTTAAACGTAGAGTATTGCGGTAATTATTTATTGATGTATGTACGGCTAGCAGTTTGACTATAATTAGTAGAGCGTAAGATATAGGCGCATCGTCTTATACGTTAGTATGCTTAAGTTGATTTTAATTTGCATTATTCATTTCTTAGAAACTTTACAATGGTATAACACACACAAACATATGTATATATATATATATTGTTAAGTTATCGGGGATGAAACGTTATGGGCCCCGGTGGTGTAGTGGTTCGACTACTCGCCTCCCGCCAAGACGAACCGGTTTAGATTCCCAACGGGGTCACCCCCGGATTATTACATGTGGTAATCAGGCCGAAGGACGATGCTGCTGGTCGGCGGGTTTTCCCGGGTATCTCCCGTTTCCCCCCCGAGTCTGGCGCTACTACATACTCACATCACTTCACCCTCATCGGTTCTCAAGACCTCGATGTTCAGAGGTGCCCATACATCATCAAGCAATCACTGGTGAGGTGTCAGTGTGACTAAATTTTCTGAAACCCTGAGACAAGTGTTTATATATATGTGTGATGTCAATGAATAAGACTTACAGATTAATAATTGTTGTACATGAGACGAAATGTAACATATTTTATTAAGGTACCCATGTCCGGATATGCCTCCTTATAACAAAACACGGCGATACCAGTGGACAGGGTTAGTCGGCGATCCGGTGGCAACTGAGCAGTGTAACAGCACGTACCGGGCATTACACGTGTAGGTTGAAGGTGTTTTGCATTGCCCCATTTGATTTTACGCACAGTAGGAGGCCTCATTGCCTGCCACGCTCCCCCGACCCAACGACTTTGGAGTTCTACCTTTGCAGCCACGTAGACACTGGTGTATGTCACTCCTGTGAATACCAGATAAGAAGTTGAGGCCAGCTTAGGTTCAGCATTCGAAACCGTCAAGAATACGCCGGCCATCTTCAGTGATGTGCTCCCCAACATGCTGCGGGCGCTGCAGAACATGTATCAAGTGCGGGTGAGACAATTTTGAGCAACTGCTCTACTCTCGCCGTGTGTAATTAACCTGTTTACAGTACTGATTCACATGCACCTTTTTGAGTACCTGACGCCACCCTTACACACTGTAATCGCCATTTTGGGTATAAGGTGATCTTTCCGGACATGGGTACCTTAATAAAATATGTTCCATTTCATCTCATGTACCACCTCTATAAAATTGTAACACTTATTCATTGGCATTCTGTATATATATTATTGTAAATGTTTTTTTCCTTAGGCATTCTAGCAGGTTTACGGGTAAATATTCCACTGTTTCGCTATTTACTTACGCAACACTTTATGATTCCGAAAACAATAGACCTACACTTATTGCGCTTGTGAAATTGGAGAAAAAAACTTTACATGCCTGAAAATTCTTTAAACCCATGCTTTCAGCCAAGCCAAAAATGATGACAGACTTTTAAACTAAACTGACAGATACGTTCCAATCAGATAAATGTAAGTCAAGCTATGTAACTAATCGGAGGTCCATAGAAAGCGTGAAGCCTTAAACTGCTCTCAACTGAGCCCCGTCTAAATATCTTTATTTTTGTACAGACAATAAGAAGTCTACCAAACATGCATGTAACTGCCCAGATATTTGTCTAACCCTATAAAAGTTAATTTTTCATATTTGCCCATTTTTAGATCACCGTGAATAACATCATTAGTGGGGAAAATTCCACAATACTGCTACATTTAATGCCAAATAATTTTATTATACTAGTGAGTATCTAAGCATATGTTATACTATGTCAAAATGACTGGTTACCTTAGTCATTACAAGAAATTTCAGGTAGCGAAATGTTATAACTATATAAGTACATAATGAGCATTAATGTTGTTCTGTAAACAATTAGTAGTCAGCCAGAAATTATGTCGTAGCCTACTATTATAGGTAAAAATTAAAAAACTGTTTTATTCTTCAAACATGAAAATTATTTTTATTCAGTTGTATACACACATTGGTATTATTCTCGACCCAAAATTGACATTAATTTACACCAGACCCTAAGACTGTTTAAAAACACACTTGGGCACAGTTTCTTAGCCATTTTAAATAGAACCAGAAAATTACTTGTCTTATTGAGATACCAGCGACCTCAAACAGTGTAATGTAGTGCATTATGTTCTAAGCCCTTTCATAAGTATAGATGATCGTCATATCACAGCCAGTGGAAATAGATCCACGGAATTAGAATAGTAGGAATTACGCGTTACCATGGACAGGACAATACATTATATCCTGCTGCAATCTCATTTAGAAGTATGGTAGGTGCCTTCAGTTTGGACACTAATTTTTGATAGAACCTTCAAGTGCGTGTTGCAGGTAATAACCGTGACCCCAAACAGGTCAATATAATTCGTCACGCATGAATCCATATTATAAACATAGTTGTACATAAATTTGCAGCTCTTAAAAATAGAACCATAAGTATTGGATCGTATCTAAAACGGCCGACCCCGACAAATCAGTTTAATGCATTGTGTCCTAAATTCATCACCATTTCACAATAATTGGACGAAGACCTTCCAAGTTCATATTGCAGGTAACTTTTCTGACTCCGAACAAAATTATGAGTGATTATAAATCACAAGTTATTTATAAACGTGTTTATACCCCAGTTTAGAACCATAGGAGATACAAACACCAAATTCAAATCGTATTTAATACTTCCGACTACAATCGAGGCAAAATGCCGTTTTATGAACATGGTAAGTATTCATCGTAAATATTGTTCTGGAGCTTATCACAAAGCACCTAGAACTTGGGAATAGTGGCGCAGAGAAAATAGCGTGTCTCGAAATTAATATTCGACGAGATATTATGATAAAAAAAACTATGGGAACACACATCGTGCATCACAAATCACGTTACGAAGTGTTTCGTGAAACTTCTTACCTATCTCGAATCACATCGAGAATGGGAAAATAATGGGAAGCAGCTGTTTTGCACGAAACAAGTCGCGAACATCGAACATGCAAAGAAGAATGTACTGAGTAAACCATCATACCATGCAAACTGTAGGTTACCGAGCACAGATCAACGTTCAGCAGTTCAGCTATTGTTTTACAAATTGCAGTGAGCCAAGGAGCATCGGATTGAATACTACACCCAACAAAATACAATTTAAAATTCTCAAAATTGCCTAATATGAAAATAACATTAAATCTCAGAATCATAGACACAGTCTGCTCAAGTCGCGAACTACATTACAAATCACATGTGATGTCACGATGCGCATAGCGAACTACTTTACAAACCATATCACTGTTCGAATAGTTTTTTACTCCCCATAGGTATGATTTGATGATCGGCTACATGTTTGATGCTGTTGGAGAACAGTACTTCACCTAATTATCGAAAATGAGGAAAGACATTGCCAGACTTGCAACTGGGCGTAAAATTCAAGTCAAATTGTTATAGGCTATTCATGATAAAAAGAGCACATTTGAAAATCCTGTAGATATGATGTATTTGCAAGTACGTTGTGTATTAATTTACCTTATGTAAGATTAACATTGTCGTGGTCCTCATCACTTTATTCAAGCGTTGGTCAAGTGAAAATGTGAAATTCATTTAAAAGTAAATTTCTATCAAATCTGCTCACTTTTACACTTCGATACATGAAAAGATAAAAAGAAAGCGAAAGAATTAATTAAAGTTATCATAAATTGTTACTTATCACTTTTTATTAGACGTTAAGTTATGAAACTATTTTCCATCCATCAATACTAACTTTACTGGGCGTATGTTACTCAGTGCGCCCGTTAAAAATACACGCAGTTAGGGGCAGTGACTTTTCTGTAAGGTTAATTTCGAAAGTGCTCACTTTATCGTGAACAGCATATACACAGAAAATTACCATATATGCTAATATGAAAATTTGGGAGCAAACTGAGGAAATCTACGCGCCGTATCCTAACTTAAGTAGAGGCATTTTGTCATTCGAATCGGACATGCCAACACAAGTTTATTTTTGATCTAATACTATACTTTGCAATTTTCTCAGCAAGGGTTCAAATCCCTGCCTGGATGTGTAGATTTCAGAGAACTTCAGAGAAATTCGTAATAGCAGAGAAGTTAATATTTCCCTTAAAAAAATCACAATATGTTGGATTATTCTTTGATGAAATCAAATTATTCTGATATTGCAAGTCTCCAAAACTAGTGTACCATTAGGCCTTATATAAAGCATAACTGATGTTTGGAAATATATTGCCTGGCGAAGGATTCAGAGCGCGTCATCGATATCGCATGCCCGTGAACATGCCTGCGACCAAAGGCACTGAACCCTGTGATCGGGCTCGAAATGGTGACACCCTTGCCGACATTGCCAATGCCTAATGTAATGTCTTCCCTTTCACGAAGAATTGCAAAACAAGTTGGGAACCAGCCATTAAAAATATGCCAACTCCGCCTTGCGAATCACTTCGCGAAACTCATCGTAAACCATGAATATACTGTACGAATAATTACTGATCCCACCATTGCAAGGTACCATTTAATCAAAAATTAAATTACCACTTAAAAATAATAATCTAGAATACTGTGACAAAAATTATATTGATACAAAGCGCCAAATTTGATCATAATTTATTCGCACAAAAATTATTTATAGTATTAAATTATCTATCTCAAGTATTATTTTATTATTTCTCAATAAACGCAATTTAAAAGTATATTTCAAATCTAGTTAAAGTCCTTCTCAATGTCTCTCTTTCCTTACAGACAATAAACTCACGTGTTCAGTCTCTCTGTTGCCATTTTTAATCAATTTCACTAACGCATCAATTCCAATAGTCCAGCCTTCCACTTGCCTTCTTCACTGCATCAGCGCTCGTAGTCGCATATTTTACTACCGCTGGTCACTTATCTCGCCACTCGTTACTCTTCTCTATCGTCGTCCATCACTTGAGGTCACGCAATCGCCCAAACTCCACTCATCAACTCCCGACTAGGAGGCCCATCGCACTTTTACACTATCACAGCCAAGATCTGGAATATTCCTCGCACCCCGAGTCACACTGAGAGAGGCAAGGACGATAAAAGCCAGAACATCCTTCAGATAAACGGAGAAATTCATTCTGCTGAATGTCAGGTGCATACGAGCCACATAAAGGCTTATCAAGATACCAGGCCAAAGAATGTGCGGTGGCAAACTTTGTAACTAAAAACCCTGATAGGATTATCACTCTCCTGTCATTCAAACATCCCTTAGTGACTTGCCGCCCACTATATATCACTAATCTGTACTTTTCCGGTTGCTCGTGTGGGGCAGGCCAAGGACAGCGATGCAGACCAGCGACACACAACACTGCCCCCTCAACAAGTCTGTTTGTCCCAAAAAGACTGGAACATAAAGACCTTCATAGATTGCCAGTCGGTCGATATGGGCAGCCTTCGGCTCCTCCCCAGAGCCTTGACGACAAGTCCGATAGGCCACAGAATTTATTCTCTTCAAAATCCTGTAGGGGCCTTCCCATAATTTCTGTAGGTACGAGTACCCATTTCGTTTCCGAGGGTTGTGCAGCCACACCAGTTGTCCTTGAAATACCTTGCTCGACAATCCACTGTCAAACTGGGTCTTCATCATTTCACTGTATGATCGTTCATGCCTTACACAAGGACTAATACCATCATTACCAATTTTAAAAGATGATGCAGCGACATAATTTATCTTTGAATCTAGCTTTATACTATGTATACCAAACTGAAAAGTGCCAGCACTTGCAGTGAATACTTCAGGTTGTGGCAGGATAGTTGTCGTATGTACCCTGATGCACTAGTAGCTCCTGTCGATACTGCCTCACTACCATTCTCAAGCTCATGCAACTGGTCCAACCGCCCTCCCAAAGGCACTTCCGCCATGGGACTGCTATCCCCAGAGCCACTTCTGAGAGGGGCAATCATATCACTCGCTCTATGCCATGGGCTCCTTTTACTACTATGTGGCACAGTGTGCGCGAGGCATCGTAACAGTACTCACAAGTTACAGTGTGCATTTTCCCACAGATTTTTAAGGTATGCACTTTGCAGCATCCGATCGTCTATGCGGATTCTCAGTGTGTTGGTGTATGCATGAAGCTCACTAATTTCTACACGCAAGTGCTTGCAGGCACTCATCGAAGCCATTTATTCTTCACTTTGCTGCATCTGTTCCCGCTGCCGATTATTTTGCAGCTGTTGCGGGCATACTCTCACATGCTCCGACTGCCTACATGACAGACACTGCCAATGTTTGTGTGGAGGTGGCGATGCTCTGAAGCACATGACCTGTAAGCGATGTCCCTCAAATCCAAAAGCAGCTCCTTCAGTGGCTTCTTACGGCTGTCTTCGTCGTCTTTATCCTGCATCACTGCCCATACTGGACCTCGGGTTGTGGGCCCCTGTCTTGCTGACTCCACTTCCAGTGCCTGGGCCAGGGCGTCCTGCATGTTGTGTAGTGCAGCTAGACCTACCAGTTGCTGTGCCTATGTGTCGGCGATGGTATCAATGAAGAAGCAGACTGACATGATGTCGCAGGCCTCCTCGGATCATTCTTAGAGATATAGTTGTGACAGATGCACGATGTCCTACCATAGCTCCGGCAGGGGATATCCTAGTTGCTGGGTGCTTCTTCGCAGCTGCGCATGGTAGGCATAACGCAGGTACTGGTCGCCAAAACTTAGTTCCAAGGCCGACACCAATGTAGGGCAGTCAAGTTGATGTCACTCTGTCAGAGATTATAGTATGTTGAGTGCGGAGACTCTCAGTACATCCGCGAGGTCGTTAGCCCACTGCTCGGCTGACCAGCTATTCAGGGTGGCGATTGTTTCAGACTAGTGCTGGTACTGCCACCAATAAGTCTACCGATTGTAAGGGGTGGGCTTAATTGAGGCACTCTTCACCTCTCCTGGCTGTGTGACACCAAAATTACAGAGCTTCTAATTATCCTCCGAGGTTG
The DNA here is from genome assembly GCA_029891345.1 of Dryococelus australis. Lineage (NCBI taxonomy): Eukaryota > Metazoa > Arthropoda > Insecta > Phasmatodea > Phasmatidae > Dryococelus > Dryococelus australis. The sequence continues at coordinate 213,996,054 of CM056994.1, forward strand.
CTGCTTTGGTGATGAGATGTACTGCTTCATCAGTTTTCTCGGCTCCAGGTCTGATGGTATGCAACAGAGTGTGTTAGTGACCACCATAACATTATATCACATGTAGAAAACCTGCCTTTATTTACACTACCATGTCATATATCATGCAAAATAAATTGGAGACGAATAGGACGATACACAAGCAAATCCAATTACAGATAGCTGTTTTTGTTTAAGAGGGTAAATGCTGAAAGTTAAAAAAATATATATATTAAATATTTCCACTTAAAATTGTATTTTCGAGGCATCTCGTCTTTTTTTTTTTTTTTTTTTTACTTCATCCACCTCGAGAGATACAGCATATCAAATATATACATGGTACGAAAACTAAGGCTTTGAAAAAGGAGTACAAAATCCAAAATTATTTTTACTTTAACAATTCCGCAATTTCTTTAAAACATTATACAAATTTAAGGGGTTACATAAATAATTTGCCATTACAAAAGAGTGCCACTATACAGCATAAAATACTTAACTGGCACAACCTCCCCCCCCCCCCCAAGTGTCCATTAATGCTAGTTTTCCAGGGCATACATAGTAAAGATTCCTCAATCGTTGTCACCCCAAGGCTGCGGAGAACGCCCTCGAAGTGGAAGTCGATCTTCGTCCAATCAAATTCGTAGGTGGCACTGACGTCACAAGGCGACCTCCTCAGTTGCCTCAACCACCACTAAGTGTAAGGAACGCCGCGCTCGTTCAGTAAACATCTGGCAACCACCAAATCCAACAGGCACCAGCGTTACAGAGTGTAACGCTTCCTTGGGCTGCCGTCAATGGGCTGAGTCGCTCTCTACTCCCAAGGGCGTCGGGGTTCTCAAAAGTACCTCATTCAGCATAGTACTTCCAAATAACCCCAACATATATCCATTACAAAATGCAGTAGAAGGCAAACTCGTGAATGAAGAGTATAGTGAAGCAGGGTACTTTTAACTTGAACCATAATACCTTTAAATTGAAAAAATACAATCTTACAGCAGAGCAAAAAGTTATTTTAATGTTTTAACTGGGAGACTACATACATGAACAAACAATGTCACATCAAATTCCTTGTTGCAAACAATGTTCATTTATTCATAGTTTGATGCCCAATCAGAAAATCTACCCAGTCGGAATTAACCTATACAGCATCTCGCCAAAGTTACTTTTCATCTTTAGTATTTCACACGGTGCTAACACATTGAAAACGCTAACATAAAAGAATTTTTACAGGACACTGACAAAATTTGAGTAAGTACAAGCACCAAGTAATCAGCAGCCAAAGGTTTTGCCGACTTCGGGAGTTAAGTGTGGCGCAAAAGAAAACTCCAGGGCCGCAGCAAAAGTCATATTTCCAAATATTTCGCCCCAACACCAAATAGGCATGCAAATACGGTTCTCTCATAACTGGTGATTGATGAACCCGATGATTCTATGGCGTGCAGGACACACATCGCACTCGTACCTTCGGAGTAGCGTACAAACTGTACCAGATGAACTCGTGTCCCTGATGACTGTTAGGCCCGCCACAGTTAGCGATGAAACACACTTTGAATTAATTTACGTTAGTACAGGATGTTCCCATCCATACGGAAAGTTACTGTTGCAATTTACAGCGGTTGTAATCATACTACTCGCAGCATAACTCAAAACCAGCATAGTTCCCCGGGTGAAAATATGTCTGCATTGACAAACAGAAACGATAGCCAAAACCATTGAGTAGCCGTACTGATGAATAGTCCCATACTTGTTCGTAACACGTAACTATGTTAAAAGCAATTTATTAAGCAGGCAAGTACCAAACGACATCTCGGTAACCAGGCCAGCACAATACAACCTGACCACCAACTTTATTTGCACGTGATGCAAGCTGCTCGACCATCGGCTCAAGAGACACGCCGTCTCGGAGTTCAGACACGACTCTCTCTGCCTCGCGCCTGCATGCAACTTACAGCTTGCATCACACACGTACTACATCACATGCTCGCCACACGCAACGTACCAAGCAGCGACCGCCTGAACAACATTAGCGCTGCAAGAATAATTATACATACAATAAAAGATATAATAACACAAAAAGTGATTATATATTCCAATACAATCCATGCTTAAAACATAATTAAATATTATATAAATAACCATGACAACACAACAGACTGGTCTGAAAGAAATGTTTAAAAAACTCACACCCGTTTACACAACCAAGTTGTTGTCAACTTTCATACCAAAAACTTACAATCATAACCTGTGACGGTAACACCGTCACAGGGCCAACATCTTTAACCGCTTAAGTACCAATGACCCGAGCCAGATGGACATGAGTTAGCGTAAATCTGTTACATACTCCCCTCCGGCAGGGAAACCAGTGGCCTGCAACCGAACGCGAAGAAGTACTGCTGAACCCAGCCTCCAGTCAGGAACACACCAACATAGCTGAACAAATAATTGCATTCCATGGCCCATCCTTCAAATATCAGCGCTTCAGCATAACAAAAGAGAAAACGGCAGAAACAATATCAAACGAAAACACCCTATGCAAACTCAGACATTCTCATGGGGCACCTCACAAATCATTTGCTCTTTTCACAGAAGTTAGTGAATTATTTACGTCTCATGACCAAAGTTTTTTAAACTTAATAAATCTTAGAAATATTTAATAACAGATCCTGAATACAAAGAAAAAATGTATTATATGAAACAATATATATGTCTGTGTGTGTGTTTGAGTGTGTGTGTGTGTATGGGGGACTCCTAACATTATAATTGTTTCACAATATTACGTAACATAGCTGACATGGACTTTGAACTGTCTGTTTGGAGATTGTCGATCGTCTACTAACAATGTCTCAGGCGTCCATCTTAAATGGACCTCTCCACTGAGGGACTAGTTTAGAACTTAAATTGTCCACTTTTGAACTCTAATAAGTGCTTTTCCCAAGACCATGTCCCTCACATTAAACTCACGTCCTTGGGTTGGTTGTTAATACGATCTTCCATTTTTTCATGATACTCAGCAAGATTCTTATATACACCTTACTAAATGTTAACTATATTTTAATTTTTCACAGTCTCCCAACAGAAAGGTTTTAGAGTCCAAGCACTATAAATTAATGCGATTCCTACCTTCCCAAGAAAATTTTAGCTGACGTATGAGACAACATTATTAAAACAGCATAAGACTGTTAAAAATTTCATGTCCGTACCTCTGGGCTCCATCTGAAAACACTCAGGACAATTTTATATATTACTATTAAAGTATTCCAACAAATTGGCTGCTGATAATATGGTAAGGTCTGAACAATCTTAACACCCCAAGAGAACATTAAGTCTTGTAATTGGCTGGAAAAGAAATAACTTTCGAAACGTTAGTAATAGCTATTACAGGATATCCAAAAAAAGTAATTGTTGCAAAATTAGGTGAGATTAGGGCATGTTGACGATGTTAAGCGGAAATTGCTGCCGTTGAAAGTCACAGTACATATATCCTAGCGATTATATTTTGTGTAAAAGATCAACTATTTGACTTTACATTTCTTTTTGTAAAACACATTTGTTAAGTCGTAAAAAGTTGTTAATTGCAATACTGCAAAAATATGATATTACCCCAGTGCCGGGACAAGTTGAATATCGTAAAGGGGCAAGATGACGATATATATTATCAGGTATTACAAGTTAAGTAAAACTCATTTTCTGTTAAAATTACTTATACATTGACATACATTATTCCTTAAAATTAACTTAATAATTTAATAAACCTTTAAACTGGCCACATCCTTCATATTTTGAACATTCCTCGTGCCATCACTGTTCACAAGTTCCACACTGCACCCAGACTTCATCGGGAGGTGAACTTTTCTTCACAACCTGTGCAAGTTATTGGTTCAGTGTCTTCCCAATATATTTTTTTGTTTTCTGAAATATTTTTTGCAGCTGTTTTCATGTACATTTCTCCTTTCTTTGTAATTTATCTTCTTTATCGTTTTATTTTCTTATGAGAAAATGTTTCACAAATGTGCTGCTTGTTAGAAAGGATGTGGTGAATTTGGCATTTTCAATTTAGTAGCCCTAGGTCTGTTTGCAGTAAGGAAAGGTTTAAAGGATTCGAGATTTACTTTTCTTTTAGTAGCAGGCCTAGTTGGTGTGTGCACAGTTACAATATCATTAGATTCAGATACATGGAGAATATGTGCTTAAGCAGGAACAACTTCTAGGTTGTCTTGCTGCCTAGATGTTCCAGGTTGGGAAATAAATTTCTGAGGGTAAAGATATTTTCCAGCTGCAATTTCCCATCGTCCATCCAAAGAGGTGGTTGCTTTATCATGTGAAGATCCTTCTTGAATCAGATCTTGTTCATTTCTTACTGAGGGCGCCAAGTCCTCTTCGGTAAAAATCTGTGGATTATATAGCTCAATACCACAAGCTTTGAAACCTTTCACTTCATTCGCTACTACTGCTGCCCTCAAGTAATCTGTACACAAATCTGACCTACACCTCTATCAGTTATTGCTTGATCAGTAAGGGAAACCATTAAATTATCGCATTTCTGGCTGTAAAATATCTTAAGAGGCCGAAAAAATTAAACGTTTAATTGTTGGAATAGATATAATGGGTGGGGTAGAAACCTAACCATGAGACACATGGTTGTCAACAAGGAGTCAAGTAGACATATTTTGGGATGGCTTTACAGGGTATGTAAAATTCTGTATATATCCCACCAGTTTCGCTTGTGTAACCTTCAGAACCAGGGGGTAGATCATGCAGTAGCTCTGCCCTCATTTACTTCCTGGGGAACATAAATAAAGGTGGGACATTCACTCCTGTCGCAGAGATGCGGAATACAATTACATTTTTCCCTTATCTGCTGAAACAAACTTAGGGACTCTCTTTGTTGTGGCCTTTGGTGAAATCATTTTCGGAATTTTGTGGGGGACTGTTAACAAGACCGATTCATCATCGTTAAATATTTGACTGGGAGAATATTCATTCTTTGCCGAACCTCCTTCAGCAAGTCACTTGCACTGGATTAAAACTTGCAGCTCATCCAATCGACGTTGCTTCAGAAGTCCTCATTGAAAATTTATATGCCATCATAAAACTGCTAACCCAGTCTTTAACTGTAATTTGTTTCTCTTTGTTGAATGGGTGATCGAGGCTACATGCTTCTTCAAACTCGAAAACAAGCTTCCGGCACTGACTTGTCAAACAGATCAGCCTCTTATCGATTTCTGTTAGAAATTTTTTTTAGATTTTCAAGCTATTTTGAGCCGACAACCTTCCTGAATCTCCCACAATGGACTGGAAGTTACTGAAATGCAGAAAGGAACTATATCTTAAGCCAATTTCAATTTAAATTGAAGTGTCATAGCTTAAGATCTGTACCCATGATGGACAATTTTGTTTTGGTTTAATAAGACCAGTGTGAAGAGCGTAGGTTTAATTTCGAGGATTTTATTTTAAGCGAAGTGATCACAGAAAAAAGTAAATTCATCCTGTGCATTGGTATAGTATTTCCTTAATCAATAAGTTAACATTTATAGCAGAGCGTTAAAAACAATACATTCGAAGCTTACAACTGTGGATCAGTATTCAGATATCTTCTAAGTGTTGCTTCGGGTATTTCATATGTGGTAGCAGCCATGTGTTACACGGCATACATCCTTTCCTTACAGCATTTATTCCTGATTTAATTTTATTTATTTTTCCAAATTTCTTCTACCAGTAATTATAGTCCATGTGCTCACCATCTGTAGTAAAATTTGGTGTGCACAGCCCACCAGTAACAATGTCACTCTAAAATTTGGTTGAATAGCAGTATTTTGTTTTAACATCTAAAACATTAAGTTTGTAGCTCATATTCAGTAATTTTATAACTAATAAACTAAATAATCTTTATATTTCGAAATATAAGGCCCACTTTAAACACTATTTCATAGTTTTATAAAACAAGATTATGCGGACATAAATGGGGAAAGTTGACTAATTCGTCAACTTACCCCCGCAACTTGCGCCGATCAGTATAATTTCAATAACATTTATAATATATATAAACCAAAATGACAACCATAATTACTACTACATGTATAAATTACTGATATAAAATATAATAACTGAAAGCCTATTACATGCATGAAACAGTCAAACGTAAACAGCAAAAGCTTATCAATATTACAACAAGGATGCGGTTAACCAACTTCCTCGCTGCAGAGAAACACTCAGACTGAGTAGAAAATTACGTCGCTGCTGGATTATAGGGGCTGACGGAGACGGTCTAGGTTACCGGGTAGCCAAGTTTCTTTCCGCTGCAGAGGCAGCCCAAAATATAGTTAGTCATCTTGCTCTGTTCGTCAACCTACCCTGGTCACCCTTACCTTGCAGATTTCTACAGATTTTATGGAAAGGAGGGGAAACAGATATTAAAAATTGGTAGGACTATCTACTGCAACTAAAACAAACGCACATCCAGAGGAACTGCTGTGCGTGGGACCGATCACATCAAAATACACCCTTTCCCCAGGGTAAGCAGCTACTTAACTAGAATATTTTCCTTCTACTGGATGATTTTGGGTTTCGCCTACGGACAGGCCGACGTCTTACCGAATTTTCAATATCTGTACGAAAAGAAAGCCAAGTTTAAAACTTCCTAAATTCTAGGAATGGGCTTGTCTCTCTCCACATGCCCACCAAAGGAAGATTCGTGGTAGCACGAAAAAAATCATTGGCTGTAATCCACTGGAACAAAAATTATGAATTTACCTTTCCTGGACCAATCTCCTAAACACCCTTTAAACACAGAATTAACATAAACCCCATTTTGTATTTCTGCCTTAAATTCCTGACATTCCTGATAATTCGGCTTTTGTTTTTTAATATTGACAAGTATTTTAGGGAAATTTTGTAAGGTGTTAGTATATTTCTCGCTTTTCGTTACCACTTCCTGTTCTTTACTCTGTATCTCGTTCCCAGACCCAGTTTCTACTGCAATACACGTTGATTCCGTTTCCCCCTCGTCAAATTCCTCATCACAAAACATACTTGGCAATGCATCTGCTACGACGTTCTCATTACCCTTAATGTGGTTAATCTCATAATTAAATGGGCCAAACGATTCAGCTGCCTGGCTAACCAACCTACAGGTTTTTTGGATGACAAAAGTGAACTTAGAGCCTGACTTTCCGTATACCGTTCTAAAGAATCATGTTTTAAATAATCGAAAAAAACGTTCCATTCTCCAAATCCATGCCGAAGACTCCTTTTCGGACACCATGTACTTTCTTTCAGCAGCGGTTAACAGTTTACCAACAAAAGCTACTTGTATCAAGGACCCATTTTTCTACTGACTTAATACAACCCAAAGATCTAACTAATTTTCTAACTAGCATCACAATTAAAAACGAAATCTCATTGAAAACGAAGAAGTGCAACACGGAAGGATTAGCAATTTTTTCTCTAAGAATCTGGAAGGCAACTTGTTGTTCAGATCCCCACACGAACTCTATGTTTTTACGTTTCAAAATATTTAATGGTACAGAAATCATGGAAGATCTGGAATGAATTTATCGTAATAATATTCCATGCCCAGAAATCGTCGTGCCCCCTTAATATTTTTAGATATCTGAAAATTTAAAACCAGCCTTAATATTCTCCGGATCGGTATGGAACGTTCCCTGTGAAATTATGAAACCTAAATATCTGACATGGTTCTTCACGCAGCTGATCTTCTCTGGCTTAATAGTTGGCCCAGCTTTCCTGAGCTTGAAGCACTTGTTTCATGTGGCTAATGTGATCTTCAAAAGAGTAAGGCGGGAATCTCACAATTAGCAAATTTTCTGCATCCCGACTTGACGGCCCTCAATGACTCTCCCACCTCGCTCACTCGCTGCGTCAACTGCGCAGTACGTCCGACACAAACTATCACAATTTTCCCGCATGAATTTCGACAAAACTATGCGTGAACTCTTCATGCTACGTGTTTTGGACGATAAATCCCTACATTCTACCAAACAAGTACTTGGAGTTTTGCGTAGACGCCTTGTGACGACAAGGTGTAGCCCGGCACGTGAAGCAGAAATCCAGCAGAGCGACCGCCACCCACACAACATACCTTTAGACTGCCGAGAGCGGCCAGCTCAGCAGTGCTGTGCCTAATCACCGTGTGGAGCGCTGGGGAGCTGACGTCATTGTAGCAGTGCGGCGCTAAGTTTAGTACGTGGCGGCAGGACCGGCGTGATCGCAGAGGTGCGGAAGTGGCTGCTCGACGATAATAATGAACTTTATTGAATATAATAAAGAGTTCCATGCGCTCTCATTGGATGAACATTTTGAATGGCCCCTGTTAGGGAAGGGGCCAACTGAAAACTTGTAGTATATATTCCAGGGAGTTTGCCGTTTTCGACTAAATCAGCTGTGTCCTGGATCTTCGGCACGAGATAAGTACAGCAGTGATTAAAATATTATTGGTAATGGGGCCTTCAAGTGATGCGGAAAATGGGCAGAACTGCCGCCCTTCTAGGCAGTTACGTGTTCGCTCCAGTTTTTGAAAACCTAATAGAAATTATTTGCATAATTGATAAACATCTGATTAAATGTAATGCTTTGTTATTTGAATTACAGCTGTATTTTGAGGAATTTTTAAAATGAAGGACTTCTCAAAAATACCATACATGTCAATTGCCGTTTTAATGCTTTGTGACACGGCAAAAATAGTGAGAGATATCTATGAAATTTTAGCCAAATTAGAGCATTTAAAATTCAAACAAGTAAATGATATAAGGTACAAACTTTTGCGAGCCACGTTTTCAAACTATGATAATTTTAACATTTGTTTTTTATCTGGCCAGTTTTGAATCAATCTTTTAAAAATGCAGATCATTCGCATTTTTAGATTGCACATCATGAGAATAATGAAAAATTTTGAGACTATTAAAAGTTTAATGAAATTTCGTCTCAAGGAAATGATAGGATTTTTAAAACTTACTGTATAATTGTAAAATTGCAGTTAGGTTTTGTGACCAAAGGGAAATAATTAACGTAAGGAAATTTTTTAAGAATGTCAATGAAAGTGTCCGATCTTAATGCCGATTTTGCTAAACAAAGTAAATTTTAAATATCAAATGTATGGCGCAATTCTGTTTTATGCACATATTTAAATGTTTTTAATAATGTTTTCTGGCAATGAATATCACAGCATTAAAATTTATAGTCTGTATAAAGTTTTGATATGAGTATTATTTAGGATAATTTTTGTGTTGCAAAAAAAATGCCAAAAAATTTAAATAAACATATGTAGTTTTCCAAAATAAGTCCTGCGCGCCAAGTTAATTGCCATAATATCTGTAGTGTACGATTCTCTGCTAAAAGGTTTTTGACTTGTCTGATTTTTGAGGTGAACTTCGGGCTGGTTTTTAGAGCCCCTTTGATACTCCCTTGTGTATGAGCGTAGCAAACGTTACTTTAAATACACACATCGCCAATATATGTAAATACAAAATAATACAAAAAGTACCTAGACCATGGAACAATAATATACTCATTGCCTGAAGTCCGGAATTTATGCCTTAAGAGAGTCTGGTACACTTAAACAACCTACAAGGGGTGCAAAACGAAACCTCATGGAAATTTGGATGTAACTCGCCTTGGAGAAATGCAGAGTTCAAATAAATAATGGTGAAATATTAAGCAGAACCTAAATGCTGTAACAACTAATCTATTACTGGAACCGGATAAGGATCGAAAGAAGTCTTTTCATTGGCTTATTTGTAATTACATACTAAAGGATATTGTAAACATATTTTTCTAGTAAGCCAAAAATAAGGGCTCTCATACATACGGAGCCTCATATTACACCCTGTTCTTTTAAAACATACCTCCTATAACACCCTGTTCTTTTAAAACATGCATGCACTGTTAAAAGGCCTGAACCTTGGAAGGAGGTATCCGGTACAGCAAGGAAGTAACATATTTATTATCCTTTAATTTAAGACCTGCATGATAACAATGGAAATGCCTCAATTTACTGGTAATAACATCTGAAAATCCTCCTTGTATACGCTGTAGTACTCACAACTGCGCTTCCTCCTTTTGGACAGTATGTATTATCCCGACTTAAGTTGGCTTTGTTTCTAAAACAACAGGAGCCTCTGGAGAAAACCGAAATCTCAAACGTTTACTACGCACATCATCACTGACTGTGTCTTGGCCAAAAAATCCCCCGCAAAATTACTCAATATGACCACGTAGCTTAAAAAATTTTTAACTTGAAATTTCCAAGTAAAGCATGCAATATAAATTCCAACTGTGGCAACGGCTTTAATCTCCACAATACCTCCGTCTGCCATGGAAAATGAGGTTATACAACAGGTTGACATTCGAATAGCATAAATACGCTTATCACGGATCGGCCGGTTGCAAGAATCCTGGCTCATCAGAGACGTCAAAGCGCCTGAATCGATGTGCTGAAACAGTGATAGTCCCGATCAATAAAGGCACGAAAAGAAAACTGTAATGTTTTTAATGTGTGTCATTCACATTACCAACACCGGAAGGGCATTGTATTGAATGCACAGAGTCTCTTTATGTGACCTTCATAATTGTAAAAAAAATTATCGGGCAGAGTGTACCCACTCGACTGCTCTTCTGGTCTAGTTCGCCTACGTCACTGCTTACTGCATCTGTCGCTTCTGAGTTATTAATTCGCATCGAATCGATACCCGAGCTGTTTCATTTTTTTGGGGGAATCGGTCTTGACCATGGCACTGCTTGCAACTGTTTCACAGTCATTCTTCTCACCCTTGACCATGCGATATTTACCGTCTTTAAATGAAAATTTATTGCAGGCGTGATTAGTACCCTTACAGTATTTGCATTCAGTTTTAACTCTCAGATCCAGTTTACAACTACGACCCCCAAATGTTAGTTCTACCTGAAAGACTAATTGCATAAGTTCAGGTAGTATGGCCGGTTCGCTAACAAATGCCAAATATTACAAGGAGCGCAGAGCACGCTGCTCAGGATATCGTCGGTAGTTCACTAATCTGCCGATGTTCGGTATCGGTTCCCCTGGTGCTCCCCTTTCCATCACTTTATCTTTGGATTACCATCCCTTAAACGCATACGCGGCTGTCAGTTTGAATCTGATAGATAAAAGTAATTTTGTGAATACTCGGTCTTCTGCTGAGCCTTTCTCTCTCACGCGTAAACTTCGAGCAGCTTGTTTGTTCGCTTATTTTAATTTCTGCTCCTGACCCATGTATCGTCAGGCCTTCATTCGACTTGGGTTATAGCTATGCTCATTAGCTTAGTAGCTGATCATGAAAATTAAAGTGACTATCATGGTCGTTAGGCGAAAATACAGGTGGGTTCTCCTTTTGGGAGTTTAGTGTGTTTTAAGGTTTTTTGGTATGTTGGGCTAGTCGATGGTAGTTTCGGTTAGCGTGAATAGGTCTACTGTGAAATACTAAATTTGGTTTAGGCCGAACAGTACAATTTTATGTTTGGATTAACTTGCTCAGTAATATGTGTGAATCCCTATTCAATTTTATGTTTTTTTTACAGTATTATCTTGTGTATTTTATAAATGTTTCTGCCATTTCTTGTGTTTGCAAAATACCTGGGAAATTGATGGCAAAGTAATGTGCGACCATACCAGCTCGCGCACTTGTTTAACCTTTGTTTCAGAATACCTACCTGTGCGTCTTCTGATATATGCTTAGAGCCTTGGGTTGGCACGGATTCTTGTAATAATATTTTTTGTAATTTTTTGGGATGTTCATATTTTAGTCTGTAAAACTATGTTGGGCCAGAGTAGGTGCCCTTACAGATATTAATAATTCCAGGGAAAAGATTTTAACGGTTTTATTGCAGATTAAAATGCGATCTTTATTTAACACTCATTTTAAATGGCTGAATATAGTAAATGGAAGTGTAGATTTTTTTTTATATTTTCAACTTGATCAGGTTTTATAAAACTCTTGTGTGTATTGATTTAATTACATTTGGCTTTTTCTAGGCTCTCTCGAGTGCCCACATGGAGCTTGTGAATTTTCAATATATTTTAGCATAATATGTTGTCAGCTAAATGTCTTGTTTTTTCCTATGGTAATTCTATATTATGCACCTGTTTAAAACTAATAAATGTAATGTTGAAGATTTTGTCAAGTTTTAAAGAAGTTAATAAATCTGTTGATCTGTACTTGTGTTCATAACTTGGTTGAGACCCCACAATATATGATTACTGATGCAAGAGCATGAAGAGTGGAGGTGGAATACTAGAGCAGAAGAGAAAAAAGGGAAATTACGAGGTAAATAAGGGAAATTCAAGAGGGGAAAGAGGGGAAATCCAATATGGCCACTGCTGATGAGGAATTACAGAACAAGATGTATCTGCATTATGCCATCCAATATGGCTGCTGTGGCTCCTGTCTCCCTGCCGGGATGACAGGGGTTGCTATAATCGGCTATTTCAACTACTCGCATGTGGTACAGCCGATTGTGTGGAATATGCAGTTGAAAGACTTTCGTGTGAAATCGACAAACTTCAGAATAAACTATCGTTGACTTTAGATACTAATGATGCCCATGCGACTCCTACACTGAAAAGTAAATTTGATTTTGAGTATCAAAAATAGGCGAAGATGATCATGCAGACAGTTTTGTTTATAACGATCATAATGACAGTTTTGATGTATCTGATGAGTAGGGGTAGTGAAATTTCCAGACAAGTATACTCCAAAACATTGTAGGGTTGTGTACCTATCTTGATTGGTTAAATAACTCTTTTGACATGTGTTAACTGTCTGCACACGAATCACGTATGAGCCGTGCCGATTTTGCCGAATTCTGAGTGGCTTGGTCGAATATTAAAACACCTCCAGAAGGAGACAGCAACCAATGACAACAGACAAACTGCTGTTGGGTGCTTATAGTTTGAAGTCTACCACGTACTCATATTTTTTCGTTAAAAGTCACTAGTTCTACTGATGATAAGATTGATGATTCTCCCGATGTCCCCGCACATTTCTCAAACGAGTTTCCTGCAATAAGTGGTGTGTAGCAGGCAGAAGACGCTGAGAACACTGGATACGTATTTCCCGAAGACCCGAATGAACTTGTCGATAGACTCATACACTAAGTTTGCCTGAAAAATGTGGGGAGCTCTCACTCATTGTTGAGATATCTTCAACCATCGCTGAATTAAAGGATCAGGTTTACATCAGATAAGAATGTTAGCTTATATTCATCATCTGTAATCATCTATGAAATGTAAGGATCGAATGTACCAAATAATGAGAAGAATATAATGTATATAATAAGTAAATATTTTTTAATTATATATATTAATGTGAGCTTAATTTCTTGTACAGTCCCTTCTGCTTTTCTGAAAGTATTACAAATTTAGTGGTGTGTTCAAACGATTACAAGAGTTTGTTTAAGATAAAATTTATGCGAGCATGTGCAGGGGGGCTATGTTACGATCTGAAGGATTATATCTTACTTTTATCGTTTAAAACGGGCTAATTTCTGTAAGTTGAATGATTTTACCGAGAAATTTGTTTTTAAGGATAATTTTCGAGGAATCAGGAAAATTATTGAGGAAGGTTTCGCAACAGGCTGGTTGGCCAGTAAATTGGCCTGGTAGTAGGCCCCTTTGCTATGGTTAGCTCTGGTTGAAATGTTTCGAAAATATTTGGTAAGATTTAGTCAAGAATTTGCGAATATTTTGAGGCAAGATTCTTCTTAGGAGACATTATTCGAGATTGTCCATCATCAATATTTTTGTATGTGGGTGATATGTTAGGTTGGTATTGTTGGTTGGTCTAGGCAGTTTTGTAGGAATTGGTCTAATCAGAAGCCAGTCTTGAGCTCAGTTAGTCTTGTGGAGTTACTCTTAGGTGGAGTTATTCTTGGGTGGAGTTAGTCTTCAGTGGAATTTGTCTTGGGTGGAGTCAGTGTTGGGTGGATTTAGTCTTGTCTAGAGTTAGTTTTGGGTGCAATGAGTCATTGGTTAGTAAGGTTAGTCGGTATGGTCCCATGTTATGATCATCTAGTAACGGATATTCATATGTTCTGTTATCTTTTTCTCGTGTTTCGAGTTGAATGTCATTGGGGTCAATGTTAAGGTCTACAAAAACTAATAGGCTGACCAGTTAACAAATGTTAATTTTCCTTGATTTTTATGTTTATAGTTCGATATTTAACCGATTTTTCTCAATTAAAATAATGGCAATAAGTGGGTGTGTTGGTTACGTTGGTGGGGTGTGTGGGAGAGTATGATGGGATAATGTTATATGTACCTTGATGTTTAGAATTTTATCGATTCCTGTGATCTTTCTCGACTTTTTTATTTATTGTTTTGTGGATGGGGGAGGGTGTTGGTTGGGGTCTTTAGTCAAGCCTGGGCGAGGGTGGGGAAACTTTTTCTTTCGACTTTCGTAATTTTTTGGAATATTTATGTTGATTTACAAGGGGAGGTGTGCAACTATATGTTCCTAATTTTTTTTCCAATTTTTTTATTATGAGGAGGGTGGTGGTGAGGTATAGGTGTTACTGGTTAGCATTTCGTTGGAGTGAGAGGTGGGAAAGTGGTGCAATGTCCATCGATTTATACATATGTTTTTAATTTGCTCGGTTATTTATTATTGGGTGGGTGCTGGTGTGGGCTAGAGTTGTTGGTTATGTGTGTGAAGATAGCAAGGGGGTAGGTGGGGTTACATTTTATGTTACACAATTTTTAAAATTATTAAATTATTGGGGATTATTTATTATTGGGAAGGTTGGAGGTAAGGGGTCGGGGTGTTGGTAACGAGGGGCGCTAGCAGGGACAGGTGGTCTGTCTAATGTTACATGTTCCACAAGTTTTAATTTTTTTGCAATATTTTTATTCTTGTTTGTGTTTTCTAGAATTTCTTCTGTTCAATGTCATTCAAAGTTATAATTTGGCTAAAATTTCATAGATATCTCTCACTATTTTTGCCGTGTCACAAAGCATTAAAACGGCAATTGACATGTATGGTATTTTTGAGAAGTCCTTCATTTTAAAAAATTCCTCAAAATACAGCTGTAAATACTGAATTAAAAATTTAATTTTTTACTTATTTCACCAATTCAAAGATTGCAGCCAGTTCACAAAGTTGATTCTTATTTTACTTATCACCAAGTCTCATTAACTTTCAACTACAATTTTACACTTACTCAAAAAACAACGCCCACGTTAAAAGCAGCATCAGAGAAGCCACTAGGTATTCGCGATATGACGAGTCTTAAATGCAGTGTCCCGTGTTGCACTCTGGTAGCGGTCGAATGGTAATAACATAACTTGGTAGCAGCCTTTCCATGGGCCCGACGAAGTGAAGAATCCAGCCAGACCACTCGGGCGATGACACAACGGAGGTTGTCAGGCCGCCCCTTACCGCGACGCCGTCACGTCGTTCTTGCCGCCTCTCAGGGTTATGACCAGCTGTTTTCGCCCTCTTGACGCACTCTTCATTCCCATTGGCACTGAACTTGAATTATGCCGCTCCTCCACGATGTAGTTGTTTATATATTAAGTTTGCCGTGGCTATCATGACGCAAATGTACATGCACAGCAAAAGCTCCTGCTAGAGAGTTAGTCAAAATTTTGTCCTCTACAAAAATCACTTGCACCATTTAGCCCAACAATTTTTGCCCGCAGACCGTATAGCAGGAGGGCAGGCCACAAATCCTGACGTGTCCATCGTCATTACAAAGTCAAGGTTCACCTCGACGCGTTTAACTCACCAAAGTCCTGTAATTATTCCCGCGATTTTCTCTGTTAAAATAGTGCTAGTGCTTTGGCGATTTCCAATCGTCTCTAAAAAGGGTTCAAAACTCCAACCCGGTATTTTATTTACAGCAAACAGTTAATTTCTATTCAACCACATGCCCTCGATTACGTTATACAATCCGTCTATATTACGTATCAGGTTTACGCAACACTTTCTAGGGTGGGTTGCACCTCGCGCAATATTTGAAGCCATTATGAATCTGGTCACGCTCGGGCCCATTTCACTGACTTGATATTTGTTCCGCACCGCGCTCGGTCATGGGAACATTTCGTCGCAGTCTGTCAAGGCGTCATTGGCTCACTATAACCCAGTACGAGCGCGAACAATATTTATGTGAGACGACAGCGGTGGAACTCCTGTCGTAGTCCGAACTTGTGCGCACACTGTTCATTGTCTCTAGCCGGACGGTGTCCAGCGACACTCATAACCGGCCCGCTGGTGTGTTGGCTCCCGCAACGCCAAAATTACAATTTTCGCCCGCGCGATCATACTTTAGTCCAGGAACATACACTGCGCGTGCGCACAGCTGACTCTCAACGCCCGCCGGGTTCACACTGACTACCGCGGCACACGTGCACTGCTGGCGCCTGCAGACACCCCTGACGTCACGCGCGACAAGCCAGACGCGGTACCTTGTGGCCGCTCTTTACATTAAGGCGGTAGAGCATTGAACTACGTATCCCATAAAATTGTAAGTGTTACCCAGAAATAAATCACATTTATTATTATCACGTATTATATAAAGGTAAATACGATCGAAAGCTTTAAATAGTTAGATAAAATAATTACAATGATTACATAACAAAGTGGTTAAATGTAAGGAATAAAAGAATGAATAACCCGTCATTACAAAATCGTTAATATACGTACTAAAAAGTACAATTACGGTATTGCAAACCGCTACTTAAAATACCCTAAAAATCTTTACTAAAAATATTAAAAAACACTGTGGCGATGACAAAATCGTCACACCACAATCATCGATCCATCTATATGTCTTCTGGCGCTCTCCATACGTATTAACAGACGATTCACCACCTGTCTCCAAAAAATATACATGTCGACAGAATTAAATGCGTTTTGTACGAATTTTATACTTCACTAATTTAATAAGTATTATGTATATAGATTTGACTGTTAATAGTCGAATGCTCATAGAACCACTTTAAAGTGTTGTGAGGGATTAAATGATACTACACACCAAAAAAAACCATTACAATTTATTATTATTTTTGTATTTACAACATTAGAAGAAAGCAGTTCATTACATAATTGTATGTAGCTCGTAAGTTCTCTAACGATCGAACATACCTCTTCCATGTTCGAGTAATTCCTACCTCTTTACTAATCGATCAAAATTCTGAGTCTATTAACAATTACATTTTGGTCTTCGAGAAATACGAGATCAATATTCTCAACATCTTCCGCTTCCTTCATGGTCTTCACCTCCTGTTTTTTTAAATATAAATTACATTTGCTTTTCTTTGTAGCGAGTGTTGTATGCTCTTCAACATTTAGAGCCCACGCCTGTTTATTTTCAAGTTCGTCAACTACATGTGAATGTCTTGCAAGAGTACATTCCTCACATACTGACTCTACCTAACGTTGTAGGTCTCTCATAACATCTTTAGCATTAACTGTCTCATCATTATCACCTGTCGAATCAGTACCTATCACTGTAGCAGGAGGTATTGCAGGCATCACGGCAAGCCCCCAGCATGCTTCCCAACGCAGATATTGGCTATTTGCATGTTCTTTCAATGTATCGCAATGCACAACATGCATGGGACCAATGTCGTAATACTTCATCGCGCGAAAAGGACTCTTCGTAAAAGACTTTCTGTCATGCTGATGAGCATTTTGAACATAGGTGAACACTCGATCGCAGAATCGACACTGGTGACAACCAGTTAGTGATAATGCGGGTCGAGGCTCCGTGATCGTCGAGGCTAAATACAGGCTTTTGTATTACTAATTCATCTTCGCGGTATGGGGGCACTCTAAGAAAACCCAAATACTCGTTCGTCCCAGAATAAAACACACAAGTACAGGCTAGTATACCGGGTTTCTATTCAAGAGGTTGTGGAATCGTATACCTGTCTCTCCATGCGATTTTTTTTTATGCTACCAGCTGTCATGCGGAAGTGTGTAATTTACATAATCAAATATTCTAAACCAATTTTTGATACACTAATTTGGATTATATGCAAATGCATTGCTTTCTAGATGTTCATCGTTTTACGATTAATTTGACAATGTGAGCCATCTGCCTGACTGCCTGACCAATGAAAGCAGTGTGGGAAGAGGTGTCGGGCAGGAGGTAGGGGAATGCCTTTTAAATCCAAAATGATGGTACTGCTATTTGTTTACATAATTCATATGACATCACTATCGTATGCATCTTGAAAAGACGAGTCCGGCGAAATATAACATTTAATATTTATGACATATAATTTTTTAATTAGAAAAATTTATTTAAACTAATTTTTTTCTAGACTTTAGTGATTTTTCTTGATTAGGATTTCGACGCATTTCGTAATGGCTAGAAACCTGAAATTGTTAGGTAAAAATGGTCGTCGGGGACTGCTAGAATTTTCAAACTATTTTTTAAGTTTATTATAATTTTTTAATATATTTATCGATAAATTTGATAATTTTAAGGAGAAAAGGGAAAATTGTAGGGAAAAATGGCCGTTGACTGATCGGAATTAAAGTATGAAATTACGAGACGGAATGACAGCCTACAAATATGAAGCAAGCCTTCCAAACCTTCTGAATTGGCTCATTTTTGAAAAAAAAAAAAAAAAAAAAAAAAAAAAAAAAAAAAAAAAAAAAAAAAAAAAAAAAAGTGTCTCAACAGAAGCTCACTATTGCAATTCTGGCACATAGCTTTTTTGACGGATGACTGGAAATTTAGGGAAACTTTGAGTGAAAATGGTTGATTTTTAAGGAAAAATTGGGAAAGTTAAAGTGCAAAAAAACGGGAAATTCCTAGATGGTGGATGGCGTCTGGTGCCTGAGCCAGATGCCATCGCATTAGAATCAACATAACCTTTATACTCGCGATTTCGATTCATATACGTGTGTACTCCTAGGATAGCATTCTATGGATTCTTAAACTGTTATTAGAAAAACGTAAATTAATGACACATTTCTCCACACGTTGGTGTGCTTCAGTAGTCTATAGCTGTTAAGTTACATTGGCATTTCTCAGAAAACTTGCAATTGTAAGTGAGTGAGTGAAGAGATTTGGGCGGCTCTTAACAGCGGTGCCTTGGAAATCCAAAGGGGATGAAACGAGGGGGGTATGGAGCAGAGCCTGAATACAAGGGTGGGGGAAAATGGATATCCACGAGAAAATATGCCGATCAGCGGCATCGTCAGGCAAGATTTCCACGTGCGGAAAAACCTCCCCACTCCGCTTTCAAGTTTTTCCAATTTCAACACCCAAATAATTCAGAGTTGAGACATGTTCAGTCATCTTTGATATGCAGCTTAAATCTTATATGATTTTCGGCTAATTTTAGACATTTTTTTTGTGTATCCTTGTAGCTGAGATTTGTTTGTGTCAATGGTATTGCATCGAAATGAAAAATCAGTGCATTTTATAGTTAATTGCCTAGACATTCAGAAATTTCATGCATAAATACGTTTGACCGTAGAAAACTAGTGAAGTCACCTATCGAATTCCATCTGTTACATATATTTTTTCAGAAAAATACCTTTTAAGGTTTGCCGTCATTGTGTTCATTGAGTTACTTTGTTTGATTTTTTACCACGCCTTTCATTTCTTTTGCTTTATAATACCTGATTCACACTTACATTTATCTTGTTTGATAAAATGCTTTCGTGTAAATAATCACAGAAAAAATATTTTATGTCGTCTACAAAAGTCTTTTATTGGCATTCGCCCTGTCAGGTATTTTTTTATGATCTCTACTAAATTTTGTGACCACTAAAAATTTGTTTTGTGGTGGCAACTAAAAATGTTTTGCTCACCACAATAATTTGGCCGTCACAAATAATTTATTTTCAGCGAATATTTTGGCTTTTCCAGTAAATTTAAATACATAGGCTTAATATTCCATCGGACATATCTTTGCTATATTGGAAACATTTGTATTAGTCGTCAGAAATATGACTATGAAAGTTCTTTTTTTACAAAATATTATATCTACTTAAATAAACCTATGTTGCGATAGTTTTATGATAGGTTTGGTTACTTTTCTTATACGTTTGTTGTAACATTTATGCATTCTTTCACTTTTATTCAAGCCTACATTCCAAAAGGGAATACAAGCCTATCAGATATCTATCCTTTAATTGTATCTTTGAGTACATACGTGTTATTTATTGTGTGTGTGTCCCACACAAAAATTTCGATCGCATGAGCGAGATTTCACTTAATTTGGTAAACACATTGCACATAGTAAGAACACAAGTATTTTATAGTTTTCGACAACAGTGGGTATTTATCTTCAAAACGGCAGCCATTTTTTAATTTGTACTTGGTTTAAATTTAGCGTTTTGACAATGCATCATCTAAGCGTTAAATTCAAAGCTCGGCTTCACATTTTTTACAGAATTTCTTAGTTTTCGTACCATAATTTCGGATTCAGATTATTTCTAACACTGTACGATTATAACAAATTTACATTTGACGAGTTGTTTAACCTTAATTGTGTGTTATGTGATAATTGTGAAAATTCATGAACATATTTATATTTTATGAATAAGCAGGAAATAACACACAGTTAAAATTACATACAAAAGTACTAAACAACTAGTAAATTATAAATTTTCAGTAATCAAACATTTCCAATAATATCTCTGAAACTGAAATTATGACGCGAAAAAGATAATGTCCGCATAATACGTGAAGTCGATCATTAAACACAAATATTTTTATTGTTCTTACATTTCGGAAGAAAACACAACATCAATATTAAACCTTTTGCGCTTTATTTTGGAAACTGCTCTACCAATTCTCACCAAATTTGGCGTGTAAGTATTTCTATAGTATCGCATATAAACATAGAAGTTGTTAATGGATAAGGTTCTTATTTTCAAAACAGCAGTCATATGAATATTTTAGTTTTGTTTGTGATGCTAACCATAGATTTATAGTAATTTCTACCAAACTTTGTGTATTGACAGCATCGAATATATATCATAACGTAGCTTATTTTATATGCTAACTAGTAGGAGAAAATCCCATGTTAATATAAAGTACATAGGCAATATATGTAACCAATTTCTATTTGATTATTTGTATGGGTTTTTTCTATGTAAGCATTAAATGAGATAATACATAATATAATTTATCTGGCATTTTGAAACATAGCACCACACGAAAAACTAAGCTTTTGAGTCCTATCTCGGGAAACAATTAACATCCCACTATGCAATTCAGATGACAAATTATACTTTTATATATAATCTAAATTTACATTTCTTAAAGGGGAAGTCAAACAGAATGTCCATACAGAATGCCCATAAAGTTTTCCCCTATTAAAAAAGTAAGTAAAACAAAAAGCACAAAGGTGATCAGGGTACAGTTTTTACAGAAACGTATAGTAACACATGATAGTTTTTAAAGCAACAAAAAAACTTCTACTTGTGAACTATTGGTTGCACAAACAACATATAAGCAGTACTCAATTTCACACCATGTGTTGCTCAGAATATCTTCGGAAACATCTCCATCTTGTGTTCAATAACAGTATGGTTGTTTGGGACACCATATGCTTACATTATACCTATCCACTTCGCCGGAGGTGTGAAACATTGACTCGTCTAAGGAACAGACGAGTTACAGATAGGCATTGTCATCATAAATGCGACACAATATCTCAATTAAAAAGTATTACATTGAGAATGGTCAGTCGGTAGCAAGGTTTTGTTGCAGACACACCCTGGGCAGAGGAGCCTAGGAGGGCAGGCTCGAGTGCCAAAGCGAGCAGACCAGGTGCGGCGTGCGGTGTTTGGATTATTAATGTAAACTAGACATCCACAGGAAGAAACGGGCAGCGGGTATGCGAGTATAATTAAAGGATGTTGCGAGGACATCCCCCCCCACCACACCACTGGAAGAACACAATATTATAATACAGAAAATGGCAATCGCATTAGTAGAGTATGACTTTAAGGCTCCAATAGCAAAAAGTAAATTAAATACTTCAGCATATGCCATGAGCCGGATACTGACAGTAGGTCAAGCAAAATTAAAAACTATAGAGACTAATAACGTTTAATATAACATAAAAACAGAAATGATGCACTGGAATACTATGTATAAAACCTTAGCACAAAGCTTATACCAAACCCCACATAAATAGAATAAAATAAACCATATTATTGCTAAGTAATATATTGAGGGAAAGCTCAATAATAGAGTAGACATAAAAAATATTTTTGAAACAAGAGAATAAGCTTCCTATATGTCAAAAATTAGTTAAACAATCTTAAATTCGGAGATCACTCCCCTTCAAGTAATAGAAAAATCATTGAAAACTATTTTTGAAGTAAATATAGAGTTTATAGAAGAAAAACATTAATTAAATTAAAGTTACTAGCATAGACCCACAATTAAAATTCTAAATAATTTTAACAATAATAAAGGAAACCAGATACTATTTACCAGTGTATCAGCACAAAAAATAATGTATAAAAATTGAGAATGACAATTAATTATTATTCATGTTGCCCATATACACACAAAGTTCACAATTTTCAGGGGAATATGGATGTGAGCCACACATACAAAAATTTAAAACGGCACTTACAGACCCAGCTAAATCCGAACCCAAATGCGTAAAATTAGCTATGTGCTATGGAATCGCAGCTAATGGAGAAATGTATATAGAAATACAAGCGCCAGTGGGAGATAAATAACTCACATTAGTCCCGAAATACTATAATAATGAAATTATATTAGCACACCACGACACATTACTAGGAGGCAGCATTTTGGGGCATTTAAAGCCCGAAAGAAAATTAAAAATACGTACTATTGGGACAAAATGAACCAGGAAATAAAAAACTATATAGAAATTGCGCCATTTGTTAAAAAAGTAAACCTACCGCTCAGAAACCTATAGAACAACTTCAGTCAATACGAGCTCCACCATTACTAAAATCTTGGGCATTAGATCCCAAAAGACCATTACAAAATTCAAGAAAAGGTAACTGATACAGGTTAGGACAACAGTAGACAACAGTTGACACGCAGATCCTACCAACTGGGATGGATATTTATAATTCATACTATCTAACTGCAACTCAAATGTTAATGCGAGCACGAAGGCAAAACAACAATCACATATAACAGGAAATAAATATTCACAATGAGGCAAGTAGTGGTGTAAAACGTTAATAAAAGGCGAGAGCAAGCTAAATTGAATCTAATCCAAGCACAAAAAAAATTAATTAAATTTCACAAAAAGCACCAACTTAATAACCTAAAAATAGGTGACTGGGTTGGGGTAAACAACAGGGCATGCACTAAAGCAATAACATTTAAGTACACTGGTCCAATCCGTGTAAGAGACGTTATTGGACACTCGACAGTACAAATCCAAATAGGAGAAAACATGGACACAAAATATATGACACTATTAACACAATAAATTTATAACTGGCGCACACAAAAAAACTCATTTTGTTAAGTTACAGGAAAAATAAGAAAAACATGACAACTACTGGAAGAAGAGTAAGTGTCATTTTAATCATTATTCTTGTACACTCAACAAGTGTCTCTGCTTACCTACAACACGCGAGACTTTACTGGAGAAAGATAGAGACAAAATATTATTTGTGATGAGGAAACTCCCATTGACATATCGAATACCCATTCAGTAATAACAACAATGCTACAAATCCTCGGAATATGGTTATAGAAGGCATGCACAATTAACGCAACATCAGTATGTTCAAAAGTTGGTTGCAATTCAGAAATATATTAGAACGGTACACGACAATATTTTGCAAGAGTTCATAGATGAGATTACAATACTCACAAAACAAAAGCGATTGGGGATATAAGCAACTGGTGTTGCAGCCTTCTTTCAAATAAACATTTAGAAGCTCTACTTTCAAATGACAAACAATTAGCAACGCAACTTACAAATTAATGAATGTGGTAACGATGTCACACAAAAATATTAATGTAACAGTCGAAACTGTAGCGCAAACTAAAACACAAGTAGAAAGGAAAATAAACAAATTAGAACAATAACTAAAACAGTAAATCCACAAGGTAAAACGACAAACTTGGTCGAACCAGCAGTTATATTACAACAGCTGACCATCACAATACTGCTACATAGTATCAATAAACTAATTTGTGAACAGCATATTCCAACGTATATTGAGCACTGCTAACAAAACCGCGCCTGCCAACACAAGCAATAACATACGAACAATTGATAGCAGACCTTAAGAACCTTTGAATAAAATATCAAAGATCTCAACTTACAACTCAGTAATACCCAATGCGCACGTAGATGCATACTATTCAAATTCAATTACTGAGTGCACTATCTCAGGTACTCAATGCCAATCAAAATTCAAGTACTGCTTGAAATCACAATTACCGAGTGGCAAATGTATTAAATAATCAGCATAACATATACATGTACATATGAAAACGAAACCTGTACTATCAACACAGCCAGTATATTAATTGCGATAGAAAGTAAGTTAAAATATATGTAAGTTTTTCCGGAAACGCCAGAAAAAGAATTCATTTTTATATTAAATGCTGTTCACGATAAAGTGAGCACTTTTAAAATAAAACTTAGAAGAAGTCTCTGTTCCTACCTGCATATATTCTAACGGGCACCCTGAGTGACATGCGCCCAGTTGAGTTGGTAACGATGGACGGGTATGTAGTACCGTATCTCAACGTCGAATGAAAAGTGTTAGGTAACCATTTCTGTTTACTAAATTTTTTCTTTCGCTTTCTGTTTTTTTTTTAATGCACTGGAGTGTAAAAATTAGCAGAAAATTTGTAAACTATTTACTTTTCTAATAAATTCAGTTTCCCTATACCGACGCATGCATAAAGTGATGATGCCCATGACAATGTTAATCTTACATAAGGTGGAAGAATACACAACGTGCATAAGAGTAAATCTTAAGCAGGGCTATCAAAAGTGCTCATTTTACCATGAGTAGCCTATATACACTGATAGTGTAGTAAAGAAATATTAATTTAGACGTGGGACCACGGTGGCTGATCAGTTAGCCTGCTAGCCTCTCATCAATGAGATCCGGTTTCAATCCCCGGCCGGGTCACTCCGGATTTTCGCATGTTGGAATCGTGCCGGACGATGCCATTGGCCGGCGGCTTTTCTCGTGGATCTCCTATTTTCCCCGGCGCTCTCCATACCCACTCAATCATCCTCATCGGCTTTCAAGATCTCGATGTTCAGAGTCGTCCAAATCTCTTCACACATTCATTAATTTAGATGTTGGCTTATTTTGTGAAATCTTTTTCGTGTGGGGCAGAGGACTAAAGAGGTAGGTAGTGAGTTGAGTGTGAACTATCAGACGTGTCATTCGATCGCTGCTAGACATACAAGCGCCAAGATTGGTGAGGAAGGAGGGGTGGTAGGGTGATGCCACGATATGATGGAATTTCTTCTAGGAATTCGGGTGTGTGAAAGGATAAAAATAATGATAAAAATCAATCAAAATATGAATATTAATAATTATTTAGGCTAGACCTCAGCCAATATATGTGTATGATCACTCTAGTGAACTGTGCCTACATACATCAATAAGCATTTATGTATTTATTTAGCGAAAAGAGAAAAATAATACTTATTTGCCAGCAATAGACCATGTTCAATGAAAACTCTGTGATTTCATTAACGGAAATAATTAGGATGCTGATCGCATTTCTTGAACGATACCTTGTGGTTTAACTGATAATAACATTTATGC
The DNA here is from genome assembly GCA_029891345.1 of Dryococelus australis. Taxonomy (NCBI): domain Eukaryota; kingdom Metazoa; phylum Arthropoda; class Insecta; order Phasmatodea; family Phasmatidae; genus Dryococelus; species Dryococelus australis. Next base: position 214,021,817 of record CM056994.1, read on the forward strand.
ATACAAATGTTAACCGCTTTCGTACAACATTACTCAAAAACCAAATACGTGGTGCATATATCTGCTTTGCTCAATTTAATGTAAGTAAACTTTAGTTCCAGTTTATTATAATACCTGACTAGCACAAAAATTTCGGGGAAAACAGTTTAACTCAAAAAGTTGGCCTCTGGGTATACTAGTTCGTATCCTCTGAAAAATAATTTCGTAGCACAGTTCAAACATTTTAATCACTATAATTGCTCCGTTCATGTTAACTGTCTAACCAAAATGATGATGTTTCAAAAGAAATATTAAATGTCTACTTAGCCGAAAGAACTCTCAAAAACTTCAGATTCAATCCTGACTGAGATAGTAAAGAATAGAGATGCCAAACGGCATAGTCCTTACGTCCTTCCAAGGAGGCGTTGTCTGCATCTTGAAGAACACTCGAAATCTAATTAATTTCAGTCGGGCCTCTTCTCAAATTGCCCGCTGAATACTACGTAATATGGGGTGCCTCTCCGTTCGCCTTATAATCCTAGCTTAGGTCGGCGGACTTTGCAATAACTCTCTCATCTCGGAGCCCTAATTTATAATGGACCGTCCATGTTCGCATACAGAAGGAGAGTGTCCTTTACGGGTATTCAGCCGAAGCCAACTTACAAGAAACGGAAGTTATGATGATATAATTCCTATGCTGTCATTGTGATAGCAATTTATAGCAATAAGTTTATTCTTGGTGGCCTATATTAGCCAGGTACTCTACTTCAACTAAGAGGAAACAGCTTATCACACTCAGAGAATACATATCAACAGTGTTCAGATTCAATGTATGGAAACCAGGTTAGAAAAAATAAATAAAATACCAGACGTAGTAAACATTTACCATAATAACATACGCATGGTTATGTCAGATCTGATTACTGAGAAAGGTGCTAAAAAATATAAAATTATTCTATTTCCGTGGGGCTACATTTAGGGGCAAAAATAATTAAAAATATTATTACAAGGAAAATATTTAGAATACACAATGTAAATATACAGGTGACATGAAAGTAAACAAACTTTGAAATCAGTGGTGGCCTCCCACCACAATATCCCACAAGAGATATCAAAAAGTGATAAACGTGATTGTATAAAAGTGGCCATTGAGCTATACAGCTTAAAAAAGTTAGCAACCAAATGTAAATTCACACGTAGACAAGGAAAACCATTTACTATAAAAATAGTGTTTCCCCACCAATATGTTCTCACCAATGCGCCTTCCCCCCTTCCCCTACATAAAAATAATGTGCATTAATCATACTTTGAATATATACATTCAGACACATAATGTTGGCAGCACCGAAGTGCAAATATCATGTGGTTGCGAACTCGTGTCAAACACACAAGTTATCATAGAAGCTACGCAGATTTGAGACAAACACACGCCAATAGCGCCAAGGGTACACACAGCCGTGCTTACAGAAATCGAATTCCAAGTCAAACAGCTCAAATTAGATAAAGGAATCCACTTCTAAAACATAAATAAAATCCTCAACACTAAATGGAAAGTAGAGCATGCCAACCTACCAGTCTTACGGATGAACGTAAAACTAATAACAGACCCAACTTTGGAAGATATAAGGTATTCATCTTATTAAAACAAGATGATTACAACTAGGTTAGTGTCGCCACCGTTATATTACTGGCAATCATGCTAATAACACTACGTAAAGTTCATAAAGATATCACTACTTTTAAATGAGATAGTTTTTAACGCATAAGAAAATAAATAATGGTGTCCTACATTCTCCAGAAGGGGAGATAAATTAACCCTATGATTCCATTGGCAGTTCAACAATGAACATAGAACTCCATGAAGAAGCAACATAAGTAACAAAACTTTGGAGTGCACTATCTTGACTGACATCATGCAAGAAGCGCAGTGCGCAACAGTCGATATACATTGCACAGCAACACATTACACGAAGGCAATTCACATTAAATTCAGGTGAGGAAACAAAACGGAACCATGATCAGCTTGAAAAGAACAAAATGTCGCCTCACAGCCGCATACCAAAACACGCATTTTAAGCCAACTGTTATATACATGCAACACATATGACAAGCACTAACACGCAGCAGGCACACTCAAATAAAAAACGAACATGCATAAATAAGTAATTAGCACAGACACAACCGTTAGGCACGAATTGGTTATCCACAACTATATAGGTAATCACAGAACAGCCAAAGAATTTTTAATTATTTACATGTCGACAAAACCATGGGGACAGCTTACATTGAGGCGAAGATAAGGTAACACGCGGCAAAAACGCGTGCTAAGTCTTTTTCGTGCACGAGGTAGCAAATCATCTCACAGAGCGCAGCAGTGACTAGCGCAGCAGAAGGTAGCAAAAGTTAAGGGAAAAGTAATAATGCCCCAGGACTCCCTATATTTTCAAGAAAAACGAAATCATGCACTACAGTAGATTGAAAAAGCTATGTAAATAATGAAATATAAAACTAAAACGAAGCATGCGAAATAAATAAATTTAAAGAAACTATAGTGTATAATAAAAGCAATGCAAATCATAATAATAATATAGATTCAAAATATCACCTAGATTATAAACTAATAATAATACAATACAGGAATTTAAATAATTAGACTACTCTTGTGACGTGTTGCAGCATAATGTGCGCAGTTAAAATCATCAAAAAGACATATTGCCGGTGATCGGCGCACAGAGAAAAAAAAATTTGGGGGTCAAATGGTGCCTACCACATTCCTCCTTCCATGTGGCGACACAAAGCAACAATGACAGATATTATTGAGATTAAAGGCAACATAGACGACTGTGTGTACATAGAAGCTTGTATAGTATAAGTAATAAGAAAAAATGTTTATAAGTACAAATATTGCAAAAATGAACATACAGGTATAGTCTGTAGGAATAATATTAAAATTACTCAAAGTAAATAGTTTTACAATGAACTAGGTAAAAATTTATCTACATAAAACCAAAAATAAATTAACTGGTAAAAATAGGTAAAGTGAAATGTACACTTATAAAATTTAATATAAAGCTTTTAAGTCAAGTGCATTAGAATTTTAATGTGTGTAATGTTACATAAACGAAAACAAATAGGAGTTCATTAGATAATGCGATATAAGAAGTAAAGAGATGTCAAAGAAGTCGAAGTCTTAAAATAATTAAAAAATTATGAGTAACACAGCTATTATAACAAATATTTAACAGCCTATAAATAATAGAAAGGCCCATATCGTTCTATCGGGAAACGAATGATTAAGTGCGCGAGGACACTACTATAGACTTTTGATCACCACTGCAACATAACTCATGTCTACTGCGAGCGCGTGGAAGAAGGGCTGCGCCTCATGCATCCACGGCGGACAGTCCAAACTCGCGCCCATTGGCACTCCCTACCCCCAGACGCCGACCTCTACAGCAACATCCAAACCACACCACCCTTCCATGGCGATCGGGAACGATTGCATTTCCAACGAAGAGGTGGGGGGGGGGGCTGTTGTGGACGCACCCTGGGCAGCAGAGCTGAGGAGGGCAGGCTCGAGTGTCAGAGCGAGCAGACCAGGTGCGACATGCTGTGTTTGGACTATTAATATAAACTAGAGGTCGGCAGGAGAAAGGCAGGCCAACGGGTGTGTGAATATAAATAGAGGGTGTTTCGAGGAACCCTCTCCCCCACCCCCCTTTTCCAGAGGTTTCCAAGACACCGTTACGACGAGGCGTGGCCCGAGGTCATCGCAGATCGGCGGGCCCAGACGTCCGCTGATCGAATCATCAGAGCATACACAATGGTAAGTGTAACCCTTCGTAAGCGATAGGTGAAGCTGTCTTCAATATCAGAAGGCTGCAATGAGAACTATATATTTATCAGGTATTGAATATATTGTCTTCAGTATTAACTTCAATCAGGATTAACTTAATAAAGCTTTTAAAGTCTTTCATGGAGATGGTATTAAAGTCATTGATATATTGTACGTTAACGAGTTAATAAAGCTGGCGGTCAATTGTAGAGTAATTCAGATCTTGTTATTTGTGTTTTGCTACCCCCTCCCCCAATTGGTTAAGCATATGTATGCTAAACCCTGAAGCATAACAGTTTTCATGATCTGAACTTAGTATGCTCACAGATGAAGACGTTTGTTCAAGACTTTGTGCACAGTTTAAATTGCAATGTAATTTCACGTGAAGCATGGCATGTTGATTTGGAGGGTATGCGCTGAAATGCTTCCCGCACTTTGTCAACAGTTTCTTCATTGACAGATGTACTCCACACTCTCGTCTCTTCAAACATCGCACATGAAGTTGTTATGCCTTTATGATTAGGCAGTGGTCGTCAATGTTGTCTTCGGAAGTTGAGATGAACAGTCACTGGTCTCGCGATACCTTACAAAATATTGGGCACTTCCTTCTTTGAAGCCATAGCATAGCGCCTCTTACTCCTTATTCAGCTATCACCTGACACTAAACCAAAAAAAATCCTTAATGAGATATTGTACATTTTGGTGGAAACAGCACTTTGGCATTTTGTGTAATTTATTGTGTTTTTGATTTTTGTAATGAGGGAAAGACTTTCTGAACTAGCAAAGTTTACATGCTAACAGTACCAATGTCAAATTTAAAATGTGCCAATCCATAACATTTTTGTGCGACATTTATGAAGATAACACCAAATGAGAAATTAAGCTATAATGCTATATGTCAGGGAAAATGCAACCAATTCCCACCAAATTTTGCGCAAAATTATTATTAAATTATGTCATGTTAATGTATGTGTTGAAGTGGTTAAAACGTGTTTATAACTGCGGAGATATGAATAATTATATAAGCGTGTTACATGCACTGAACTATAAATTCAATCTTGGTATGCTGACGGTATCCATTAGAAGAATCAAATATGAATATTTAGTGCCCCTTTTGCGTGTCTATAAAGGCGCCAGGTGAGTTAATGGTAATTAAATACCATATCTCAGGATCAAATTAGCTTATTCCTACCCAACTATGTATAAATATAGTTCTACATTAGGGTTTTAAAAAGTTCATGAATTACTTATAACCATGTCAGACACTTGTTTTGAAAATCGTAGTCATATAAATATTTATATAGTTTCATCACATTTTTTAAACAATATATATAAATTCATCCAAACTTGATATATTGAGAGTATATACTATATCACTATATATGGCTATACAGAACCTCTTTTAAAAGCAATTTGGTATCTATCACAGTGCCAAACGTGAAAGAATTATGGTATACCTATTTTCATTTAATTCTGCACACAATAAGTGATACGGGAAGACATATATACTCATAAAAATTAAATGACTCACATGTATTTATTCAAAATACGGTTCTGTAAATATTTCAGGTTAGAAAACTAATTTCACCAACACATTCAACTGATTTGAACTAAAGTTATTGTTCCAAATCCTACCTCTGGGAAGCAGAAGGTCACACTCCAGCTTACGGTATGAGGGGTCTAGGTTTGAATTGAGCGTAAGGTTCAAAGTTATCTAAAACAATTCAAAATAGAGCATTTATAAAAATAAATTCAAAAAAATTTAAACTTTTAAAAGTATTATTTTAAAATAAAATTTAAGAGAATCGATTAAACATTTATTAAACAATTTCATAAAGTGTTTGTCTCCTGTGCTCCTATCTATATTTAGATTCTCGTAAAGGTGATGGAGTTTGCCAACTCCCAATATGGCGACCAGTAGACAAGAAATTCATTATTGGCAAATTATTGGTCGGCAAGCCTCGGTCACAGTCACAACACTAGCTAATTGTATAGACTATTTAGTTGGCCATCCCGCCACAAGTTAACCTCAGCGAATTATTAGCTTTACATAGCACACATCCCATTTCCCCTCCCATGACCTGCCTTCCACACCACCAATCCACCACACGACTCTGCCAGGTCATTTATTTGGTTCACATTCTACCCGCATGACAATTTTCCTTTTATAGTCTTCAAGTCACACCTCTCCCTTTTACATTGGCTTCTTCTATGACTTCCTCTCCTGGTTCATTCATTTGAAGGTTTTACACAGGAAAGTCTTCATCTTGTAAATATTTGGCAAAATTATGTAAAACAAAATATGAGAGAACTACTGATGGTATTCTGTCATGTGCTAGTCCTATTTTATGTTGAATAAATGGAAATCTTTCTTTAATCTTGCCAAATCACCTTTCAATTACACACCATTCCCTTTTGTGTAAAGTGTTGTAAGAATGTTGTTCTGCTGTATTTGGGTTCCAGAATGGAGTCATTAGGCAAGGTGCCAGTCCATACCCTTGCTCTCCTAATATTAATTCACCAGGGTCATTTTCTTGAATCCCTCTGAAAAGTGCAGAATTCCTCCAAATCCTTGAATCATTCACTGAACCTGGCCAAGAACAGTCTTCACTCGTAAATAATTCTTTACTATTGCAAGTAGCTTGCATATTCAAGGTTGCCACACCTTTCCTGTTTATATGTACATCTTCATGAACATGAGGCTTGTGTATAGGAATGTATGTACAATCCAGTGCTGCTATAGCACATGTAAATGTGTTCTTAGTTTGCCATGCAGCCTTTCCATCCTCTAGTTCTTGTTGAGTAATTGGAAATTTAACCCATACAATTTACTTTCCTGTTATTTTTCCAGTAACATAACTTATAGTTTTGGACACAGATGTCTTCGCCAACACCGGACTGGAAGTCTGGGTCACCAACATAACGAAGGACTATTCTAATTATTTCTTCACTTGATAGTGCTTTACCTATTGTCTCAACATACTCACCGAGACAATAGTTGGCTAACTATGATTCATTTTCAGGGTTAAACCTGTACAGTATTTTACAGTTTCTTTCTGTAGCATTTCTTCGTACATCATACATTTTCGTCTTCCTTAAACCATGTACATTCATACATTCTGCAATTATAAACAACTTGTAACTACATCTGAGTCTGTTCGATACCACACTTAAGAAACAGGGATTACAAACTCAATAAACTGAGTTTAAGCTTTCTTTATTCATGTCTCTTTGGAGTATAAACTAAGTGGTTGAGCATTTCCCCCTCTCCTTGAGTATCTTCTCAACTCCGAGTTTGTACTTCAAACTTTTATTCATACGAAACATAGTTTAAACCCCATAAATCGTGAGCAAAAGTATATTCTTGGTTATATTCATATCACCCATTGAGTAAAGATATACCTAGAGTGGACTTTCCCAGGTGAAATTTTCTGACCATTTCAGAAGTTAAGAATATATAGTTCGAGGGATGAACATCACGTCGCGCTAGTTCATTTTCGTGGCGTATGCGAGGGGAATGCCGGTGGCGTTGCCACATTGATATCTACCCTCTGTCTCAATGACACTCCATCTGTCACTCCCAGTACCAACTCCGCAACAGTAGAACGTGTTCTGAATGTCTGCTATAGCCACAAGCTGAGACAGATAATATGGCGGACACTCGAGTTCCTATCTCAATTCGTATATATCCGTTTATGAAAATCATACAAGTTCTGAAATATATATATAACGAACAAAATTAAACTTAATTTACATATAAGTAACGGGAAACGTTGCATATTACCCACACAGACATAATTAAAGAATAAACACCAGTATATAAAATACGCTATAAATGTGGATTTATGTTTTGTATATATCTTATCACATGTATGCATAGTAAACGGCTTGTGTAGCTCAGTGAGTTAGTGCGCAAGTCTGCGCCATATAATTGTATGTTTTAGAGTTTAAATCTCCCAAGGGTAAAGAAATTTTTTATGTGACACATTATGGCTAACTTTAACTTATTTTATTGTTATAAAATGTTTATTTCCACAATATATTTGTCTAAAACTAACAATACGCAAGTACCACGATAGTAAAACCGACGAGCAGTGGTTGTTTGTATTATTTTGGCCGTATAACCGCAAAAGCATGTTTAATTATGTAGAGCAAAAGATTGATTATTATTATCATTAGATATACACATTTAAAAACAGAGGCGTGGCTGGGATATGAGTTGATATATTGCTACATATCCCCTTACCGAAATGAAAATAAAATTTGAAAACGAAATGACCAGGTATATTTATGTAAATTCAAGGAATATGTGGTCTTCCTTGAATATGAATAATGTTTATAGCATTATGTGGTTCCATATCTGTACATGATCCCATTGATTATAAATAACGATATAACTATAAATCTGTAACAATAGAGGTTTTGTATTTTCATCAAAAACATAAATATGATATCTACAAGCACTTGCAAGTACTATAAGTACATCACCACTACCATTGACAAAACGTACATACTTATTACATATGCCATTGAAACGGACTAACGCACATACCCTGATGGCAGTGGAGACATTGCATCATACTTGAAAATAATGTATAATAGATTCAATTCCCATAAAGAGTCCAATTTTTCCACATGTAAAAAAACTTAATCGGTCGTAATGCACAGTGGCATGAAAGTAGTCATTGCATGTTTGCCTGTAGTGAACAGACAATGAATGTCATTCAAATAGAAGTGAGAGAAAGCAACACATTCGCTAACAACTCACTTACCAAACATCATGAAGATATTAACTTGTCATTTACCATCGACTACAAGAAATAGCCTCACAGAGCGGGTATATGCGAAATACGTGGGTGCTTTGCATGCACGCAGCTGGAAGTGTTCGAATGAAGACTAAGTTAATCGTGTAATATGAACAAATGTAACGAAGTTTAGAGGCAAACTTCACGAGCTAGACAGAGAAAGACCAGATAAGGTAACCAGTCCAGCAACCATGCAGCCAGTAGAAAGTAGTCATTGCATCTTCAGCCTAGCATACCATCACAAATAATTGCAGCCTACCAGTCATAGGTAACAAGCAGGTCATGCTGTGACAACCCAAGACACGAACCATCATCATGTAGTGATAATCGTATAAAAGCACTTGGTCGTCGAGCATAGTAGCTACATTTACATTCACCTACAGATGGAATCATCGGTTGACGATTTACCATCCGTAAAACACTGCCAATATCGTCAACAGCAAGGAGCCTGACAATCATTATGGTACCAATGTTACCAGTGTGAAAATACCTTTAGTAAACTCTGTAACACAAGACATCATATTCGCCAGTAGTGATAGTATGCCTACAGAAGACAATCTCGCATATGCAAGTCCACAAAAAAAATCCATCTACAAACACCTACTTGCAACAGGACGAAGAGAGATTCTTGGTTCTAATTGTAGTGCAACCCTTACAGACACACCCCAGGAGCTCGTGTAAGACACAACGGGAGTGAGCAGCAAGCCAACATGGAAAGATGAATGAGTGTAAAACAGTTGAGAGGACAATGTTGCACAGTGATCGACTGGGTAAAGCAAACAACCATGCTGACGTTTGCACCACACACAGCCATTTACTGAGATAATGCAAACTAGCATGTAATGTGAACATTATGAAAGCGAACATTATGTAAATATGGATGATATTTCATCGGTGAGCGGAAAGTAGATTCTTACGACTACATTCATCCACTATGGTAATGTACACTGCTACTATGGTTGAAGACTTACCAACTGTGTCACCGCCGTCATCAGCAGTATTATGATATCAATGCTACTATTGTGGAAATACTTTTAGTACTTGTTGTAGTTCATGTGTGGATAAAATTACCATTGCATGTTCAGCCCAGCATACTGCTGTGACTTCTCATTAAAGGAGGAGACCACACATTTACATAAACTTTAGTTTATTCAAATCTCAAGGAATACAAATACCACTAAGCAAGTGCGGTCCTATTAAGATATTTAAGTAGTGGCAGTAGTACTCTGAATTACTTTAGATACTTAGGCTAGCATTCTCAGATCTCTCTTGCTCTAACTGAGCATAATTTAAACCTTCTCCTGCCCTGGTACCTCACATGGCCTAGGTCACCCTGACAGGAAGTATATTTACCCCGATAACGTAGTCGGCAATGATGAGGCGCTCTCAATGGTGGATGGCGATGGCATTGACCACAGGACCACTGAACTGGTGGTCCTCAAGACGGGCGTTGATCGGGCAGGGCCTCCGACCTCTGGAGCAATATGGCGCCCCGAGCAGCCATTGTCTCATCCTTACATACTAGTTGACCCTACCTCATAACCATTCCCCTGGGACTATTGATAAAACAACTGGGTAGGCTTGCAAAGGTCACGCCACAATCCCGCATAAACGCACCTCGTGGTAGCCCTTACTGCTGGCAGCAGCAGTATGAGGCCCCGTCTTCGGAAGGTCCATCCGTCCTCACCTGAGAAGACCAGGGCCGGACTATTCATGGGATGGTGTGATTGAGGTCAAGGCGTCGTCACCGTGTGGCAGCTTGTGGTAAACGGGAAGGCTAGGTGCACCTGGTGTTGAACAGCAGAGCCCGCTGGAGAGAGCCTAGCTTGTCCATGGAAGCCGGCAGGGTAACATTTTAAAAGTGTCCTTTGCATACTATACTTGTCAGTTTCCTAGGGTGCTGTCAGTCATGTGAGTATCGGAAGGCAAAACATGTAAGGTGTTAGTCAAATCATACTACTTACTTCTTTATGCAATTGCATTGGTATGAATATTCGAATTTTTAACTCTTTATGTACGCTTATGATATGATGTGCACCTTTACATAAGTTAAAAAAACAATTTCATTAATTATAATAATATGGAAAATATATTTACACTATATGTGAGATTTTTATTGAAGTAAAAGTTATAACACAACTTTACCTAATTCAATTTATTGATTAGTTTATAAATACTAGGAAATTTACAACACCTATTTACATATTGGTTAAATGTTACATGGCCATTGTGTAGTCTAAGATGATAACAGAATATTATAACATTAATTACCAAGGTAGTCAATGTTGTTTGTGTTTGTGTGCCAGCACGACTTACATTGGGTCGCTATTGGTTTGTGTTAACCGCGGATAAAGGACAGTATTGTGCTTTGCTCTATAATGTCACTACTCCCTACATTAGAAATATCGTAGAAATTAACATAACCAGCGCCGAACATGTGGTAAGGAGAACTGAATTATGAAGCACAAATTGAAGTCAACAGTTTGCAATAGACCAATTACTATGTGGGGGACATGTTTATACAATGTAGTAACATTATATGTTAATTTAGTACTATGATATAAGTACCATATAGGAGACATCAGTCTTACTTCTCTGCATAGAGACGATTTTATGACCATATACAATTATTTTACATAGTAAGCCTTGGGTAGTATATACAAATATTTTACCTATTACACATTAGTGATTGTTTTTACATGGCAACTACTTGGTGATTATATATATAAAAGTAATATTGAAACAAAAACAAAAGAATCATGCATTCAAGGGCCTCATATGAAAATGTAAAAAATCATGGCGTACTCGTCGCACGGCTCTGAGCTGCCATCAAGTGCTCTATAGAACAAAATTACAGAACTATTGATTATGCAAGCATGAGTTGCTGCAGTTAGAGTATGCACTTTCATTGTCCGTCAGGTACTGTCTCATAATTAGTTGGAATACTTGATACTAGGTAGTGCAGTCTGTACTGTCACGTTAAATTTCAGACGTGCCAACTTCTAATTCTAACTACACTTAACTGGGCATGCCATATGTTATCTTATTTGAGCAGCTGTCATATTGTGCACCTCTGTGAGACATAATTATCGCAAGTAGGCTTGCATTCAAAAGTAGTAAATTATTCTTTGTATATAGATACTATGTAACATTTGCCTGTATGAGGTAACACAGGCTTGTGTTTTGAATTGGCACTATAAAAATGGCAGCAGGCCCTAGGTTAGCTTATTTTTTATATATTATATGCACATATTAACTTATTGAGCCTAATAGTAAATATTGGTAACATAATTACATGTGATATCATATTGCTATTATATTCTCTTATACAATATTCTGCCAGTTCGCACCACGTAAGCATGTGAATTAGTTATATGGAGACATGTCCATTTTGAAATAACTAATATCGTGTATTCTGAATGACTGTTATATTACTCACACTATCTTTTGCAGCTTGTGCCATACGATTCAGTAAAAGGACAATTCATTTGATATTATAATAACTATTGCAAGAGCTATACTAAGAACTACAATTATCGCCAAATTCAATTTTTTAATGCTCTTGGGAAAGAACAGAAAATACTTGTGACTGTATTAAGGAAGGCCTGCTGGCGAAATAGTCAATTGTGGGAAACTATTCATGTAATATCTTCCAAACCTTAGTTAAATTTTTATTTACAGAATAAAGTGAAATACCTTCGTTCAACTTCAGCAGGAGCACCTTAAATTTACTGTCTTGAAGCCATAGTATAGGCAATATTGTGTGTTAAATTGCTAGGTTAGGGCTCTTTATATGGCGAATGTGTGTTGCATGAATAATCGTCAACTGGTTTGACGTGAGCTCGTGGTGGCATGGTAAATGGACTTCAATTATTCCAACTTCTGAGTTTGGAATTTCCTTTCTGAGTGATTTATTCACACATCTTAAGACTAGATTCCCAGGTGCATTGGTGATAAGATAATGGTGGGGTTAAATTGCTTCGACAACAAAGGGTTTACCTGTTTCACAACGAAATTTACAATATTGGAACAAGATGTCAACACTGTCTGATTACATTGTTGCTTTAAGGCAATTTACCTGACCTGTTGTCATCATCATATATCCTACTCTATGTCATTTATTTTCTTTATTCTGGCATAATTTAAATGTTAAAACAAAATGCTTAGTTTCTTATTGCAAAATGGATTATTCAATCTTTTATTTCTTAGACGGTGTTTACTAACCAGAAGTAATGATTTTTATTTCCTTTGTAGTGTGGCTACCCACGCTGTTTAACTCTTTATGACAAGTGCGGCTTCACCTGCACCATTAAAATGGTGATGCGCTGTGTTTTGTTTACCGTGTTCATGTGCACCGCATGTGGCCTTGTGCTGCTTCCACATGCTCGTTCTCGGCATCTGTAAAAAAGGGGGTTCATACTCTACAAATGTTACATTTATTTTCTATATACTATATCAAATTCTTGGCTATAATGCAGTGCGATTTCGCCTGGCACACGCGCTGTTGCATAGACCCTGGTGCAGCCGAACAAGGCAGTTGTTCTTCTAACAGGAGCTGTAATTATTTATTCAGCTGTGGAATTGATATCAGTGGCAGCTGGAGTGGTGTACTGTGCTGGTGGAGTCTCTTCCTATTGTCGTTGTAGCTTCAGCTGCTGGAAGTACACCCCTGCATGTATTTTATATAATTGCACACACGCAGTACCCACTATAACACCCAGGACCAGGAACAACATGCAGAATTGGGCAGTGCCCATGTCAGGAACGTGTCACCCTTAACATATAGAATAACATTAGGATTTGATATTTGGGAGCTTTACATTCCTTGTGCTAACTGTATAAATTTTTGTTTACCCTTGCTTGCGTATTTATATAGAAATTGTAGAATCCCAAAATGTCATGTACACGGTATGGGCCATGCTATTTAAAATCGGTCACTTTTTGCCTGGCGTGATTTTTCACCCAGACGAATTGACCTATCTTGAGGTAATTTTGCCGAAATTTTGTCAAATAGATCTTTTTGATTCTGTTAGGAGGCGATAAAATTGATGTGTGCTTGCTCGCGAGCTTGTTTCAATTTGTTTGCGTCAATCATTGGCGTGTGCAGAATAAGTGTGTGTGTGTGATGACATGAGGTGGTTGTACCTCTTCAACTCCATGTAAAAGAAAAAAATTAGCTGAATTTAGTACTTATGTTTTTTGGTGGAGTTGTAATTGAAAATAATATAAGCTACAGATTCCTCCTAGAGTGAATGATCCTCACTGGTGCAGGACATGAGGTTTAGTTGCTAGTAATAAATGGGAGTAGTCATCTACCTTTATATACTCCTATTCCTGTATAAAGACTGGGTGGTAGTGTGGAGTGGTGTTGTGGAAGGTAAAATAAATTCGACAATTTAGGCATGGGTCGAGGCAGGTGGTTTTGATTTGCTTTCGTGTTCTTGCATAGCGATTTCAATGTTGGCCTGGTATAGCCTGGTTATTATTTTTGCAATTACCGGTAAGGACAGGTAGTCCTTGTTCATTACCCTTTTTGCTACACGTGATTTGTCTGTAGTGTGAAAGTCTTGTTTTACTATTGGTTTGATTTCGTCCCAGTCTTTTTTATATATTTTTCAATGTTCCTTTTGACCTCGTCACATTTATTTGGGTTTTGTAATTGTGTCTGGGCTATGACTTTATAAAATGAAGTGCATGTCAATAATTCATATTTACTGTATATACGTTGTTGTTTAGTGTAATGAATTTTGTGTCTGCTGTTCCTGATGTTGGAATTATACTCATAGCATCGTCTTCTGTTTTAAGTTTACCCTTAATTATGCTTGCTTCGAAGTCTTATTCCGTTAGGGCGATTGCGAGTTTCTGGATGCGATCATTTTGTTCGGCCATAGTCTTCAGGTAGCAGAGACTTGCATGGTCTGTTTCATTTTTAATATTTACGGCAGTATAAGTATTGTTTAAAATAGACGACAAACTGTTTAGTTGCTGAAAGCTTTCTTTCTGTGGCCGATCAATTTTTTTTTCATTCAAAGACATTTTCATTGACACGAAAGCTATTGTGGTGCGATATTTACTGCCCAGGACTTCCTGCATTAGGACCGCTCTAATCGCTGTTTACGAAGCATCAAAAGCTAAAATTGTGTAGTGGTGTTCGTCAAACTTTACTTGTATGGGTGGTTTGAGTAAGGCAGATTTCAGTTTCTCGAATGCCTGTTCTTTGTGTTGCGTCAAATTGAATGTTACCATCTCCTTCGTTAAATCGGTTAATGGTTCAGCGAGTTGAGCATAGTTAAGAATGTATCTATGTAAATAGGACGTAAGTCCTAAGGAGTTTTCACAGTTGCTTTACTTTTTCGGGTGGTGCCATTTGTTGAATGGATGCAATTTTCTCTGGGTCAGTCTGAATCCCTGACGATAATGTAATGTCCGAGTATTTTGATGTCCTGCTGTGCTAAATTACATTTCTTAGTGTTAATTTTTACATCGTATTTGTGCAACTGTTTCATTACTTTCTGAAGGTTTTTTAAGTGTTCACTGAAGGTGTTACCTATAGTGAAAATATTGTCTATATAGGCGATAGATGTGTTCCAATGCAAGATGCCGAGCATAATGTCGACGAAATTCTGGAAGTAAATCGGACTTGTAGCAAGGCCCAACAGCATACAGGTGTAGTCGTATAACCCGACACCATCAATATTAAAGGCAAGTTTCTCTCTATCTTGTTTGCATACAGGGATGGCATAGAAGCCGCTGAACATGTCAATAGTATATATATATATTTATTTAATGTGTTGATAATTTACCCTGTTTTTAATATTGGATATTTAACTTTCTTAAGTTGTTGATTCAAAAGCCAGAAGTTCGTGAGGAACTGTATACTGCCTTGGCGTTTCTGTATCACATGACTCGGTGTGATATAAGGGGATTCTGACAGGGTAATTATTTGAGCATCTAGCATCTGTTGTATTTGGGTAAATACTTGTTCACACAGTTTAGGGTAGATTCTATAAACCTGTGCATGAATTAGTTTGTCTGTTGTGAGCTCGAGCTTTGTCTTGTAGTTTTTTGTTTCTGTGAACTCTGTGATCGAACTGGCGAACCAATCTTTGTATTGTTGTAGTAAATTTCATAGTTGGTGTTTTCGTTCTGGTGCTAGTGCGGGGTTTATGGTACCAAGTGTGATGTTCTATATGTGTTCTTCGTGTCACTCGATTTTGTTTATATAATGTTCAATGTAGTTTTTCATACTGTGCTCAATTGTGTTGATATTTATAGGTATTTTGCTGATATTGTTATTATTTGATGCATATATGAATATTGTGTCTTTAGACAGTACTGGCACTACATCATTAATCTTTATAAAATCTACACCTAGTATGATATCAAATTTAAGATTATCAATCAGTAGGAATACTTGCTGAAAATTGTAGCCAGAGATGCTGATATTGGCCTTAGTTTTATACCTTGGGAAGTCAGTGTCATTCGTAGCTCCCATTAGAGTAAATATTTCATTAACTGGTTCACACTTATGTTTGGTATCGATGCTATGCACAAGTGTGAGCAGTCGGTATCTGATAACACGTTGTAAGAGATACAGCGTATCTGCACATGGACGCATGGTGTTGACATCTTCATGTAACTAACGCAGCATTCGTCCTCGATGGTCGGCGAGGTATGTTTGTTTGTGATGTGGGATTGGGACTTGTGGCTCAGTTTCTGATCACACTTGTCCTTATTGCCACAGGGTTCTGTGATGATGTTGTGATTTGCAGTTATTGACAGTTATTGGCAAAACATTATTTTAATTTGTTAAAATGTGCTGTGGTGTCAGTATGAAATTGCTGGTTTTGATTGGGGAAGAGTGGGCATGCTGCTGCTCGGTGACCTGAATACACACACCGAGCACACATCATGGCCACCAGTGAGCGGGGACCTATAAAATCCATGTGTGCAGCACTGATGTCATGGCCATGCTGACTTGTGCATGCTTCCGGGTCGGCTTCGGCACACACCATCACTTCCGTGTATGTACCATGTCTATTTACATGGGCGCGGTGTTGTGTTTACCCTTGATAATGTCCTTGCAGGAGTCATCTCTATTACAGATATGTTTCCCTGAACTGCTTTTTGTGACACGGAAGGTGATACAGGATGACTTGTCCATGATTTCCTTTCATTTTAACTTTTGTATACACTGTAATGATGGTCGTCTTGGCATTTGAAAATTTTCACTGTAGAAATTCAATTTTGCTATTTCCGCAAATTATCTTGAGGGCACATGCTTACTCAAGTGTGCCTCGCAGATATTTATGATGCCTGCACTTTCATTTCTGGTTTCTTACTGTCTGTGTGGTTTCTTTGATTATTAATGCCCTGCATTTGATTCTGTTTTGTATTTGCTCCCTTTGAAGACCCTGTCTGCAATTCTTTATCTCGGTTATAGTGTCCCTGGTGTATGTTGTCCTGCAGGCATTACTGGCTTTAGTGGTGTACCCTTTAGGGGCCTTCCTGACTGTTTTTGGCATCTGGGAAATTCTGTTGATTGGGTGGGTTTCTTTAATGTTCCCTACTCAGAGTACCATGAAATTGTGTGTTTGGTTCTGCCCTGGCATAAATTGGTATTATTCTGTGAGTGGGGTGCCTGTGTTATTGTTGCAATGAGTTTTGGTGTGTGTTACATTCCTTTTGTGGTGTGTGTTGGTCTTCCTGTGATTTAATTCTTGTGTTAGGGTGTCGAATTGAGCCTTCAGTGTCCTGGAATTTGGTGTGTTCTGCAACTTTTGCCTGGCTTACCATGAGTTGGTTATATCTGTAAATACCTACGTCAATGGTCTTTAAGTCGTGGAGCAGTTATTCAAGAGTGTAATTCTGCACTGGTATCAATTAGTCCGCAACTGTTGGTAACAACAATTTCCAAATTATTTTTACTAGCTCGGCTTCTGTCAAGTGTGGGTCACCCTTATTTTATAGAAAATAAGGGTGCCTACATGAGTCTGGCAACTTCATTTTCTTTTTGTGTTTTGGTATTGGTGTTCTATGGTGTGTATTTTGGTGCATTCGTGTTCTATAATGTCAGATTCTGGCGGGGTAAGGAAATTAAAAATGTTTCAGTTGCTTGGAGTGTTTTGAGTGGGCAAGGTCTTAGCCGATCGTACTAGGTTGGCATAGGTGGTGTTGGTTTGTCTCATGAAATGAATTGCCTAATGCTGCGTTTTATTGGGTTGGTAAAGTTTGTTGTAAGTCAATTAATTCTGTATTCTCACTGGGTAACTCAGGGCATGTTCTGTTTTGTATTGTGCTCTTGGCATTGCTTGAATCGATTGCCACTGCTTTGACCAACTTCTTATTGTTTTGAATGCAGATTTCCCTGATTAACTCATGTCTGCATGTCAGTTTAATGCTGTATAGTGTAGCCTTAATATCTAGAATGCACACACAAAGCATATTATATTCCAATTTCCCCTTTTACAAAAGTCTTAAGTGGAATTTGTGTATTGCACAAAAAAATTAGCCCAAACAGTGGTGCTGTGGTTTAGCATGAATGAATTCTCTTTAAAAAACTTAATAATGCACACATACATTAGCTACAAGACAATGGGCGATTGTAGGGCCTGGTTTTGGTGACACTGCAATTGTGCTCATATTCAGAGATAAAGGCACTCGTTAATACCTAAACTCTACTTTATTCAAATCTCAAGGAATACAAATACATCTTAGAATGTGCGCTCAGATTAGTACAAGACATTAACTTGTGGCAGTAATACTCTGAATTACTTTAGATACTTAGGCTAGCAATCACAGTTCTCCCTTGCTTTAATGGAGCTTAATTTAAACCTTCACCTGTCCCGATAACTCACACAGCCTAGGTCGTCCTAATGAAATGTATATTTACCCTGATAGTGTAGTACTCTACGAGGAGGCTCTCTCAACAGTGGATGGCGATGGAGTTCACCACACGACCTCTGAACTGGTGGTCCTCAAGGTGGGCATAGATTGAGCAGGGCCTCAGGCATCTGGAACAATATGGCGCCCTGAGCCACCATCATCCTGCTCTTATACACTAGTTGACTCGACCTTGTAACCATTCCTCCAGGACTGTTGATAAAACAACGGGTCAGCTTGCAAAGGTCTTGTCGCAATCCAGTGTAAATGTGCCTCCTGGCAGCCCTTGCTGTTGGCAGCCACAGAAATATGCTCGTTCCATGTGATAACAAGACATGTAAAGACAAGGTTTTCATTCATCTTAACCGAGTGCATCAACACATTCGTTAACCGCATCAGTGCCAAACATCATGAAGCTGAAGATTTGCTGCAAGCATTAAGGTATCAATTTGTGGAAACAGCCTTTAAGTAAAGGGGTAATGCCCAAGGACTTTACAGTTACCATTGCTTGTTTAGCCCAACATGCAACCCATTCCACTGTTATAACTACGATGCAATGTTTTTACCCGTAGTGATAACCTGTATAGACATAACAAGAAGTGCATAGGAAATTGCATAGGAAATGTATGTAGTTATTCAGGAAGCGACTGAAAGAATTTCAACAAGACATTTGCTGACTGCACCAAGGCCAAATGCAATGAAGTAGTAACTGCTCATTTTCAATCAACTAGAAGGCTTATACATGTGTTAATTGCAATGCTATATATGGAAATAAGTATGTGTCTTGATTGCTTACAGCAGGAATTACTCGAATGAAAATTATGTTGAACACATAATATGAATGGATGGAAAGAATTTGAGAGGGTGAATTTCCAACTTTGCTGGCTAAGATAATGAAATATCACAAAAGGTAACATATTTAATTCCAGAAACTATACCGATGTAAGTATCGCATAGCCAGCAGTCATCTACTGAGACAACCGGAGACGAGAAATGTAAACTAGCATACAGTGTGAACATTATATAAGCATGCATAACATAAAACAGAAGTCAGTTCTTCGGCGAGTGTGGTGGAAAGCAGATCATTACAACTACATTTATCTACTACGATCGTGTACTGTGCTACAACATGACAACAGAATCAATTGTTGAAGACATGTCACCTGCAACACAGCCAATGTTGGCAACAACAAGGGACCTTGAAGAATCGCTAGAAGTGTTATGGTATCAATAATACCACTGCGATTTTGTACTCTACTACCAAGTGAACGTGGAATCAATGGTTGAAGACTTACCATCTATTACATCACCAAAATCGACATCAGCAATGGGTCCTGAAGAGTCGCTGCAAGCATTACATTATGAACGCTAATACTGTGGAAATACTTTTACCAAAAGTTGTAATGCATGTCGACATGAAAATAGTCATTGCTTTTACATCCCAGCATACAAGTCGTTCCACTGTGATAACTGCGATGTAGTGCTTACTTGCAGTGATAACCCATATAGACAAAAAAAGAAGTGTAAAGGAAATATTCATCGTTCATCAGGAAGTGAGTGCAAGTATTGTGGCAAAATATTCGCTAAGCGCACCGGTGCCAGATGTCATGAAGAGAGATACTGTCCATATGCCACAGTCTACAAGACCTATCCATGTGTTAACTGCTATGCAGTACATTATGCGAATCACAGTACCTTTCATGTTCACAGCAGGACTTTCTCGAAAAAAGACTAAGTTGAGCATGTAATATGAACGAAAATATAAAAATTGAGATGTCGAATTTTCCACTTCGGAGGCTATACATCGAATGATTGAATAAGGTAACTTATTTCAGTCCAACAACAACCACACAGTCATCTACTGAGACAACCCGAGATGGGCAATGAAAACTAGCATGTGGTGTGAATAGTATACAAGCAAGTATCACGCAAAACATATGTAATTTTGTCAGCAAGCATGGTGGTGGCAAGCAGACCGTTACAACTATATTGATCTAGTACGATGGTGTACTCCGCTAAAATATGAAGATGGCATCATTGGTTGAAGATTTACAATGTGTAACACAGTGAGCATCAGCAACAGCAAGAGGACCTGAAGAGTCGCTACAAGCAGTGCTGTATCAATGTTACTACTGCGATCATACACTCTGCTACAATATGAAGATGGAATGATGGTTGAAGATGTGTCATCTCTAACACCATCAGCATCATCAACAACAAGAGGTCCTGAAGAGTCGCTACAGGCATTACATTATCAATGTTACTTCTGTGTAAATATATTTTATTAAGTAAAAATTTGTCACACACAACGACACGAAAGGAGCCATTGTTTGTTCAGCTCAGCATATAAGACGTTCCACTGTGATATCTGCGATGCTGTGTTTAACCGCAGCGGTAAAGTGTTTAGACAGAACAATAAGTTTAAGGGAAATGTTAATCATTCATCGGGAAGTGAGAGCAAGACATTCACTAAATGCACCAGTGTCAGATATCATGAAGTGCATCACTGTAAATTTGTCACCGTCTACAAGATCTACCCATGTGTTAACTTCTGTGCTGTATACATGAATAAGTGTGCCTGCAATGCTCACAGAAGGAAATGTTCTAACTTTAAAAATGTTTTGCTAGAGTGAAGAATAAGTTTACCATATATTGCATATTACTAAACAGTGTTATGCCATGTCTGTAAAAAAAATAATGGTAAAGTGTATAAATTATGTTTGTTTTATGTATATAACATAACTCCTGCTAATATTGGGCTCACCTCCATAACTAGAAAAAAAAATTACCAGATGTCTAGTTCTGAAAGAGAATAAATATATTTTGTTTAGCGCCAAGTCTCAAACTCAGCTCCCTACCAACGACTGTTTGAGTTATACACACAGAGATGCTCTTACCATCTTTGTTTCTCCAGTTGATCACTAGAGTGGAGATTGCTTAATTGTGGGCAGGCCCTTTGGGGGCTCAGAGAGGTCCCTTAGACGGGTTATTGGCTCTCAGAGAGGTATCAACAGGGCTCTTGGGGGCTCTTAGGGGCTCAGCAGGGACTCGACATGGGCTCTACAGGTGCTCGACAGGGGCTTGACAAAGGCACAACAGGGGCCCAACAGGGGCTCTTGGGGGCATGTAGGGGCTCATAAAAGGTTCAGCGAGTTATAAACACCTACAAATAATCACTTATTGCTGAAGTTACGAGTACTATACATCACATCAGTCGTTGCTAGCCACGAATGTGCATCTGAAAACTTACTTGGTGGCCTTGGTTAGTACAGCAATATAGCAAACGATTTTCTCCAGTACTCTCTCCGACCGAGTTTGGCTACAGTAAAGAGGCACTCGAATGCCACTACCAAACAACACAAAATGTGCGAGCACAGAGATACGTACATCTCATTATACTAAAATAAGAACAATACTATGACAGTCGAGAAACAGTGGGAGCGACCACATCGGCACAGCTATTTACTCTTGCAAACAAATATAAAGGAAATTAGTTATAAGCCCTTACCAACCAACACGTATTACACATGCTAATCAAGACCAGAGAGTCCTTACTATTACAGTAGAATAGCTAATGTTTTCCTTACAATCTGATCATGTTGACTCCATCAATTTCAGATTACAGCCAAAACTTACTGCACTAGCAGTGGATTTTACCAACCCTATGTGATCAACTATCAACTTGCGAATCTGAAAGGTAGCCAGGTTGTCGATCGATGGTGTAGGTAGCTTAAGGCATCAGCTACTATTTTGGACCAGAACTTCCTGCTCTGTCAATCTGGTCCACAATCTTGGAAGTCTCAATGTGTAGCAATATTGCTACTGGTGGTGGGCTGCCATGTTTTCGACCAGTGCACTGACCATTTGCAATATATCAGCTGGTAGCAGGTGGCCATGTTAGTGGCCAGTATGCCGACAACTGTCATTTTTGTAAGTATGAAGTCTGAATGTCGTTCTTGACCTGATCTTGGCTGACATCATGCGGTCTTGTCATTGACCTTGACTTGACGTTGAATGACCTTATGTGACCTGGACCTTAACCTTTGGCCACCATTTCGAACGTAGATAATTTTAATGCTTAAAATGAATTAATTATAAGACCTTGGCTTCGTCTTCGAATAAACTGAAGTAAGTGCCTGTCTTCAGCTGCTCAATCTTATATATTTTTTTTTTATCTAATGCAGTACAATTTTCTTATTTTGAAATTGTGGCCAAGGTCAGGTCAAGGTCGAGCTTGCATGATGTCATCCAAGATCAGGTCAAGGTCAGCATTCAGACTTCATCCTTACAAAAATTCCAGTTGTCGACATACTGACCACCAAAATGGCCACCTGCCACCAGCCGCCATTATGCAATTGGTTATCTTCAGCGCACTGGCACCCAACATGGTAGCCCCACCACCAGTCGCCATTTTGCTAGAGAGTGTGACTTCCAAGATTGCAGACCGGATTGACATAGCACGAAGTTCTGGTCCAAGATGGTGGCTGCGGCTTTCAGCTGCCTACACCATCGGTCGATCACTTGGCTACAGTGGAATTCGTGTGCCTCTGTGATGTAGGAAAACTCGGTCGGAGAGTGTATTTGAGTAAAATCGTTTGCTATTATGCTGTACTAACCAATGCTACCATGTAAGTTTCCAGATGCAAGGTTGTGGTTAGCAATGACTGATGTTATATACAGTGCTCGTTGCTTCTGCAATATGTGATGATTGGTAGATTATTATAACTCGTTGAGCCCTCCAAGAGCCCCTACGAGCCTCCAAGAGCCCCTGCCGAGCCCTATCGAGTCTCTGTCGACGCCCTGTCTCATGTCGAGCCCTTGTCGAGCCCCTGTCGAGCCCCTGTTAAGCCCCTATCGAACCCCTGCTGAGCTCCTAAGAGTCTCCAAGAACCCTGTTTAGCCCTATAAGAGCTCCAATGAGCCCTCCAAGAACCCTCTTTGAGCCCCCAAGAACCCCGCCTGCCTCCATGTACTGAGCCCGCCCACAATTAAGCAATCTCCACTCTAGCGATCAACTGGAGAAACAAAGATGGCAAAAACATCTGTGTGTATTGCTCAAGCAGTCGTTTGTAGGGAGCTGAGTTTGAGACTTGATGTTATACAAAAATATCAATTCTCTTTCAGACTTAGACAAAATGTGTTTTTTCTTTCTAGTGATGGAGGTGAACCTTGTATTAGCAGTGGTTTTAGTTAAATGAATGAAAACAAACATATGTTTTACACTATAGATTTATTTTTTTTACAGACCTGACATAAGATTGCACATTAATTTTCAGTACATGCTCAACTTATTCTTCATTCGAGTAAAACATTAATGATGGTAGAACACTTCCTGCTCTGAACATTCCTGGCACTCTTATACATGTATACCGCACAGCATTTTACACACGGGTAGATCTTGTAGATGGTGGCAAATTTACAGTTACCCTCTTTACGACATCTTGCACCAGTGCGCTTAGCGAATGTCTTGCGCTCGCTTCCCGATGAACGACTAACATTTCCTTTACATTTGTTGTTATGTCTATACAGTTTATTGCTGCAGTTAAATACAGAATTGCAGTTATCACAGTAGAATGCCTTGTATGCTGGGCTGAACAAGCATTGGCTACTTTCATGTCGTCGTGCATGACAACTTTTTACTAAATGTATTTTCACAGTAGTAACATTTATAACGTAATGCTTATAGCGACTCTTCAGGGCCTCTTGATGATGAAGCTGATGTTGTTACAGATGGCAAGTCTTCAACCATCGATTCCATCTTCATATTGTTGAAGAGTGTACGATCACAGTGGTAACATTTATACCTCACTGCCTGTAGCGACTCTTTAGAGCCTCTTGCTGTTGCTGACGCTGACAGTGTTACAGATGGCGAGTCTTCAACCAATGATGCCATTTTCATATTGTAGCAGAGTACATGGTTATACTATATCAATGTATTCGTAATGGTCTGCTTTCCACCACTGTGCTTGCTGACGAAATTACATACTGTCGCTTCCAGAAGTCGTGATGGTTCTTAGCGCGGAGGTGAGGTAAGCCGCTTGCCAGGAGGCTGCCCCTCCATTTCTTCTTACGCTACGTGCGATTAAAATATATTTGTTATGGTTCCTTCGGAGCTGGGGTTGTTGACATTGGAGTGTGGTGCGCTACCGAAACGATTTAAAATAGCCTTGCTCAGTAAGAGAAAAAAAATTATTATTAGTTTAATTAGTGTGTGTGATGAAGAAGCGAAAAATAAATGCTTACGTGTCCTTCTAAATCAAGCAACAGAGAAAGCATCTAATTATACAGGCGTGAACATGTCTTCTATCGAACGAATTCGAAGGCAAAGTTGAGAAAATACCGGTGAATAGCAAAGAACTCCAGGAAAACGAAAGTCAGCACAAGATAGTTTTTACTCTTTGATTTAGCATTTACGCAAATATCTTATCACCCACCTACGGAAAGCAGCTGGAAACCTAACGATGTCGGTCGATATTGACAAAAATAACTGTAATATAGTTCTGTCAATGCTTAATTAATGTATTGAAAAAGCTTTTTCCAATTCATTATCTGCTTTAATTTGCTGTCAAATTTTAACACTTATTATTACGGAACAAAATTTAAAATATGTATTTTTTTTTGGTGATTTGCTTTCACATTTAATTTTAATTGAAATGTTTATCATATACATCAATTATACTTTTTTTGTGATATTTAACTACACTTACGATGATATTGGATACTCTGTTTGCAAAAGTCAACCCATTCGAGTATAAGAAACTTATTGAACTTGCTTAAAGAGCTGGCTTAAAAGGTTTGAATAGCAGCAGGTAACAAACAACTCGACCTACGGGTTCACTCACTTCACGAAATTTTTATAACTTATATCTAAAACTTCTTATTGCACTCCTGCAGTTAGAACTAAAACCATTAATTCCCATATTCCTACCAGACTCACGAACTGCGTCACAGCAGATTGCAGTTTGAAATACACGTTTTACTAAGAAACTAGGCCACTTGTTCGCTGTCTGTTTTCATAGGAAAAGAAATGGCACTTTCAGACTAGGGTAGAATGGTATTTAAAATACATCTCGTGCATTGCAAATATTATTCCGGAACTATTGAACATGGCCGAAAACGGCTTTTTCAGACTGCTGTATCTTAAAACATACGGCATGCGTGTCTTCGAACCTACCATATGAACCTGCGCTGATCCTTCCTGTAGACTCGCGTCCAAAAAATGATAATGTCATCGCCTAAAGTCCCACAGCACGACTGTAAACCTTCACGCCAATTCAGTGGTTTGCACGTTTAAGCGACGGGTACTTGATTCGCGTACCTGCGTGGCTCTTAATGCCCGCTCCCTTCTTTGCCTCAAATATCCAAAATATCTTCAGGAAGCGGGTGGACACCTTAAGTAGACCTTACTTTCAAGGGACGAATAATGACATTGTTTCACATGACAGTTTGTTTTTTGTATAAAGAGAGAATATCTACTAGTAAGTTTCATAATGATCAATAACAATTATACATGTTTTCAAAGTTGGCAGACGCGCCAGCTAATGCATCACTTACGCAAATATTGTATAACTTTTAACTATGCAGTGTATGTAAATGGTACTTAAAAATAACAATTTTCTGTAACTTTAACAAAGTTTGGAAGTTCAGTGATAACCTGTTTTTTCCCCCTTTTAGAACATAAAATTCAACTATCAGGTTACCGCGTGAGTTATCACATACATGCGTAACTAAAACCCTGCCACGCCACTTATATGACTCACCTGAATTGCTCTCTTCTATGACCACACAGAGAAACGACCCAAAAGTTCTAAGCATTGTAGGTTTATACTATGTGGGCGAGAGACAGACAGACATAGATACTGAGCCGTGAGCACATTTTGAGTCATATTTTATATTTCCAATGTCGGGTCACTATGAAAAACGATTTCTTTAAATTTAAGCTGAAAAATTAGAACCGAATTTAAAAAAAAAACCATACAACCGCAAGCCCCGATAAAACGAATTGGACAGTAATCTGTCGCTAGTACTCGTCTTCCGAGTGATGTAGCTATTATAATTGTCTTCACAGAAAATATACTCGACGTAGTTTTAAAAGAAAACTGTTATTTTTTCTTTAGAAGAACCATTTTTTGAGGTCACCTTTTATGATAGATATGTTATTGATTGGTCCGACATTATTGTCAGTGCATTCGGGTATTTATATTGGAGCTGAAAATTGCATATACCATTAACATTCAAACCTGTAAATAATTTAATTCTCTCCGAAATAACCAATGTAGTGCTACTAACTTTGGCCAAAATATTTGTTAGAGGAACGACCAATATGATTCCATATAAGGAAAAAAAAAACGATAGCATGCTCCAATCATTAACGAACAGCCTTTTACTATCCAAAGTCCTATCGAACATATAGTCTAAAGACTGACTAAAATAAAATCGTTCTACATTAGTCGCATTATGAAATAATAGTAAAAAAGGTGTTAGCCATAAACTTAATGAAACAAGAAAAAAATGTATGTTACATACAAAGATAATAGTTTTCCAAGTATGTATTACAATAATTTGAATACAGCAGTACATAACATTCTGTTACTATTTATTAACTCGTTGTAACTGGCCCTCAACAACTATATTCTCGTGATATAATTTATTGAAAGTAGAGAACATAGGCGAAGATGTGGCACAAGGTTCGGTGAGACTCTGTTTTCATAGTATACGTAACATTATAAATTTATGCAAACAAATTAAAGACTTAATTTGTGTTTATTCCATACCGAAAAGGATCAAGAAAGTCAATGTTTACAGTTTCGCTCGACGAGTCATTAAGAGACGGTATAGCAAAATTCTATTTGGTGAAGAAACTTATGCCAATTTTTGCGAAAGGAGTGGATGGAAGTAGAGTCAATCATCACTATGAAGACTCCTGAAAGACATGGGTTTCGTTTGGAAGCGGTCCCAAAAGAAACGAAAGTTTTCGGTAGAACGAGCTGATGTAGTTTAGCGTTCTAAGTATCTAACAACGCTGAAACAGCTTAGAGGAGAAGGCCGTGAAACATTTCACCTAGATGAAACGTGGCTAGATACTAACTTAACATTTAAGAAGTTCTGGCAGAAGGAAGGCGAGGTTGAAGGTGTGTTAGAAAGTGGAGATGCTGCGAACAGACTGATTGTTGTCCACATAGGATCCAGTGAAGGTTTTCTTCCCGCAGGTATTTTAATTTATAAGGCAAGTGCCACCACTGGTCACTACCATGGGCAAATGAATGCCGTAAACTTCGGGAAGTGTATTACGCAGAAAGTATTGCCAAATGACGAAAGCTGTGGAATATGTAACGAAGGAAGACTGGGTTGGATTTTGCACCAATATCAAGACTATTGAAGATGAATACTGGGAAAAAGATCACTTCACCTCATGGAGACAGCTGTTGATGAATTACTAATTAAATTAGACGATGTCAGTGACACTGAAAATACAAGTAACTCCTATTCCGATCAAGACAAATGCAGTGACCATGAAATGTGCAATAACAGAGACGACTCAAGTTTGGCTCAACCGTTGTAATATAGCCTGTGTATATTCATTTGGCGTCAATAGTAAGGGGATCGCAACGAGTTCTTTAAAATGTTTTTTTCATCTCATTTTCCTGAATGCTTTTACATAAACGTTAAATCAGGATTTTTAAATACACATATTGCCGCAACATTTACGTTCATTGCAAAGATTCTCGTTATAAACTTTTGTGCAATATTGTGTTTGCAGAAAACAACCATCGCATAACAAGTGTTTCTAATTAGTTTTTTCTCTTGTATTTGATAAAAAAAAGTGAAATGAGTTATTTTTCTTAGTTCCCCGCTTTTTACTCTAATAGCAACTTTAAACAAAAATCATATTTTGAGATGTTTATATAGTATTCACAATTTAAATTGTATGTATTTTTATGAGTTTGAAGTTTTTCTTTACTTATATTGACTATGCTAATGTGAAAAAAATACGCTGTCTTTCCTACATATCTAGTTTGTAAAACTTACCTTTTTTTGTGTGAATGTTATTAAAACTAATTTAATGGTTGTAACAATAACAATAACGTGATAATATTTATTGCCACTAATGAATGTTGACTATCTTATGTGGTAAAAGAGACTAGCAGTATTTTAATTTGAAGTAGGTAACTCGTGCCATATGTGAGTGCTTCAGAATACATCATGGTAGTCCGATGTTTGCGGAACTTAAAGGGCGTAGGGATATACGCCATGTAAAACGCGAGAATATTTTTAAAATCGAAATGTGGCGACGTGCGAGTATTTTCAGTTCCGAAGTGATACTCAAATGTTTGCGGAATGGGCAGTAGGTTCCAGAACAGATATGGTTTGAGGGACTGGGGAAACCCGAAGGCCGGCCTAAAAGGCGCGCGCCCGAGGAGAGGGGACAAGCTAGGACAAGTGAGTCCACCCTTCAAGACGTTTGACACCAACAGTATGTTTTACATAATGCTCGCTTGTATACTATTCTCACCGCATGCTAGTTCGCGTTGCCCAACTCGGGTTGTCTCAGTAGATGACTGTATGGTTGTTGTTAGACAGAAATATGTTACCTTATACAGTCATTCGATGTATAGCCTGCGAAGTTGACAGTTTGACCTCTCAATTTTCTTTAGTTTATATTACATGCTCAACTTAGTCTTTATTCGAGCAATTCTTGCTGTGAACATCCCAGGCACTCTGATTCGTATATACTGCACAGCAGTTAACACACGGGTAGGTCTTGTAGACAGTGGCATATGGACAGATACTCTCTGCAAGACATCTGGCACCGGTGCGTTTAGCGAATGTCTTGCCACAATACCGATGAACGACGAACATTTCCTTTACAATTCTTGTTATGTCTATAGTGGTTATCACTTCGGGTAAGCACTACATTGCAGTTATCACAGTGGAATCTCTTGTATGCTGGGCTGAACAAGCAATGACAATTTTCATGTCGATCTGCATTACAACTTTTGGTAAAAGTATTTCCACAATAGTAACAGTCATAATGTAATGCTTGCAGCGACTCTTCAGGACACATTGCTGATGTTGTTGCTGGTGGTGTTATATATGGTAAGTCTTCAAACCTTTTGATTGCCATGTTCATTTGGTAGCATAGTATGCGATCGCAGTGGTAACGTGGATACCGTAATAATTCTAGCAACTCTTCAGCGTCCCTTACTGTTGCCGACGTTGGCTGTGTTGCAGGTGACAAGTCTTCAAACATTGATTCCGTTTTCATGTTGTAGCACAGTACACGATCGTAGTAGATACATATAGTTGTAATGATCTGCTTTCCACCGCACTCGCCGACGAACTGACTTCAGTTTTACATTATGTACGCTTATATACTGTTTACACTTAATGCTAGTTTGCGTTTCTCGTCTCAGGTAGTCTCAGTTGATGACTGCAAGCTGCATGATGCATACGTCGGCATGGTTGCTGGACGGAAATATGTTACCTTACCCGATTGTTTGCTGCGAAGTTGCCAATTCATCCTCTTAACTTCTTTGCTTCTAGTCATCTTACATGTTCAACTTAGTCTTCGTTCGAATATTTCCTGCTGTGAGCAATTAAGACACATACTTATTCCCATATACAGCATTGCAATTAACACATGTGTAGGCCTTCTAGTTGTTTGAAAATGAGCAATTACTCTCTTCATTACATTTGGCACTGGTGCGCTTAACGAATGTTCTGTCGAAATAATCGCAGTCGCTTCCTGAAGAACAACAAACATTTCCTTTGCACTTATTGTAATGTCTATAGAGATTATCACTACAGGTAAACTGCTTGTTACCTGTGATTGACACGTTGCAATTATTTGTGATGGTATGCTGGGCTGAACATGCAATGACTACTTTATACTGGCTGCATGGTTGCTGGAATGGTTACATTATCTTGTCGTTCTCTGTCTAGCCTGTGAAGTTGGCCTCTCTAAACTTCGTTTCACTCGTTAATATTACACAATCAACTTAAGCTTCATTCGAACACTTCCTGCTGTGTGAATGCAAGGCACCCACTTATTTTGCACATACCCACACTGCACGGCTAGGTCTTGTAGTCGATGGTAAATGACCAATTATTATCTTCATGATGTTTAGTAGGGATGTTGTTAGTGAAGGTCTTGCTTCTACTTTCTTCCCAGTGAATGACATACATTGTCTATTCACTTCAGGCAAACATGCAATGACTACTTTCATGTCTGTGTCAATTACCACCCATTAATTTTTTTTACCTGTGAAATGATTGAACTCTCTACAGGAATTGAACCTATGATACCTTATTTTCAAGGATGATGCAATATCTCCACTGCCATCAGGGTAAATACGTTAGTCCGTTTCAATGGTGTATGTAACAAATATGTGTATTTGCCAAGGGCGGTGGTGATGTACTTATAGTACTTGCAGGTATCGTTTTACTTTCTGGGTCGGTAATTTATACCATGTGCAGAAAGTTAGAACTGTCATTGTGGTCTCTGCTTCCAGTGAGTTCACCACGACTGCTACGAGATGTGCTCGCGAACCTACAGGTCCTCACTCCTATACAAGTTAAGGTAAATCTCTGCTCTTTATGTTATTGCATCTTCTAAAATCTGAGTATATACATAGTTGAAATGTGTTGTTGTGCTGCCTCCTTACTCGTCATTTGAAAGTTCATACATTTGTGTCGAGTGTTTCGTAATGAGCTGACAGTTATAGCATTATAAATGGTTTGTATACAAAGTATGTATTGTTTTGCGGTTCTTGTCCCAGCGTTTAGCGGTATCGTCTATCTTGCACGATTAATGTTTTCCATGTATGTTGTTTCATATGTGTGTACGGTTCTTGCACAATGTCTGTATAACTGAATTCCTTTGATAAAAGGGGACATGCATGTGTGACTAGTGTTATTTTCCCTCCTTCCAATTGCCAGCATTGCGCTCGCGCTGTCGATCGACTGCTTGAGGTAGCCTTACAGATTCTCACATGGCTCGTGTTGTAGGTCTGGCGCATTTTAGTGCTAATTTTGGCCGAAGTGTAGAGCAGAAACCTCGATTAATCGCTGAATAGAACCTTTCCCCAATGTTCCATGTACCAGTTCCTCTTCCCCCTGCACCGATTTCTGCAGTTCCTTTTGTAAATATTATTAAACAGTGATTTCTTTAGAGGACCATAGGAATACAGTCCAGTTTCCCTAAGTCGATGAGAAACTGTCATTGTTAAAATTCTTATTTTTGTAAAATCTTCGAATTCCCTCTTTAATGTAGGGAGAGATG
The DNA here is from genome assembly GCA_029891345.1 of Dryococelus australis. Lineage (NCBI taxonomy): Eukaryota > Metazoa > Arthropoda > Insecta > Phasmatodea > Phasmatidae > Dryococelus > Dryococelus australis. The sequence continues at coordinate 214,053,600 of CM056994.1, forward strand.
CTTTTCTATTACTTTTTGCCATTTTACGAATGTTTCTGTCTTCACGTACAGGTGTTGCTCTAGGCCGGCCACCGTGTGGTTTACCGCCACCACACCTACCTCAGTAAAATTATTTATTGTGTTTGTTAAGCAGGTCTTACTCACACCTAAATTGGATTATACCATTCTATGAGATTTGCCACATTTTCTCATGCAAATTATATGCCATTTCAAACACTCTGTCACAGTTTTTTTTTTTTCCATTTACCCGATTAACAAACACTCGAAACCTGCACTCACTACGTCTATGAAAAGAAAAAAAGTATCGCTTAAAAACAGAAACTCTCCAATGGTTAGTGTATGTAGTACTATCTGCCGAGAAAAATATAAACTATCGACTAGTGGGTGGGTTTCTGGCCTCGCTGGCTCAATCGGTACAATTTTCCCCCTCTTTTTTCAACACGTGTCCATGTGGCTTAGTGGATATAACTATTCCAAATGGGGCCGCAGTGGCCAAGTCGTTAGAGAGATTCCAGATGGGGCCTAAGTGGCTCAGTGGATAGAACTATGTTAAGTGGGGCCGCAGTGGCCAAATGGATATAGAGAAATATCAAACATGGCCACAGTCGCTTTAGTGTGAGTTAATTTCTCTTCATTTCATTATTACCTACATATTTATAAGCAATATTTGTTTAAGTCTTTGAATTATGACAAAAATGTGTAACATTGTAACTATTCTAGGCCCGTGACACTACTGAAAACACAGTCACGGGCTTACTCTAGTACCAGTTATATTCCCTTAATAGCGTCTCTGTTGCCCGGATGATTTGATACCAATTATTCGCAATAAATTCACATGAATTTTAAATCTATCAAGTTTCAGATCATTTCCGTCAATCCTACTAGCAGTTTAGCTGTCAGTTCTTTAATAAAAGTATGTGTATACAGAGGGTTATCCTGAAATCCAAGTGCGAACTTTGTGAAATGATTCATTATGAAAATGAGTTTAAAGAAATAATATAATATGATGTTAGAAAATATGTGGTATAGAACAACACATTCATGAATATTATAACATAACATGTCATACGTCATCGTGAACATTAGGTAGGGAACAACATTATTACCCGTCATTAGAAAATTAGGGGATGATATTTTGCTAACTATCGAAGACGTGATACTACGTGGGTGTTCATAGATTATTGTGACGTAATATCCATGTCTACATTAAATGAACACGAAACATTTTCATAGCTTTAAACTCTCAGGAGAACGGTTTTCGGAAAATAGTCCAACATTTGTAAGGTTGATGTAGTTTGTTAGTGAAGTAGGCAACCATTCTTGTTAAATCTGTCTTTAAAAACCACGCATTTGCTGATCTGTACGAAGGCGCACAAAACGTTGACAGGAAGGCATACACTGTACAGTGCATTGGAACACGTAGCAAGGGGAATGAAAGTGTAATGTAACTGAAGGTGGAACCCCAATACCACTCAACAGGAATTAGAATGGGAAACGTATAAATAAGAAGCCGTGCGTAAAATAAGAGTGTGTTATTTACAGGCACTATGGCGATCAAAACTACTTCGATACACAAATTGCAGTGCCAGAGACGAGGGGTTATGGGAATGGTGGCTTCAGCGTTGGTAATCGGGGCCTAAGTAAATTAACTATTTCTATTGGGGGTCTCATATATATTAATGTTTTGAGATGAACTCAAAAAAAAATTGGGCAATATGAGGTCTGCGGAACATGGTAGCCACCTCCCATTGGTCCGCCTATCCACCGTACACCGCATGAGGTAGTGACGAAATTCAAATTCAGGTGTCAGGCGCTCCGTCGCGCTGATGTAATGTGAGCTGTCGAACTTGAAAATCCACATCCTCCAACAGTACCAGCTGTATATCCTTCAAAGCAAGCCAATAAATATGACCATGCCAATGTGATGGCAGAAAGTACGGTCAAGTGAGGTGGTCTCCAACAATGTTGGACTATAGGTTAACAGAAAATGCTTCTGGTGGTGGCGTTCGACCACTGAATGTGGCTTGTCCTCGTCCAGAACTTGGATTTTTCTGCAGTTGAAAACGCAGTCACGTGTGAATGCAGCCTGATACTTCCACAGAAGAAATCGTAGAGATTCAGACTCGTCCGCGCAGTGATGCATCAACGCACGAGAAAATTCAACACGTGCTTGTAAATCAGGTGGTCCCAAATCTTTCACTGACCATGTTGCGGGTGAAGCTATGATATCACTTCTGCTAGTCGATGGCGTTAACTCTAGTGACACAGTAAACGAGATCTATATATATACAATTTATGCGTACGTCTATTATACCTACATTTAAGAGTGCAATAGTGCTCTGCTACACATTCTGGCAGTGCTAACTTACGGTTGTGTGGGTACCTGTCCCACAGTGCAGAAACAAGTTCAATCTAGCAGCAATCTGTGGAACCCTTTCAAACCAAGCATGTATTTTAAGAATTGTTCGTCTGAGAGTGTTACACTAAGGCAAAGTTTTGTGTCCATTTAACGTTCGCATAATTATTACATAATAGTCGGGAAAACCCCACGGGTAATTTACCATCTATGGTTACATACACCCCCCCCCCCCGGCACTAATTGTTTAATGACGGGCGATATTATTCTCGCCAGGTGTTCACAGAGGGCATAGGCCCTTTATATTTTCAATTAACTCTATTCGCGAATTTATTCTTTCATCTCACCTAGCATCTGTCGTTTTACAGATACCTACTTTCAATTCCCAGATTTCAAAGATGTGTCAATCTCTTAATATAATCAGCTTATGTCACAGGAAATATTTTATTTACTCCCTTATTTTACAAAGATTGTATCTAGAGTTCAGGTCATGTGTATATGTAAATACGGAATCACTAACAGTAATGTGATAGCATATGTGTTCATGTGTGTGTATATAAATATATTAGAACAATATTTAAAAATCAATTTTGAAACCTTTTTCATATTCAAATGGTTCTTATTTCAATGTGACATTTTTTTTAAGATAATTTATAAATAGAGTTCTTCCAAACTTCCCAACAGTTGGGCGCATTATTTGTTTAATAGCAATACAGATTTATCCACAATCACGATGTCACAATTCCCATGTGACTTCTCTCTAGTTCACCAGTATCTGGGATCACTCGAGGAACATCAATGGTGGGAGGATGCTACTATGGCAGCATAGGGTCCTAAACCACATACACAAATGAGTAAAAACATAAAACACAGTGGCACTGTTACTTCCAAAGGACTTATTTACTAATATAAAACTTACCAGTATTTCCAATTATGCCTAAAATCGGTAAATAATTATACGTTCGTTCACGTGATTGAAAATAAACTTAATTTAACCAGGAATAAATTAGGATGACTGTTATTCCGAATTTCTCGTTTTTCTTAGTAGATTTTAAACGTTGGGCTAAAATCAGGCAAATATATTATACAAAAATTGTGTTAAAATAATCTCTTTCTATGGTATATGCTAGTACATGCTAATATTTTATTTATTTTGTTATACTTTCTCCTGTAGCGGTAAAAAATTTTTTTCTGTAATGCATTTACATTTCTCGATACAATTCCTAAGAGAAAAGTTTGAGGTATTCAATTGTTTCGCCTATAGTAACGTTACAAAATGTTTCCAAACAATTAATTTGTAGAAAATTTTGAAGTTTCTGTATTATTTCACACGCAGCTCTTGAATAGTTACCGATAAAAAATTGAAAAGTGATCATCCAGTTGGAAAACGAATGAAGGATTGAACAGTAAGTAGACAGCGCTTTCGGTAAATCATATTTATTTCTAAAACAATAGTGAACACACTCGCTTATTAGTATTCAACGCCGTATAAGTTCTTACTAACATGGCATCATAATTTCAACTGTAAAATAATAAATGACGGTGTATTACGATGTCTGAGAATCGGAGGAAATGCGAGACACGCTTAACATAATTTTCTACGTGAAACAGTGTTTTTCACTTTGCCAGTTCCGCAGTACAAGCACGCGTGTACAATTTTATTGCAGACACGTTTACACGGGAATTTATTTATCTAAACTCAATAAGGCGTTTTTATATAATTTACTCTATATTGAATGACATTTAATGTACTTGCTTCGTTTATCTTTACTGATAAATATTCCTTGTTATAATGAATACAATTTTTCGCGAGGATTTTATAATTTTCTCTATATTCAACATCAGTTCTATACATTTGTCAAGATGAAACTTCAAACCATTAATCAGACTAATGTTACATTACTGCAGGCTGAAATGTAATCTTCAGGTATCGTGACAAGCTGCAGTTCGAAGTCGTGCACTAAAATAATTTTTGTATACTTTTTAAACTATAAGTAAAGTTTTTAATCTATATATTTTACATAAATTTAACATACCAGGCCGCAAATACGGGAATGTTGAACGTTGCTATTATAAAACGTTGGCAACTTCCCTATGATCTTGATTACTGCCTCAGCAAATGTAGTAACGCTGCCATATACTTATAGCAAAAGTCTTTACACTTTCTCATTCAACGTAAACATTGATGCGGCAAATTGAGTATGTTAACAATTTATAAGAGATGATCCTTTGATTTTAAATTAGTACCCAAGAAAATATTTTTTGTGATTTTTATTCGAACTGAGCAGTGTTACTTAAGCAGCTGACCCTTTTTATTTGAATTTACTAAAATCATATGTTCACGCAGACTCTGCATTTTTCGTTTCCAAAACTGGAAGCTATATTAGAAATACGGAGACTTTCTGTATTTTGCATTTACTGAGTTAGCTCCGTATTTCGTCTTCATGGTTTGCGTTCTGGTATATTTATTGTACATTTCCGTAGGAATTTCCATAAATATACGGAAATTTTTTAACAGTGTACGCTGATACTATAGTCTCGCGCATAGTTAAACCCTTACATACAGGAAAGATAAGTAATGTTTTTACGTACAGTAATTTGGGTTAACTTTGCGCCAGTTAGGGTAATTTTACACTACCCATTTTCATTCAAAATAATGGCTGTGCAACCCTCGTCTTTTATAAATAAAACATTGTGTAGGGAATCTTCAAACCTTTTGTTTGTAATTGTTTGGCAGGTACCTTGTACAAAGATCCGGTTCAAAGTAGCCTCAAATAAGCCATGTCGCGTTACCTGAAGTTCCTTTGCACTAATATACTGCTTTGTTCCACATTTATTCGTGTACATAGCCAATTTGTCAGATTTGGAAATTAACAAATAATGGATTATAACCAATGTTTACACAACAGTATATCATGCTCCAACAGGCTTCCTGGGATGTCTAGCTAGAATAATTTTGCAACTATTATTTTGCCATAAATGCATCTTACAATTTTGTATTATAAACTAATCCGTCAAACCCTAATATATCATTAACATGTTCTATTGAATACGATCCTATCATTGTTTGCGTCAAACAGTGACATTGCGAAACAATTAAAATTATAAAAATATTATTACTGATATGACTGCACTTTACTTTCTCTGCAATCAAGGGAAACTTATTTAAATTACCTATAGTTTAGAACATTGCGTTTGTTATACCTACGTTCGCATTTAGTACAGAAAATTATTTAGTATATATAAAATAGTATTGTAGCTACGCAAGATACTCTTTAAGGTCTATCTGTAACCATATGCAATTATGGGGGCAGCGATTCTGTTTTCATTGGTTGGTAATAACAATGCCCAGCTAACCTCAAACCATTTAAAATGATCACTAAAATTTTTGAGCCTGGTTCGTATAAGCTGTTGATGGTAAAGCGCACAGTTAAAATCAACATTTGAAAAAATAATCACTGCCGTTAACTGCGTGTAGGTATAATACGTACACGATGGCTTGTATGTAGGCTTCCCAGTTAACTTGGCAACTAATTATGAAGAATAGTTTGATGTTGTTAAGCAAGTGTATTGTTTAAATATGTATAATTGCAGTTTGTGTTTTTTGCTTTATGCACAGTAAAGTACGAATTGGCATATACTTATCAAAGTAAAACATTTATGTTAGTAACAATTTCGCGTTTTCACATTTAACTGACGCGTGAATAATGTCATTACGCCCATGGCAATATACATTTTTCATATAGCGGAAGGATACAAAATGAACAATAAATTAATTACTGAGCATGGCTTTCAGAAGCGCTCACATTACTGTGAACAGCCCACAATGAACTAACTTCCATCACGTTTACATACGTGCAGAGCTATTGCTCACCCGGTTTACTTTCACGACTTCGCCCGCTGCTGTGCATAATAATACGTGTAAACGCAATAGGAATGAGAGCGGCACTTCAGAACAGCAAAAATTAACTTAATAATATAACAGAAACGTCCATACTTCAGACGGCGTTTTCAATCCAGATAAAAATTTTGTTAGTACCGAGTAAATCAGCACTCATTATGGGGTAATTTTTACATGATTTTGCTTTCCGTTTACCCATAGTCTTTTCTGTAGGTAAAAAAAAAAATAATTGGAACAAACTAATATTTTCAATTTTATTTAAGTATTTTTTTTTCAATGAAATATTTGAATACTGTTATACTGTGATTCTAACACTTTAATATGTAAAAACAAACATAAACTTTATTTAATTTAAAGCAAATGACACCAACAGGTTCGACAAATACGACTATTAAAATAGTAATTGTAAAATTTATGTTTCCATCATGTATTTAATACAGTAAGCTTTTATATTAAAATTCGTTTTTGTAGAGAGCCATGTATGTATTTTTTTTTAAGTGAGTTTCCAAACTAAAATGGAGTTGTTCTGCTGCTAGATCAATACATTCCACACTCTTTTACTTATATTTTAATTTATTACTTACACAAAAAGGCTACTTTTTTTAATATTTGCTACCTTCTTTTTGTAACCTAGTTAAAATGCTAATGGGATATATCCACGTTAAAAAAAATTGGTATACTTAATTATTAGTCGGTTGAAAACAAAATATAAATAGACATCCACTTAATTGATTCAAGACGTGGTGGAAACAGTTCTGTGGGCTAATACGAGCAAATTTTAGTTGACAGCACAGAACACGAATGTCTGTCTGCTTTATCTTTGGTCTGCGAGGTACCTACACAAAAAACCAAAAGATATAGCAGATTGATTTCCGTCTCCTTTCCAAAGCTTTCGGAACGGTATGGCAAATTACCTTAACATCTGTCAAAATCATGTGTTAAAACAATGACGTGTTGTTTCTTTACTTCTGGTTTAAAACAAATCGGCGCTTTAAAAAATTATATAAATAACAATTCGCGTGACTTTATACCGTCGTTGCGTTATGCTTCGTTTAGAAAATGTGTACTAACAACTTAGAGCACTACCGTATGTAAACAATGTGCTGACCTTAGCTGAAACCACGTAATTTCAGCAATTATAATGGAAAAACAGCCGTTGAGCCACTGAGATCGCTACTGTACAATTAGCATGCGTAATCCACTCCACATTTCCTTTACGACCTACTTCGTAGAGGGAGTACGAAGTAGAGGACGCAAGCCAGCTACAGAGTGACCACGTTACGTGTTTCTACGCATACACTTCAAATGAGGTCGCCTTCTGCGCATGTCAACAATAATTCGCCAATCATCAATACAGTTGTTGGAGTCACTTGTTCAACAGTGTTGAACGTGTTGGTTCACGTTTCGTTTCTTAACGGACCCACATTTTTATATGAATAATATTAGTACTAACTTGAGTATATCCTGGTAACATTAAAACTAGGCCAGACTTACTGTACAAAAATTCCAAAGCATTTAGGCTTACTGACAACTTTGCAACCTTAAGTCCTATTCACGTTTATTCTGATTCTACTATTGGAAAAAAATCGGTCCAATGTGGTAATATTAAAAGTAGCGAGTTCGTTGTTGGTATGCGCACTCTACACATATATTTCCTAATTTCCAATATAGGTTCACTTCATTGTCAACTGCACTAACAAATAAAATCGTTGGTATGAATTGAGGTTAGAAAACTGTGTTTGTAATCGTGTGCTTTGGCGCGTCCTTATGCTTAGTTTTAATACAACTTCCAGAACATTCTATTTAACGAAAATATTTTATTGGCACTAAGAGTGGGTCTAATGAAATGAATATGTACACAATAATGTTTCATCAATGTTGACAATGTGGCTTTGACAGTTCTATTGGCGACTGTTGACGCAATATTTGGCACGTGCACAGAAGGTCTAGTTCATCAGCACCTAAACACGCCGGGCTCCATCTCGTGCGTTATTGGCGAACGCGATTAACATTCTTATAGGCTTGTATTTGAATATTGGAAACAACCCATAAAACATCGCATACTTCTCATTAGAATCTCACTGATCTAGGTACTGACAAAATTTTGACAAACTCTTACAGAAATATAATTATCCAACGAGAACGTAGAGCAAGAACTGAAAAAGCAGATACGTCACTGCTCCGAAGAAATCGGGTGATTCTGCTAGAATAATGTAGTCAGATTAGATTAACTACAGTATTTAAAATGAAAATGAGTGCGAAACAACGATATTTGTATACAATGTTTTTTTTATTTTCACAGTAAAGTATAAGGATTTTATAAACTGCAGTCAACATGAGAATGTTATTTCTATACTTGCAGTGTGTTTATGAGAGGGAAACAAATTTGTCTCAATAGTCAGTTGTTTTGAATATTTTTTTACCCGACTGCGGCGAAGCACAGGAAGGGTTATGATTTTATAACACGGTATGTATGTATGTATGTTCAATTTGGGATGTTCCACTATAGCATCGTACTTATGGTACCGATTTTGATAAATTAGGTGTGTATCGATTCCTTTTTATAATCCGAGTGTCAGAAGCTAAGACACAATTAAGATAATTTAAGATGGTGGCTGTGACAAACTAGATGGCACCAGGGATAAAGTTAGCTCGCGCAAGCATTTCATTTGTGACTTATTTTGGAAGTGTCAATATTGTTTTACCATAATTTAATTTTTAAGATAAATAATATGTAGGTTAAGCGAATCAGTTGTTAACCCTTTATTTGTGTAGCTATAATTTCAAAGGTATTCAGAAATATATTTATCAACAATGCCTTTAGGAAGTAAAAAAAAAAGTTTTGCTTATTTCGATAAAAAAAATTGGTAAATAAAATAAATTTATACAAATACCCGACTACTCAAAAATCAAAAAGAAGTCTTCAGTTAAGAGTACGAGCATAATCATAAAAGCTGTATTCACACATCGTGACGTGTAATACACCTTATATATTTAACCATTTTGGGAGGTGGGGGAGGGGTGCTGGTGGGAGTACAAGGGAAAAAATTAATTTGCAATTTTAAGTCACTTTTAAATTCTAACTACGCCTGGCTCAAGACCGTGAAAAATGGAAAGCATAGGTGGAGGCCTCTTATCAGCAATGGGACACCATAGGCTAATAATAAAATTATAATCATTTCTACCGCACAATTGATTGAACACATCAATCCATTCAACCACATACATCTCTGTCCATCCTGAGGTGTCACAGCGATGTGGATTCTACAGCATTGAACTAAAATGCATGAAATTTTGTACTTAGAAACCAACGTTAGTTATATTTTTCCCCTGTACCTCCCCTATATGTGAAGTGTCTTAAACGGCACGACGTGTGATTACGGCTTTATGATTATACTCGTACACTTACCTGAAGACTTGTTGTTGACCTTTGATTAGTCGGATTTTAGTTTTTGTAACTTTATTTTATTACTAGTTATATTGATATATAATTTTACACGTATTTTAAAGTGGAATTTGGTTTTTCCTAGTAAATATATAATGTCAGCTGCAGAAAAATGCACCGTATAATTAACGGTTTTTTTTTTCCAGAGTCCAATACCTTTACATGTTGTAATATTCGTCACTAGACCAATCTAGTAAATTAACAACGTAACTTTTTCTCTTAACACATATGATAAAACAGCTTGAAACTTTATTTTAGCATAGTGGACTACGTAGGCCTACGGTTGTTTTTTTGCATTTGAGGATTTAACATAATTTACTCCATGCTCTCTTAATTTAGCCTCGCACAGCTTATACAAACATTTCTTGTAGAAAATCGACACAGTGTTCTGATAAAACACATAAGTTTATTTCAAAATTTTAAGAATTAATTACTCGTATTTTAGCAAACCTAGCATACTCATGATAAATGTCGTCAAAGGGAAGAATTATCCCTCTTAACATTGCCGGGCATAGCTAATACAAATATTTTATTTAGAAAATCGAAACGCTGTTCTGATAACACAAGCAAGTTTATGTAACAATTTATAGGATTGATGATACATATTTTTACATTACTAGTAGGCTACATTCATACTAATTGACGCAAAAAAAAGAATATGAGGATATTTTGGCAGCAGAGAATGTTGAAGCATGCTATTATACTTTCCTCTACCCAACTAGGTATATGTTTCTATATGACTCTTAAGTATATTAGCTTGGCTTCTATAAAGTCGACAAATTTAACACGTAAGAAATAGCTCGAAACAAACGACGCATTAATGTGGCAAACAATTTATTTCATAGTCAAGCATTTAAAGTTTTCTATTTTAAACCCACATTCCGAATAAAATATCACTTTCCTGTCCTTCTCACTGTGTGTGTGTGTTTGTGTGTGTCGCGAGTATGAGTCCCACTAAAAATTTGAACGCATAAAATAAATTTCACAACACACGGTACACACATAGTACCTAGTATAGAAACATCTACCTTTCATAATTCTCGAGCATGCCTGGACATTTATCTTAAAAGGGCGGATATGTTAAAATAAATTTAAGGCGATATGTCATACCTCTGGAAAAATTCAACTGATTTAAACCAAATCATTGAATTTGGGAATGAATGGTCCACAGTTTTGGAAGATAACACCACATGAAAAAATAAGGACTATACATTATATCTCGAAAACTTCTCAATCAATTATAGCCGAATTCCGCAAGAAAGTAACATTATGGTATGCCGTAGAAACATGTGCTTTACCTACAAATTTATTAGGCACTTATTTTCAAAATAAGGGCCATACGAATATTTTAGTCTATTTTGGTATCCTAAATCAGAAATACCGTTTAACCTATTTCGACCAAATTTGGTAAGCTGAAAGTATATATTATAAGTACCATATATGACAACACAAAGCCACTTTTATAAACCAATTTGTAAGATACCGCAACATGAAGAAATTAAGTTTTATGTAATATCTCGGGAAAAATTTTCCGATTACTACCAAATTTGGCAAAAAAATCCCCGTGCGCAAGTGGCGTATACTGGTAACTTATTGTTAATTCACTGGCAGTATTCTATATATGGGACGTTGCACAGTAAGTGATTAATGATCTACACTGAACGCAGCATAAAACAGCTATCATTCAGTCTGTGACGTGCGACTATATTCTGTATTCTCATAAACAGCAGGTGTCAGTTACGTCAACCACAGACAAGTTTTATATTGGTCCCGATATATAAAGAGCGTCGTACCACATCTAGTAGACTTCCGGACGTAAATTTTAGTCATTCTAATGCCTACAATTAAATATTTATTTGTGACGAGAGTGTTAAGTAGGTCAGACGCTTATTTTCAAAATTGTGGCTATATAACAATTTTAATTTACAGGTAGTAAGTTGCACCATCGGAACAATACAATCAATTCCAACTTAAATTCGTATGCTGTCAGGATATTACAACCATCAAATGAGTCTACGCAGAGCGCCTTTTGACCGCCATTATGGAACATACCATCACAAGACTAATAAAAATAATTTGGTTTTGTCTTCGGAGAAAACAAACATATTAACAGCAAATTTAGCAAACAAGTAGCACTAAATTAATATGTTTTGAGTGATAAAGAGGCACTTATTTTCACAAATTTACCTCAGTATGTTATATCTGTGAAACTACGACACAAATTTCATCTGAACTTTTTTTGCTGAAAGTATCTATTAGACGCATCTTTTACAAAACCTTTATTTTGGAAATTTTGTAAGATAGCATTAAATAAGAAAATATGATTTTATGGCATACCTTAGGTCCGGTTGACCAATTTCTACATTTAGAAGAAAGTAGGCTCATTAGTTATCAGTAACATCTTGTTCGAAACTGACTTTCAAAACCCACTTGAGTAAATGTGTTTATCATAAATTATGTTGCACGAATTCTTTACCTGTTCAGTCACCCATTAATTTCTGAGTCAAAATATTGCAATAATATAATTTTTTTGGTTATGCTCTGTGTTTGTGTCGAGCGCTTGTCTTGGTACCAGTGGACTATGTGCTGCGTGCGCGATGATATTGGTATTAACCGTTTACGTCACACAGGTTTTGAGAAGTCCAGTGCAATGCGTCTACGGTGGTGTACATGGTGAATGGACATGTAAAGAGAGCCTAATTACTGTAGAGACGTAATTTTAATTGTTATGTAGCTCGGAGCATAGCGTACTTTAATGGGAAACACTCATTTCTCTACAGACAAACAAAAGATGGCCGCAGTAAAACCTAAAGACGTCATGAACTCCATCGCCCTCCTGAAACAGCAAAATGGATCCACGGTCCCAGAAATAACCAAATTCCTCCGCCAGAGCAACTTCTTCACGAGAGCCACTCCAGCCACGAAGCTGGCCATTCACCGGACTTTGTCCAGGCTTTGCGAGCAGGGCCTGCTGACTTGCAAGAATAGCCGCTACCAAGCCAACACTCTGGCGAGGACGGTGGTTCGCCGGCGCAGGTCCAGGAGGAGGGCGAGTGCTTCCAGGAGGAGGCGCTCTGCCAGGAGGAGGTCCAGGAGGAGGGCGAGAACTTCCAGGAGGAAGAGGCGCTCTGTCAGGAGGAATTCCAGGAGGAGGGCGAGTACTTCCAGGAGGAAGAGGCGCTCTGTGAGGAGTTCCAGGAGGAGGGCGAATACTTCCAGGAGGAGGCGCTCTGTCAGGAGGTCCAGGAGGAGGGCGAGTACTTCCAGGAGGAGGTGTTCTAGTACAGGCAGAAGGTGCGCTGCAGGGCCACCAACCACCACGGCTCCGACCACCCGCAGAATCAAGAAATGACATGCTTTCACCACACTCAGTTTTGTTCACTAGATCAGCCAGTTTAGTTTTCTTCAAAACCATTCCATAATTTACCCTTTGCAAAATTTGTACACATTGAGAAGCTGCGATTTTTGTATAAAATTTTAATGTAACCTAAATACAGTTTTTTCGTGATTTTACTCGTAGTTACGGAAAATTTATTTTACTGTCTACAACTTCATAATAAGCAATATGAAACACCTAGTTTAAAATGTATACATTTATTTTGATGTCTTTCAAAATTGTCGGAGAAAAATGGTTTTGTTTGTTTTGTTATTTTTAAGCATTTATAAAAACACTACACTAAAATTAAAATAAGAAGTCGTTATAAAATACTACTTCAAATTATCAGAAAAAATCAGAAACGAATTTAGTTACTAACCAAGTTATTACTGCAAATAAATAATTAAATGTTAGGTAAGATGTTTTTAAAAATTTGAACTCTTCATAACTACACATCTGTTAAGCAAATAAAGCAGAACTGGTTGTATCATGCAAATATGAGGTAAAAAATTTTTTTTTAGCCTAAACACCACTTTAGAAAAAATCATCAAATTACATCATAAATGTGCATTTGCACCCTATAATTTAGAAATGGCACAAGCATGAGTGATAAATGTTTAAATTAGATCACCAGTAATTTGTTACCCATAGTGTCTATCAGAAAATAATGGTCAAAGAAGAGTAAAGTTTTCGAGCACTGTAAGACACGTATCCAGAAACAAAATGGCCCACAAAATACTATTTCCGGAAACCTGTTCAAATGCCAACCAATTATGTGATAACTAGGGTTGTAGAACGGGTATTATAGTATTTATTTCAAATTGGAAACGTTAGGGAAGAAATTTTTGTCAACACTCAACAAGCGAAATTGATTCACTTATAATAACAGTTTATACAGTGATTTCAAAATTGTTAATAAAAATCGCTTTTCTTTTAAACAAAGACCATGTAATTATATTTTTGCAGCATCATTTTGTAAGTTACTATATGGGGAAAAAATTTATTCGTCAAGTTTGTAGGTACCAAAATAGAAAAATTAGTGAGTGTTGTATATAGTTTAAAAGATCTATTTTAATTGTATTTGGGAGAACCCGAGCATAAATTCCGGTCCAGCCATCCTGAATTGAAATTTACATATTTCCGATAACAGTATACGTGATTTCTGATATTGTTCGTTCATACATACTAGGGTAGATTGTTTTGCTGTTCCTGGTTGAGAAATGTATTATGCATATAATGTACTACTCTCAATGAAATGCTATTTTGGAATTAAAAATTGTAAAGATGCTGAAACGTAAAAGTAAGGAATTTCTTTACTACACTCCAAATTTAAAATAATCAAATGCCACATATTCGAAGTCAGAGTGAGCTTCTCGAACCACTACAAACGGCTCCACTTAGAATCGGTGGAAAACAACGTTTCTTTTCAGTGAAACAATTTCGCTTATTGAATAAGTGACAGCGATTTGCTTACTGCAAATTAAAAATTGATTTTTTATTGAATTTTGCTAAATCATTACGAGAAATAAACATATTTCCGATGCACTGTTAAAATTTTCCGTATATTAACGGAATTTCTTACGGAACTGTACATATAGTACAGGAACGCAATCCGTAATAACAAAAACCAAGCTGAGTGCCGTAAATACAAAATAGGAAATGCCTCCGTATTTTCTATAAATTCTGTTTCGAGGACGAACATTGCCGAGTCTTCCCGAGGCTTTCTTCGCCACTGTAACTAAGAATGTATCGTTTATGTGGCAGCTATAGGTCATATCCGCGCTACTAAGACCTATTCTTTCAAATATTAAAAAATTAACCATTAAAAAACCTTTTAAAACCAAGCTTTTAATTATGAAAACCAAAAATATAAAATAATAATGGGTGTGTTTACTGAATATGTATAATTTGTAAGACGTGGTCGAACAGCTGTCATAAAATTTACTACAAATTACCCTTTTTCTATCATTTGTATTTAATATATAAAAGCTTTGTGAAATGTAGAACTTATGCCTCATTTACGTAATCGTAGTAAGTACGTATCTTGCGTGAGGCTCTTAACTATTACCGCCAAACTTTATATACTGAATATAAATATATGCAAAACTTTTAATTTGTAATAAAGTTTATTACGGCTGTTCGACCACATCTCACAAGCTCTACGAATTTCTAACTACTACTATATTTATTTTTATCTTTTTAATTCATTTATAAATAAAAGCTTCGTTTTAAAAGGGGGTATTTAAAGTTAATTTATTTCTTACTTTTTAGTCTCACCTATTTATTATATAGGTAGAATATTTATACATTCACATACTCATCCGTCATTGGTGTCGCTTGCAATCAGGCGGTACTCGGTGCACTTTTCTTTTGGGGAAGTTGAACCGGCATGCTGAATATTCATTATTCATCTCATATGTGTGTGTATGTCGATGAAATTATTTGAAATTTCAATACGAGCTCACGTAAATCGGAATCTTCGAATGATATTTCACATACACACACGCGGTCAATCATTTGAATTCCTTCTTGTGTTTGAAAGTTTGGATGGTCTTTTACCTACACAGCCATGTGTAAGTGAGATCGCCCCTGCACTGAAACTCTGCACGCCACCAGTAATTGACAACTTGTCCACCTAACACGTCGTGATTGCTAGTGATTTGGTGGGCGCTTCACAGACACCTTACACACATCTACCGTGCATACAAAAAAGTTAAATTAAATAAAAGTTTTTAAAAATAAGTCTTACTTACTTACATACAAATGCAAAGAAATAAACTTCTTCAACCCTTTATATTATTATATTTATTAATATTTACTTTTTTAACCATAACAATCTAGGCTAGGCTGCTCACCTTATATTTGACCTTAGGCACAATATTTATTTACGTGTTAACTAGTAGTGTCTGTAACTATCAATATGTGTTTCGCATAAACAGTAAATTTACTATCTTCGCAGAAGGATACGATGTTCTTTAGAATCCGAAACATAACGAACATTCACAAACAATTAATTATTCTGCTAGGAAAAAGAATACCAAATAACAATTAATTGCTCAGTGTCACATGCCACGTCTCTTACATATTATTTTGTATTATGGGCTTATCAAAATGTATTTTCAAGGAAAACATTAAGCAAATTTTTTTACATAATTCCGAACATAGAGTATAACCCGAGAATTGCAAAACTTTAAAAAAGAAGCAAAATATATCATTCTACCTTACACATGTTCAGTGATTGAGACTAAAACAGAGTTTCTACATGTTACATATTTTTTTTAATACTAGCAATAAATATGGAGAGTAGAAGATAAAACATGTCAGGTGTTACATATTGATACGAATTAATTTTTATTTAATCTAAATTATTGCAACCAGCAACAAAAGTAACGGTTCATGCAATTTACTATTCAAAATGAAAAATCTACTATCTAAAAAAAAACTCTCCATTTCTCATTTTTCTGGCAATATAGTTTAATTGTTAGTACGACAGCGGTTAAACGTCTCTACTCAAATCAAAGCCAGTTTCATGAGTTCTTAGACACTTTAAGCTAACAAAAGGCACTTCACAGATAAAAACTCATCTTGAGGAATCCAGTTCACATTTTTTAAATTTTAAAACCAAAACCACAGAAGATAGATGGCAATAACTCAAGTGCAATACTCCAACATCAAAACTCGCATTCACTGGATGCATTACTATAGTAATGAGCATATAATATTTGCCAGTATCACTGATGGTTCGTTATGTCATCGCCGGCAGATATAAACAATTCAAATGAAAAATCAAATACATATGCTTTTCAGAATATTGTTAGATTCATGAAATTTATGATTTGAAACTTTGTTAAAATACAGAAATCTTCAAGAATAAGTTTACTCCTTTCATTTGCCCTTATCGCTTACTTGAAAAAAAATAATATTAACGTACATATTTCAGATTGTGCTGGAAAGTAAAATATATGTTATCACCAAATATTATTTATATCTCAAAGTTTTTTAATGGAATTTTGTGGAAAATACAAATTGATTATTTAATACACGTTGGTACGATCCAGTATACAGGTGTGAAAGTTTTTCTTAAGTGACACGAATTTAATCACCCACCCACGAGTACTAGATTTCACTGGCGGTTCACTGTGAAAAGAATAGTGTCATCTTTGGAATTAGTGTATACAAATATGTGTGTTATTGTGATGATTGAATAGTTATTGTGAGGATTGAATAGTTTATATTGTGTTAATTGTGTGTATGTTACATAGAAATTAACACATATATTTAGGTGTACAAGGTCTTACCCTCGTAGACTAAAATTTCAGGGAGCAGAATAAAGAGTAATTTCCCTTCAAACACATGAAAAAGGCACCGACAAGGAGAATATGATGATCTCTACAAGTCTAAAAACGCTACAAGGAACAAATGACAATTGTTGAACCATACAATAAATAACGAACTCTCGTCTTTAAGCAATGGTATCGACACAGAATTATATTAAAATGATATTAAATGCATAATATGTAATTCAAATTCACTTGTAACAAAATAACAATCATACTATGTAATTAGGCAGCTGGCAGTTATGCGTCCTAATCAGTGCAAAACTAAATAGTTATTGTACAAAGTTCAATGATAGTTAAAATGTCACACAACAGTGAGTAATAATATTGCCTAGCTTAAGTCTGAATAGTTGGGTATAACAAGATAAACTTCAACTGAGGGTATCCGTGAGACTTTAAAAGCGATGTCTAATTAAGTTATTCACACAGCAATATAGGTTTCAGCTTTACCTCAGTAGCATACAGCTAATGACTAAATAGTCAGACACATGTACCATATATCTTGCAGATTTAAAACCCTTAAGTACTCAATAGCCCTTTTATTTTGCGCTACACCGCACGTCAATGCCGTCCTTAAAACACAAAAATTGCGTATAATAAACTCTCGGCAAGCAGCCTTGGCAGCCCAGTTTTACGGCCTAACACATTAAATATGGAGACCAGGTCCGTTCATAATAATTGAATTTTTACTCAAACTTCCATATTCGTATTAACCTAACTGATATAGGACTTATCCCTAAACTATATTTTAAAAAAACTCCTATGTTTGTGACGTCATGCGCAGTTGCCAACTTACATGAAAAATAATCATAAATAAAAACGTAACAAGACAGTGCAAACAATAAAATAAAATAAGCTGCTTTTTAAAAATTACAAATGACACAGCAAAATTAATATACTGACCATATTTCAATTTAGCACATCATAAAAATGATTACGGTAATACCATATGCACGTTACCAAACCATACATTAAATTATGTAAACATTAGCCATTGCTAATATGACATATCAATTAGATGCAAAAATCAGACGTCAAAACTGCATACTGGGTTTAAGAGAAACGAGAAGTCTCAGCCATAATGCTAGTCTCGCGTGGATACGACCTGGCGCGGCATCGCGCCATCTAGCGATAAAAGGGTTTGTCATCAACACAGGAACATAAACTTACGATACAGAAGTTACTTGCAGGGAAACTACTTTTAATAGATAGCTCTACGTTGGCCCGTCGCTGTGCCATAATCCACGTGATGTGTGGTGCAAGGCAGACTTTGTGAAAAGGCGTGATTTCTTGCACTACTGTTTCCCACTGGTGACTTCAGCTCGACTGGCCTGCTCAAGTCACGGCGTTGAAATCATAAGTCATAGCAACTTCGTTCATAAATACACTGCAGTTTGAAACCCATCCACAAAGACTACGAGATATCGTGTTTGCAAAATACTGTTGACATTTTAACCATTGAAATTTTTCAAACATGTAGCAATGCGATAGCACGCAATGCCCTAATGATTATCTCCAGTCGGTGAAATCTTCCTTGTAATCTAAGTTCAAAGAAGATAGCTTGTTGAATTTGAAATAATTGCATAGACGAAGCAAAGATATAAATAAATTTGTACCACATACGTAAAGCAAGAGAACAATTCCCAAGTGCCTATAATAGTGATACTTGCCACCTGAATACGTGTAAAAAGTCCTCGCTGTCGAGTACAAGAGATTTCTGTGACGATCTAAGATGGGTAATTAATTGTCACTTAACTTAATAAAATTTCCACATAAATGTTTTTTTTCTGATAAAATTTGCTAAAACTTTGGTATCACAGGAGATAAAATAATACAGCAACTGCTTGATTTTGAAAAAATGCGGTTTTGATTCTTGATATGTTGTAATCTGAGTCACCTGAAACAATATCTCAATTATGTACTTTCTTTTCTGATTTTTTTTTCTTTTAGAGAGCAGTAAGAGATCTGCGAAAATACTAGAAGTATAATTTTATTATATGTCATAAATCTGCTACGGCTTTGATCGTAGACCCATTTCTGAGTCGCCAGTCTGTGTAATTTCAATTAACGACCGAGGCAGCGGCAGAACACGTGGGACTCTCTGACACAACTCTGCCAAGAGACAGATAATTATACGAAGTTGATTCCACCTTAAAGCAAAGCTTGCAGCCAAACACGTTAAGGTATACTAGATTGGGGACAGGAGAGATTACCGCAAGTTAGTAAGAGCGTTCAAGACAGCGCTCGAGGTAACCGACAGAGAACAAAGTCGAAAATTAATCCCTGTGTTCTAAGGTCTTCTAATATCGACTTGTGTACGTGTCAGGGACATCAGCTTAATAGACCACGTGTGAAATATAGAGGTGAGTAACGTTAAGGGGCCCGCCTCCCTTCGAGCCAAATAGTTGTAGTTTTTCCTCCAAGTACAGTGGCAGAACCTAGAAACAACCTGCGCCTACTTCCCCTCCACGTCCGGTCATTTACAACTGATCTTTTGTGAGGGGGGTGGGGGTGAGCTGGATGCGGTCGCATTCTCCACTTCACACCCTATACCTTGTCCTTGGTTATTTCTATTATCCTTCACTCGCCCTCAATGTGGAGGAAAAGGAGAGATAAGAGAAGCAGTAGCTGGTGATCGCTGACTTCTGCGGAAGTTCTTGTCTTTCGACATGCAAAATGTACGCACTATTCTGTGGCAATCTAGGCACAGAGACCTCTGTATTGCTACGAATTGTATCTTTCGTTGAATTGTATTTTTAAAAAATCAACAAAACATTAACCAGAAATTATAAACGAAAGAAATATAAATTAGTGTTGCTGCTTGTTGAAATTTTCTAATACAACTTAGCATCATAAACACAGCGCTAAGATTGATCCAGTTTTCTAGCTGTAAACTGAGGCGTGTGTGATGTTTCCTTGCCATTCGTTTCAAAATGCTATACAAGGCTGTTAAACTTACGAGTCTATGTGGTAGTAGGTTACATATAACTGTTTAGGTTGTAAGATAATTATTTTTTACTATACAAAGTAATACTCACAATTAGACATACTTAAACAAAATTTGCTACGCTAAAAGTACCAGTTTGAAGTACTTAATAGGATAATGCCTCGTTTATTTCGTTAGCCATTTCGAAAAACAAACATAATCTAAATTTGCTTTGTAATTACTAAAACCAAACACAAATTTAGCATAGAGATGGTAAGTACAAACTACCTAAACACAGATATGTAAAATTATTTTTTTTTTTTAATCTCGGCAGTATTGTATTCAAGGAATCACTAAACCCATTTAAAAACAGCTTTGTATATTAGAAGTAATCATCATTGTCGTTAAATACAGAACTAAAAAATTTGTTCAGTGTGTCATGTTTGAAAAGTCATTAAAAATAAGCCATGACAATTATTGAAAAACAATGTCTAACATTTGTTCTGCTAATAAGAAAATTTTACGGTCTAGGTATTTAAGCAATTTATAGAAAAGATTAGTGTAGGCTAGTACAGAGAAAATTAGGCTCATTAGTTGTATCGTAAAACTTCTTGGTTCTGGTGCTGACATTTACCTTTTGTGTAATGAAAATGTACAATCATAAGTTGGTGTTAATAATTCCAGTCAGAGTCTTCTGTAGGGAAATCAGTTGTAGGCCTACATCAGTCGAAATAAATGTGTGAATTGCATTGGAATTCATAGCATAAATACAAGTGTGTTTCACGATATTCGTTTTGTTTGTGTTTCTTTACTATACTAAATTTCATTAGTGGTTATTCCAAATATTTACACTCATTCTCTTGAACTAAGACAATAAATTTAAAAAATTTGTTTAGCCGACTATTTGATAGTTCCAACGTTATCTACGGGGTCGTATCTGCTAAGCGGTTATACGGCTCGCCTCCCACCAAGGCAATCCGGGTTCAATCCCCGGCGGGGCCTCTCCCTGATCTTCTCATTGTGGGAATCGTACCGGACGATACCGCTGGCCGGCGGGTTTTCTCGGGGTTCTCCCGTTTCTCCCCGCCCTTGCATTTCAACGCTGCTTAAGTACACGTATCGAGTACACACAACTATTTTACAAGTACGTTAAACTAATCGGTTTGGTTACCGTAAACATTATATATTACTTGGTAGAGTTAAATCAACATTTAATTTGAAGTAAGCAAACATTTAGTTCACTGGAACTATATTATGTGGTTATTATTACAAATTTGTGGTACCTAAAATATCTGCTTTATTCAGTACCATCATGTATATGGTTGGCTGTAGAGTAGACGATTTTTCTGTTGACTATTTACGAAATTACAGTTTGAGAGTTTGTCAGTACAATTTTTTTATCCCTAACTATGTCACAAAAAGTCCTTACTGAAATAATTAAACAGAAAAAAAAGCAAAGCTGTAAATCTATAAAATATTGATCTACGCACATGTCACGCATTTCACAGAACACAAAAATAAAATCTTGCTATAAGGCCGTCAGTCGTAGTAGCCGAGGTTGCTACGGTGCAATTTTCTGAGCCCAACCCATACCGGTATGAATTACGGTTGGCTTGGAAATTTTTTTAAATAATTGATTATTTAATTTACTACCAGCCATGCATTCCGTCCTATTTATTTGCACCAACCAAATCTGAAATGTTTGAGGCAACTAAATAATACAAAAAGAATTAGTTTCAGTTACAAAATCTTTTATTGCCGCTATACAACCGATTAATTTGCTTGTGCAAAAATAAGTTTTCTTTTCTTTCATTCAACAAAATTTTTTGTGTGAGAAATATTATAATAATTAAAATTTCAGTGTATGTAAAATCACAAGAAAGTTTAAGAAAATACTACAATAAGAAAATAGTACAAAGGAAAATAGTGGAAAAAGAATTAACCATAATTTTATGCACAATGGTATATTATGTTCATGAAGTCAAATGACACGCCATTCTTGTTAGTTGTAAGCATAACACAATTTATTTATTTAAATGAATAGATAATCAGAAAGTGAACATATGAGACCCTAAATAACATTCAAGTTGGTAACATGTACATCAAATTTTCAAGGTTACTTATTATGGTACTAGAAATATGTCATGTAAATCAGTATATTGAAAAGCATGTAGTACAGATTTATCACAACCATTATGCCTAAGAGATCACGCTCGTTTTCTTTGCGCAAGGAGTAAGGCAAATTTTTCTGTTTAGACGAAATTTGTGTGGTACAGAGTACGACATACTTAGGAATAATGTTATACTAAAATTTAATCAATAAATTAACACTCGTCCTATAGTACAAAAATTGGGGGGTATGCAGCTTTGATACACCTTTAGTTTTCAGAATATTCCCATACAATAATTTTCGTTAAGTACAATATTCTCATGTTTACACAATGTACACTTCACTAATTACACTTGAGCAGAAAAATACATCACAATTTCCATCTGTTTTAATATAAAAAAAAGTTTCTGAATACATTCCCTGCAATGAATTACACCTCAACGACGTAAAATGTATTTACGTAATGACCATAGTTCGTTCATAAAATTTAATAAATAATGGTGGTGGTGCGCCATTACGTTTTTTTTTTATTTTTAAAAAATTTAATTTTACACAAGCCGGTTACCTACAATTAGTTTATAGTGACAAATAATAGCCTAATTTTTACACGTAGGTAATTACAAAAAATAAGTAAAATACACAACCCTGCATTTTTTTAGTAAAAATAAGTCACTAAATGTTCGATCTTCAATAATTAAACCCAAATTTATGTAAAATGAAACTACGGAAAAAACACATTTATTTTTTAATTTAAATAAATAAAGGGGGATATATGCCATAGCATTCGTTTTACTTTATTCAAATATTTACAGGAGAATTTTACAAATGTTTAGGCGGCATATAACCGTTTCATGTTTACATTTCTCCACATATAAAATTACAAAGTAAATTACGAAGTAAAGTAATGGATGTTTATTGTTGTATATAAAGATAAATATGTTGTTCTGTTCGAGCATAGAGATTGTTATAATAAACGTGTTTTGAATAGATGATTCCAAATCATTGGTTTAACCATAGACAGCTACTTACATGTATTGAATTAGGAGATAGGGAAAGGGAGAACGGTACAATCTGGATGGTGTCGGATGACCATGTGTGTGGGAATAGCTGTGTTAGA
This sequence comes from Dryococelus australis, assembly GCA_029891345.1. NCBI lineage: Eukaryota > Metazoa > Arthropoda > Insecta > Phasmatodea > Phasmatidae > Dryococelus > Dryococelus australis. The sequence continues at coordinate 214,077,168 of CM056994.1, forward strand.
ATTTCTGAAAACTGTTCGGCATCTGGTAAATAAAGAGAATGAGTCAGCATGCTTCACAAGCAAGTACAAGACTGCAACTGAATTGAACACTGGTCCATTTAGAATGGTAGCGGAATGGGAAAATCAGCGGAGAGGGGGAAGCTGATATATAAAATTTGGAGAAGGCTCGTAGTATTAGTTTCATCCCATCATGTTTGTGCAGTTCCGACCTGAATATGTTGCTACATACAATGATGTTAGAATAGGCTACCATCGTGTTCATTTCTGGATACCTGGTATGTCAGAGCAAATACAAGCCTGCAACGGATCTGATCATTGGGTCAGCATGAAAGAAGAAGATGGTTTTTTCCAGCTTGCATCCAGTACCATGCTGCTTTATTGCCTGTCTAGTGTACCACCTTCGACCAGACTCGATGCTACCTTGCATTACCACTGAGCTGATTAATCAAGCAAAAGAAGAGCTTCTGCAGCAAATTTGGGGTAATAGCACAATTTTATATCAACTCAGAAGACCAGAAAGGTACTAGATTAACTGGAGGTCCGAGCACTGAAATGGAGAACGTTACACCGCCATTTTGAACCATGACAGAACAACTTTGGAGACTATGTGCACCCCACTAACCTGTGATGTATACGCTGCATTCGTTGTCTGAGCATCGGTATGCAACCAGTTTTCTTCTGCCTAGTCTACAGTCAACCAGTAAGCCAGCCCAGCCACCATGGACCCTGAATACGATGATGGACAATTTTCTGAAGACTTCAAGGAAGATGAAATTGTGTTCAGGTTGCCTGATCCTACTAGCACTGAGTCGTCGTCATGAATAATGATGCATAATGTACAACCCCAGCACTTGCTACGACTACGTGGTTGAAAGTTTACATTGTGTGCAGTATGGTATACTTATAAAGGTGAGTGTGGTGATATTTACAGCTCGACATACTTGGAAATGTGTAGTGAGAACGTACATTTCCAACTACAGTGGAATTCATTTTTACCATACGAAACCTCCATGGTAGTACCAGCTTCGTGTGCGAAGATAGTTATTGCGCTGTTCGTCTCTGTGCTGGGAAGCTATCACCATGTTATGCGATGCGCAGGGACACCAAGGACATCAAGTACAGAGAATCATGCAATATTAAACAACATTATAGAAGTATTAAGAACGACACAGTTGGTCGTATACCGGCAATGGGTACACCATGTGCATCAATTTTATGCTCCGTATATAGGCAAAAACTGCTTCGAGATGCTTGATTTTCCCCAAAAAAAACATGCATATTAATACAAGCTGGACTAAATAACTAATTCAGACATGTTTGTTAATGAACCATAGTTTATGTACTCCAGCAGCAGTGGCTATGTTAGCAAAAGTGGTGACTCATTCTTCAGTGACACTGCCTAAGGGAGAAACCAGTGACTCCATCTCCAGTGGCAACGGTTGCAGCAGTTTCATACTGTGAGACTTCCATCTTTACCGACACAGAGGATGATGTTGTTCCCTTCATTATATTACTAGACTCTGAAATTTCGACTTAATGTACGTACCAAAAAAATTAGTAAAATATCATTTTTAACTGATCTATTAAGTTCTTTTTTTTTTGTAAAAATGTGAATAAACTAACGTATGTAAAAAACCTGTGTTATTTTAAATAACACTTAAATATAATCAAAACTAGAATACCCACAAAAGTCTTAAATTTCAACCAGTGAGAAATATTAAAATTTTTCATAGTAATATAACAATATTTAGGAGCTGATAAAAACTAAGTCATTACCACATTTCTCATGATGGATTAAATCAGACTCTCACAACACTAATGAATTAAACAGTCCTTGTAATGTGTAAGGAAAGGCAAGAATAAAATTGATGCAAAGTAAGGTATAAACACATTTTTATTTTTAAAAATATCTATATATATATATATATATATATATATATATATATATATATATATATATACATATATCACCACTTATAAAAAAAATTTAAGTCATCCTTTAGATTGTCTTTTTCGTCGTCCAAGTTCGTCGAGATGGCTGCTTATCGGCTTGTAAGCATCTTCCCTTCGATTCTCGAAAGTTGCGGTTATCGAAACACAGAAGTTATTTGCAATTCATGATGACTTTCTGAAAAATTTATTTCACACGTATTGTTCGCCCTTTGCTTTTGCCATACGTATGAACATAACCCACTGATCAGGGACGTAAATAGGCTGTCCTCTTCTCCTTCTTTCAATGATGGGATACATCCTATGTCTTTCATTTTTCATGTGCCCTTTCTCCAAAAATCTGTGATTTATAGAAATTTGTAGAGTTTCAAACATGAATAAATATGCTACATACAAAATCCTATTGCGGTTTTGTGCGGCACAGTTGTCTGAGTAGAATATGAACTCGGTAATGCCTTCTTCAACTTTAAACTTAATGAAGTCCATGATAAAGCTTGCAATTTCATTAGCACCTCTATTCCCAATTTGTACATGCTAAAAGTAGCTATAGCCTCGTGACTTTCCAATATATAATACAGTAACGTTGTAGCAAGCATGATTTCTCTTTTAATAGAAGAGGCTCACTTCGGGCTGTGGGAGTGTTAACGTTTTCTGAAGGTCGAACAAGGTCGAACATAGCAACACACAATGAACTTACACGTTGGGCTCTTGTTTTGTCTTCGTTTAATATTTCTCGGACTAGATCTTTATTTTTCATATGCACTTCAAACTCTTTAGGCGTCTCTTCTTTTTCTTAGTTTTCTCGTACATTGAATATGGAATAATTTATTCCAATTCACTTAAGAGAATTCCATGGTATGAGTACTACAACATATATCACATAGAATTACATCACAACAGAATGGCGTACTAAAGTAATACGAATTGCAACAACAATTTCCACTGGTAGGCCTATAGGCTGTCCACCATGAAAAAGGCATTTTCAGATGGTTTTTTTATTAATTGAAAATAATATTAATTTTTTGAAATTATAAGTTGGCAATAGTATTTAAATGTGACAAAACATTTTCTTTAGTCAATCAGGGCTATTTAATTGGTGTGAAAGAAACTTGATCTTTTGTTCAAGGCCCGTAAGAAAGAGCACATAGTTAGGGCAGGTCAACAATAAGCTTGGTCCGCAGATACAAAACAAAAATATAGAACGATCATTGTTGCACCAGACACACTGATGGCACGAGTCTTAGTTCACACGTTCACATGTTCTTGCGTCTCTGGTTCATTTGACTAATTGAACATCAACTAAAAAATTGTTTACTATTTCACACCAAAAACTTAATCATTGTAATGTAAATACTAAAATACATACAGGGAATACCAACAATACAAACTCATACTTCAGTTCTAAAGTACTGTTGACTGTGTTCGTTTCATAAAGGATAATAACATATATTAAATGGATATGAATAAAATACTGAATTAATTAACAAAAACAGGAATTGTTAATGAAAAAAAAATAGTTGTTTAACTATTTAATGAAATCATGAATTAGTAATTAGAATGTGATGTCGTTATTTATATAACATCCAAAATGTAACCTATAAATATAACAACTGAATACGTCAAATAATGTTTAATGTAATAAAAGTACGTTTTTTTTTTTGTTGCCAGTTTCTTAAAGCCAAACTTCGGACATCACAATTATAGCATTTACATTCTCGCTCGAATATAATACGTTTTGTGGAGTAAAGTAGTCAGCGGACCAAGCTTATTGTGGACACTGCTTTACAGTTTACTTTACAAAAGGTACTATGTCGCAGACAAACTAACAGGTTTGAATGACATCATTTCACACTTACCCTGAGATTGATTTTCACTGGCAGATATTTTATTAGCTGAATTCACAATTTATTTACCTCTATTGTACATTATGTAATCTCGCACACATACAACACGTGAAAACATAGCTTCATTTTCTGTACTCAAACTTTAGATCATACGTTATCCAATGTGCTGTACGATATTTTGTAGCTTCCAAGCTTTAACTACCAAGTTCCTGACATTTACGCCTTCTATAGCTTACAGAATGCGTAAGAATGACTGTGAAATTCGGGTGCAGATATAATGACGGTGAATCGGGATTCGAACCTCACGTCCCAGGAAATAGGGACCATTAAGATATGGCTGGTAGCAATGCAGCTGAAACTTGTCGATACTGTTGTAGAATTCTGCCCGCTGGGCCACGTTCAGTAAGTTGTCGTCATCCATGCCTGTTCACTTTCAACCCTAGGCTTCGTAGAAACTGTTCGTTGGCCCCTTGTTAGTACGTCGGTGTCTGAAGATATACTGGTCTTTGGTTTGTTGCTTCGCTCGACTTTATGCACGGTATGCCTAGCAAAACTCAATCTCATTGATTCAAGTGCAAGCGCAAAGTGATTTCTTCGTTTCTGAAGTCTATCTGTTTATCTTCCTGACCGACGATTGATACTACTACTTCGTGTGCGTTCTTCGCTATCATTTGAACATAAATTATGCTTTTCGGAACTTCGACCAGTTTATAACCTGGCGGGGCCGTTGGTGCGAACTCGCGCAGTCTATTGCTGGTTTTACCATTGATGTTTGCGTCGCTCGCCAAATTGCAGTTTATGCGTATCGCATTCACTGTAATTATGTTTACCGGTCACGATGATTCGTGAATTTTACCAGCTTTGTAAATTCGCATCTCAAACCCCAGCATTGGTGCGCTGGTATCCGGTTCGCTGAAATCGATATCTGCACTGCAAAATATTTCTGCCTTCAGTGTGTTTGGGTTATCGCACAGTTCGAAAGTCACATCTGATGGCATGAAGTTCTTGATGGAATGAGCGATGTCCTTCAGTTCGTATGCACCCGTGGGAATGCTTATTTCCTTCACATCACCTGCCACTACCTACCGGAATGCAGAATTCACATTCTCTTCTATGTTGGATATGGAGTTATAAATCTGAAAATCTGCAAGTCCAACGACCCATTCATCTTCCATCTCCAAGGGCCGGTAAAACGTCGACCTTAGCTCTGAGGTCTTACTACTTAGAACGATGGACACCGATATACTGAAACAAGAATATAGGTGCAAACAACTTTTCTGTAAACGATTAACGAATAATTATTCACCTATGATTTGTTTTTAGTCTACTGTGCTAGAAAGTGAAGACCTGAATGCCCACAGTTACATGTGTTAGGCAGCTGCTCCGTTTCATAATTGTAGGTTAGTTTGCATTTTTTCAGGTACAATCGCAGTTCGGGTGATGCTAGCAAATTCCCAAAACTATCATAATAGTTTTCATGTATGCCCTTTTTACATATGTTACCCAGTATGTGCCAGGCACGGCTGCCATATCCAGATTAATTATGGCAAACTCATTATATTTTATATTAGCAGGCAAAGCATCTCGCATGAACAATCCTCTAAAATTAGTATCTTCAATTTTCGTGCAAACAGTTCTAAATCCATGTTCGTGAGCGGCCGTTTCGGTAGAGATTTCATTAGCACCTTCTGCTGTGGCGACCCTTTTTCTTTCTCGCATCTCCTCCTCCTCCTCGATAGGGCCGTCATATGTAAAGTACTATTCCGTTTTTTTTTTAGCTATGGCGATAGCTTCCAGTTTATGGTTGTGGCTACAGTTTTCTTCCAAATCCTTATGATCGTTCCAGGCTCGTTTCACCGCACTAACGATATTCGTTACGGCCCCGAAGATACCACCCAGGGCACCGATTGCAGGTAACAAGGCAGGAAGAAATCTTCCCTTCTTTTTCTTCCCTCTCCTCTTGGAATTTCATCTTGCTTTCTTCGCCCCCATGCCCATCTTCACCTTGGTTTTCATTAAGTTGGAAACACCCCACGCAGATACTTTTTCACTGAGTCCAGTATCTGGCAGTTTTCTTTTCTCGTCGGCCTCCTGTGCAAGTATCTTGTCTGCCTGGTGCCTGATTTGCAGATCCTTGTACTGGGAATAAGTGATATCATGCCACTTGAACGCCTTGTATATCACGTTGATGTCCGTATCGCAGCATGCCAACCTTTTGGCTAGCTTGGTTCCTGGCCCACAAAACCTGTATCCAGGAATGTGGAGCTCGAACGGTAAAATATTTACCAGCGTATCAATTATACTACGACCGAATTTCGACGTCTTTAACTTACGAAGCATTGAATAAGTCTGACCTGAAACTTATAAATACTACCCTTATACTTTTTTCATTCAGTATCATTCTAGACTTGGAACAGTAGAGACATATCTTATATTCCAATATGTCATTTCAATGCAAGATCTGTAACAGACAGTTTTCTCTGAGTGATCATTTGAAGAGACATTCTAAAAGGTGCTTAATGTCATCAATAAGCTTGTTTATGTTACCTCCTTTTCCTCCTCCGCCTCCTCCAATGCGTGATATATCCAAGGATAAGAAAATAATTTACAGATTGTCAAGCAAGATGTCACTCTAGCCATAGGCATTCATGGTGAAGATGATGCTATCTCCCTCAAATCGCGACATGGAACCCTATTTCTGAATACTGTGCGCTACATTATCGCAGGATCATAGGAGTTGTGACAAGACACGTGGCCTACTGATCCTGCTGGAAGAACTGAATCGTCTTCGGTTCAATAATGTGTACCTGTATTCCAAATCTCTCCAGCAAACGAAATATCAACGATTGCCACTAATACTTCAACCTGTGGAAGGCTTGGATCATTTCCCATACAACGATAACTAAGCCATCGTGCAGCCGAGAGAAGCACTGACAAACTCGATATTTGTCTTTGCTGACACTGCCTGCGAGAAAAAGACTTGTATTCAAGAGTAGTTTAGCATGGGACGACACGCATATCGACCCATCCAACTAAGAACATCGTAACTGACATTTTTGCGAATTTGAGGTTTTCGGCTCATCAGGAGCAAAAAAAATTATTATATATTTTGTGGTACAGTATGATAATTGTGAGTCTCAATAACTTTTATTTACAGCTCAGATTATGAACATCGTAACTACTATTCAGATGTTTGCTCTATGTAAGAACATCGTAACTCAAGATACGATAGTATTAAATGGACCTTAGTAGTGCAATAATATCATAACTTCTTATAAGATCTTATTGTAGGGAAACAGCGTGAGATTTCTGAAATAAACATCTGTGATCATACTTACCATGCTACAATCTCGCGGGTGTGTTGTAAACACTCGATGTAGTAGTCATTCTTTAAGCCGTAAGAAGGCGTCAATGTCAGGAACTTGGTAGTTAAAGCTTGGAAGCTACAAAATAGAGTACAGCACATTGGATTATGTATGACCTAAAGTTTGAGTGCGGAAAATGAAGATATGTTTTCACGTGTTGTATGTGTGTGAGATTACATAATGTACAATAGAGGAAAATATATTGTGGATTTAGCTAAGAAGTACGTCATGAATTGCAAATAACTTCTGGGTTTCGACGACAACCGCAACTGGGCATTAAGCGAATATAAAGAGCACATGCATTGGAACAAAGTGAAATAGACTCGTATGGAGAGAGAGAAGCCCACCACACTTTACATCAAGTATGAGCACGGAGGTACCAGAAACACCGAAGAAAGCCAAGATCTACACACAATCTGGAGCTTAGCTATGCATACAAGAACAGTTGCCAGCAACTGCAGAAAAGGAAAAGGATCTCCCCTCTTTGTGTGCGCATGGGCTAATCGTAGAAGTGTACCCAAGTTTTTATGAGAATATAAAGGCAGGTGTAGCCAAACCAACAAATAAGTCAAGGGGAAAAAGCAGTAATGAGGACATGTAATAATTATTCTGTTCAATATTTTGGGGAAAAGAAATTAAAACGTGTCAGTGATTTGCGAAAATCAGTGACCCTTCAATAAATACATTCACAAGCAAAGCGTATGTTTGAAAAAAAACTTTTCAATTTTGTGGAAAAACAAATGAAATAGTGGTCAGTGATGTGCAAAAATGAGAGACTAATTCATAAAAATATTATCATGCAAATAACGCAACATGTATGAAAATACTGTTCAATTTGTGGGGGAAAACAAAAAAAAAATGTGTCAGCGATTTGCAAAAATAAGAGACTGTTTGATAAAAAATGTTTCATGCAAATAATGTTATACTTGAAAATATAGTATAACTGTATATTTTAATAATCCCCAGAAGGAAAAAGTCATCATACTAGATAAACAATGCGTCTATATCTATCTAGCAACAACTGATTTTCTGCTGTTGCAATGCATAAAGCTTAAGTGATACGTTGGTAAATTATTATAACTGTAAATATTTTTAGAGCATTAATAGTGACAGTAACTTAATACTTACTACAGAAAATCATGTAACTATGTGATTCAAATTGCCCATCAAAGTCAAATTAACACGAGTTAAGATGTTATCAATTTATATAGTTCCCATCAAGAACATAAGAACGTAAATTACGATGATATTAAATGGAGTTTTCCATTTTAATACCACCGTATGTACTAAAAAAAAGTGTTAACGAACAAAATATATATATATATGAGATAGCATGTAAACAACCCTTTGCCAGAGATGTTATGCTGTAGCTTGTAAATACAGATGCCGATAATCAATCCGATTTACAGCAATTTTACGAACCTTTAAACTGCTCTCCTGGACATTTTCCAATTTGCAGTTATGATATTCTTAGTTGGATGGGTCGATATGCTGACATTCTGAACATCGGACAGACTCTTTTACGCATACCCAAACAACTGCTTCCCGATAGTGCCAATGTGTTGGTGTTGTTTCGCATGGATGATATGAACTTGCGGCATGCGTACGACGAACACGTAAATACGGATATGACATTTGCAGAGTTCAAGGATATGTGTGCCTTGTGCTGAAAATAGAAATACGGATTTTTAGCGATCGTAAAAGGCTGGCCTCTATATAATGGCATATACAGGTGTGGCTTCGATCAGTTTATAGTAACGCACTGACCACGAGTCACAAATCAATTTTCAAGTTTGGACACGGTCTATGTTCCGATGATGATGATGTTAATGGTGATAGAAATGTGCTAACGAAAGCTCTCCTCACCGATGTTCGCAGAGATCAGTCGCTTCTTGGGCAAAAGATCGAGAGCGTGAAAAATGAAGTGGTAGAAGATATGGTGGCTATCTACCGTCACATAGAGGGTGTGGATGGACGTATAATAGACCTGACCAACGTGTCGAATGCGCAGAGACAGGAAGAATTGAAGACTTCAAAACGTGTTAATGTCCAAGCTGATTGCCAAAACCGATGTTGCGAGGCATAGTAAGAAAGTGATGGATGCGTGCATCGACCGACTGGTAAGGATCGAACATTTACTTTCAACAATTCGAGATTGAATATGTTTATTCCATTATATGAATGACGATGGACCGAACCGAACAAATGACTGAGCTGCAGCAAGCCATCGAAGATGTTCCCATTAAATATTTACTCGTGAAAAGTTACAAACTGTTTCTTGAGAATCGAAGGGAAGATGCTTACAAGCCGATAAACAGCCATCTCGACGAACTTGGGAGACGAAAAAGACATTCTAATGTATGACTCAATTTTTTTTTATAAGATGTGATGTGTATATTGATATTTTTAAAAATAAAAGTTTGTTTATACCTTACTTTGCATTAATTATATTCTTTCCTTTCATTTTACATTTTATTGGTAGCTCTGAAAGACTGTTTAATTCACTAGAGTCGAGACAGTCTGTTTTAATCCATCATGAGAAATGTAGTAATGACTTTGTGTTTATCAGCTCCTAAATATTTTTATATTACTATGAGAACTTTTAATATTGCTCACTGGTTGAAATTTAACACATTTGTGAGTATTCTAGTTTTGAAAATATTTAAGTGTTATTTAAAATAATACAGGTTTTTTCTTACATACATTAATTTATTCACATATTTAGAAAACAAAAAAACCACTTAATTGATCAGTAAAAAATAGCTTCTGACTAATTTTTTCGTACAAACTTGAAGTCGAAATTTAAGAGTCTATTAATACTTTGAAGGGAACAACATCATCCTCTGTGCGGGTAAAGATTGAAGGCTCACAGAGTAGAACTGCTCTTAGTGTATTCACTGCATATGGAATCACTGGTTCCCCTTGTTGTAGTATCACTGAAGAATGAGTCACCACTGTTGCTAACGTAGTCACTGCTGCTTGAATACATAAACTATGGTTCATTAACAAACGTGACTGAATTAGTTATGTAGTCCAGCTTGTATTAATATGCATGTTTTTTGGGGAAAATCAAGCATCTCGAAGCAGTTTTTTATTATATATAGAGCACAAAATTGATGCACAAGGTGTATCCATTGCTTATTAACGACCAACTATGTCTTTCTTAATACTTATATAATGATGTTTACCATTTCATGATTCTCTGTATTTGATGTCCTTGGGGTCTCTGCGCATCGCATAAGACGGTGCTAGCTTCGGAGCACAGATATGAACGGCGCAATAACTATCTTCTCACACGAAGCTGTTTACTACAATGGAGGTTTCATATGGTGAAAATTAATTCCACTGTAGATGGAAATGTACGTTCTCACTACACATTTCCAAGTATATCGAGCAGTAAATATCACCACACTCACCTTTATAAGTATACCACATTGCACACAATTTAAGCCTTCACCCATGAAGTCGTAGCAAGTGCTGGGGTTGTACATTATGCATCATTATTCATGACGACGACTCAGTGCTAGTAGTATCAGGCAACCTGAACACAATTTCATCTTCTTTGAAGTCTTCAGAAAATTGTCCATCATAGTATTCAGGGTCCATGGTGGCTGGGCTGGCTTACTGGTTGACTGTAGACTAGGCAGAAGAAAACTGGTTGCATACCGATGCTCAGACAACGAATGCAGCGTATACATCACAGGTTAGTGGGGTGCACATAGTCTCCAAAGTTGTTCTGTCATGGTTCAAAATGGCGGTGTAACGTTCTCCATTTCAGTGCTCGGACCTCCAGTTAATCTAGTACCTTTCTGGTCTTCTGAGTTGATATAAAATTGTGCTATTACCCCAAATTTGCTGCAGAAGCTCTTCTTTTGCTTGATTAATCAGCTCAGTGGTAATGCAAGGTAGCATCGAGTCTGGTCGAAGGTGGTACACTAGACAGGCAATAAAGCAGCATGGTACTGGATGCAAGCTGGAAAAAACCATCTTCTTCTTTCATGCTGACCCAATGATCAAATCCGTTGCAGGCTTGTACTTGCTCTGACATACCAGGTATCCAGAAATGAACACGATGGTAGCCTATTCTAACATCATTGTATGTAGCAACATATTCAGGTCGGAACTGCACAAACATGATGGGATGAAACTAATACTACGAGCCTTCTCCAAATTTTATATATCAGCTTCCCCCTCTCCGCTGATTTTCCCATTCCGCTACCATTCTAAATGGACCAGTGTTCAATTCAGTTGCAGTCTTGTACTTGCTTGTGAAGCATGCTGACTCAATCTCTTTATTTACCAGATGCCGAACAGTTGCAGAAATTCTAACACAGCTATTCCCACACACATGGTCATCCGACACCATCCAGATTGTACCGTTCTCCCTTTCCCTATCTCCTAATTCAATACATGTAAGTAGCTGTCTATGTTAAACCAATTATTTAGAATCATCTATACAAAACCCGTTTATTGTGACAATCTCTATACTCGAACAGAATAATATATTCATCTTTATACACAACAATAAACATCAATTACTTTACTTCATTAGTCTCTTACAATGATTAACTTAATATCAATTAAATCCCTAACCTTGCCAGAATATTAACCAGTTATTATATTACTAATGGGGTCTCGAGATCTAGGATGTCACCTAACCGCTTAGCTGAAGTTATGATCACCATAAACTGTAGATAGGTAGGTTGCAGTGCTGCCCAGAGCTCCTACAGACCCTGGTATCAAGTTGCTCTCGTCTTCGTACCGCTCCGGCACTACACGTCGTCGCTTCTCAATCACTATCACAGTTCTGCAAGGGGGGTGGTTATGAGGGTACGACAAGCTAAGCTTTTATAGCTAGGTTTTAGGGGGTCTCTCTAGCTTTGTTGTATAAACAGGGGGCTCGATAGTAATCTATAATGCATGCTACACTAGCTTGTCGTGTACGGCCCCCTGGTGTCCCCCATATGCTGTGAAAACGACTTATAAGCACGTACAGACTCCAGTTACCAGACACCATGGGGGAGGCGAAATTCTGTGTGCTGGCAAAGGCTATATGACACCATCCAGGTGCGAAAACTGCCAGGAAGCATGTACATACTCCAGTTACCATGCAGGTACAGACTTGCTCTTGACATTTACAAGTTAAGCTGGTCCTTGGGAAAAAATTAGAGGTGGGGGGAATTACGAGTTTAAATATAACAGTGGTTTGTTCAAGGTGTTCGAACTGTGGGCTGTGGTCTACTTAACTCCTGGTATGAATTATGGGTAAATTTTTTCTTGTATTAGTTAGTAGAGTAGAGCAGATATTCTGAAAAAGAATTCGATGATCTATCTATTGAATATACTTATATGCGGAAAAAAAATTGTATATAAATTCATAGTAATATGGGAATCTGCTTCTCTGAAATACCTTTTAATTCAATTTAAATTAAAAATTAATTCGAGCGCATGTCATAGGAGGGCAATATCACTCGTTCTAAAATGCTGCTAGTCATCATTGTCAGTGAATAAGTTATAATTAATGTGAAAATATATTTCCTCCTAGTGTTCCCTTCGCTGAGCTTGAACTCATAAAGCTGACTACTGTCAGACCGGTCACTTACCAGACTGATTATTTGACCCTTGACCCCTAATGACTCCTAATATCCCGGGTCTGCTAGGAAGGATACGTACTCCCTGGGAAATCTTAGCAATTGCTAAGCCTTTGTGGCCAGTCTCTCAACTCCATCGCTGTGGGTGTACGCCATGAGGTATAGATCAGAGGAGCAGGAGTTGGGCAGTTGACATGTCAGTGTTTAACAGTGTGCGGTTGTCCCATGGCACCACTAAGGGAGCGATGAGAGTCGGGCACCTGGTTGGCAAGTCCAATCCACCGGTAGTGTATCTAATGTCGTGACCTTACCATTCCTTCGACATGTTGCTCGGAACTGGTAGCCTTTCAATGGTGGAGTGATGAGGGTCCCGGGGTCACTGATCTCCCCGAACTGAAAGAAGAACCCCTCCTCAGCACCACAGAGGGAGCGATGAAGAAGGGGCGACTTCGAGCTGACAAGCCAATTTCCACACTACAGTATCCTAATATTGTGGCCCTACCGTTCCTCCTGTGACGTACAAGGAACAGGTGATCTTCCAAGGATGTACTTGTTCTGTTGTGCAGTGTGCGTTCGGCAATATCGAAACCTGGTCTCCTGCCAAGTCCTAAAGCCCCGATGTGACACAGTAAGGAGCTTGGCGTGAAAACTGAGATGACTGGTAAGAACGTTGTTTATTTACCGAAGTGAAATAAACACTGATGGCAGAGGTGCTAACTCCTAATTCCGCCACGGAGTATATGTAAGGTTAAACACCCTATCGTTAAACAGGGGATGGCTCCCTGTGCAAAGCTGGGTTGATTAGGCAGTTTCATAATGCGTGTTTCCTCGAGGCGAGCTCTACTCTCAGGTGACTGTCAACAAGAGACCGAACATGTCTGAGTGTAACTTCTTGACGGCCGCTGGGTCATCCTTAGGATTCCTCTGCAGTGGAACTTCGGCCCTACGAAGAGAGCGATGAAGCTTAGGAGAGGTTAGAGCCTAGAGCCTCGGCACCAGTAACTGGGGCGGTGAGATCTCAGGAAGCGATCAAGTATTGAGAAGAACTGGCGATCAGGAGGCTTGGCTGCCGGCCCTTTATACTTCTCGGCCATACCTTATTCTGCTGGCATAGTGCGTTTGGGGAAGGGGAACAGCAGGTGCGAGCCCGACATCTGGATCCTCCGAGCGGGCGGCGTAGTGAAGAGCACGAGGGTCTGCATCTCTTGTCTGTGGCGGCATCTAGCAGTGCACTTCGGTACTTGCCACGGACCTCTTGCATATCCTCAGTGGCTCATTAGGAGAATTAATAATCATCAATGGGATGCCTGTCCCTGCCCGGTAGGTAATACAGTCTTGCAGACGTCGGCGGCAGCGACGTGACTCGTGGACGAGCTATCAGGGGTGTAGTTGACTAATGAGTAGCAGTCATTTATTATGATAGATAAGATGCCATGCGTCAATATTAAGTTTTACCACTTCTTTCTTAATTATTCGCCGAAATTTGTATAATATTTCCTGTCTGTCTATATTTAGAAATACAGACATATATCTGTGGAGGTGTTGTAAATGCTCAGATTAGATTACTATTTCACTGTCAGCCAGCTATTGTAATATTTTGTAACTTTTGCTTAGAATTTCGCTAATCGCACATGCAGTTTCTTTTGATGGGAATTTTCCCCGCAATATTGAATAATTGGTTTTTCAAACATGTTTATATTTTTAAAAAGTTCAGAAAATACCGCAATACCTAACTAGCTGTCCCTCTTACACTGTAGTAGAGACAAGACAAGGGAAATACAAATGCATAATTACATCAAAATTTTAATTCTGCAAACATTTGGCAAATTAATATTGTGACGTAAATACGAGTTAGTAGTTCAGTCAGTTATGAATGTAGCCTACAGTTGTGTAAGGTCAATAGCTAGTTGGGTATTGCAGTACTTTAAGAATTTTTTTAAATTACAAATAATCTATAATATCTATGAATTCAAAACAGCGGGGGCAGGTCACCTCAACAGCTAATTCGTGACTACGAATATAACTTTGTTGTCCAACACCGCTTCTAGCGACACAGTGCATTTCTGTAAGGAAATCACATATTGATTGCCGCGTTTGATAAAACTTGCTTGTAAACAAGAAATATATGTCAGATTCATGTCACTGTTTTACGAAATAGAATGAAACTTCGTGAGAATATGAGTCAAGCAAGATATAACTACAGTACTGTAGCATGTGTATTTTGCATAAATGAAAATACCTTAAGTTTCCGTCGTGAAAATAAATTAATCTATGAAGAACTGTATAATTATTAAGATTAAATTTATCCATCATACAACCAAAAATTCGCACTGAATGCGTTCAACTACAAATAATAATGAAAACATCTTCCATTCAACCACAGAAATAAATGGAAATATATTTGTATTATAGAAGTAAAGACTGGGTTATGTTGTATAGTAATTTACATAAATTATATAAACTGAAGGAACTTTCTGGTTTCAGTGAGCTATGGATCGCTTAACGTTGACTTGGTGCCTGTAAATTCTGAGCCACTCCGGATTGGGTTTAATCCAGTACTAGTTTGGTCGGGTTGGTACCATAGAATAAGGGTCTGTTAAAACATTACTCGTTAAAATGAGTTTTTTTTATATAATAAATAAATAAGTCACCTCTGTAACCTACTCAGCTTTATCTTATCCATGGATTTCATTATTTAGCTCTTGAATTTACATTTTGTTTCTTTCCCCAGTTAACATATCCTCCTGAATATGAGAAGAAACCATCCACCATAATTACGAATTAATTCCCACCTATATCATCAATAGCCCTATCACAGCTGACCTGGATGAACCGGCGAGAACACGAGTCCACAAGAAGTGGTACGACCTACCATGGGTCCGCCAACTCCAAGATAAGAGAAAATTTCATTCCGGAGTCATAGTAAGCCCATGCTCCTGTTTCATTGACACTTGTGGTGTCCCGAGAGCTGTAAAGTCCTCACCACTGTCGTTCTCAGAAGCGCGGTCTCTTACAATCCTCTCGTCTACTGGCATATTATGGGTTTTCTTTACTTTAAAATTAATGCTTGGGCCTGAACGGTCTGACTGTTAAAGTGTCGACACCAGCCCACCTCCAGACCAAAGCCATCACGATTGCTCCTTATTCAAGTTAAGCCTGAGAGGCTGAAACCTCTTCCGGCAAACCTGGCGTTGGGGCCGATTGGGAGTTTCAAACGTTTTTCATCCAGCGGTTTCACAAGGCGGTGTGCGTTCTTTTGAGCTAGCAGAGGCTATTGGATTGCATGTGACGAGCTTTCCGCAATTATGAATTTGCTTGTTCTCTGGCTGGAAATAGCCTAGACACGTCCTCGACCAGCAGTTCTCTCGTACCGGATGAGCAGTTGACATACAACAAAAGAACTCCGGCAATTTCGTCCTTACTGGACAAGTAACACCCATACGCTGTTGACTATCCACGTCAGGGATGCCCCATCTTGTATGATGCTCGAAGTACCAACATTTAGTCAACACGTAGCAATTCCACTTAGTCCACCGATTTACTGGGCTTCCACATGCGATGATACTACCATCCAGACCATTAAAGCACCAAAAAGTCTAGGAAGAAGGCAAAGTATTGCTGTAGGTTGAATAACTATGCAAATGGACAACGAATGTTCAATTAACACTAATGTCTTTGTAACTGTGCTTATATTACAGTTCGTTATTTTTTTCACATAGTAAACCTTTAATTCATTTTATGTTACTTTAGAATAGAATAAATGATCTAGTACAGACCGCGAAATTACACTGGTACCTACATGCAGTATATTTTGTTGCAATGCTACTTTAATGCATTTAATTTACTATAAATATTATTGTAGAGAAATAAAGTAATGGTTTGTTGAAAAAAACAATACATAAGCAATTACCCTCGACATTTTTACAATAAGTATGTAAAGTTATTAGGTGATTATCAAATTTTTATTTTTTGCAGTTCTGTTTGCAGGAAATCAATGAAATGTTGGGACACCAAGATTGCTCACTGTGCAGCTGGAATTCACTCTATTCCAGTTCACATTTAATCGAAAATTTCATATGAATTTACTAAACATGTCATAAAATTTTATTAAAACGCATTAGAAAATTAATATAGTGTGATGTATTTCACTGACTGCAAAGTCTACAGAAACAAGCTATTAAACTGTTACCCTGCTGAGTTCTGATGTCTTTCTGCAAATTGTTATAAGAGCCCCATCGTGCGCCTTGTTTCGAAAAGCTCCTGTTTACACAGCGAGGAAGCAACGAGGACACATATTAGTTTTTCAAACACAAAGCCAAACATGGAACCACAATTGCTATCAGTAAACTACCAAAGAAATGCGCTGAGGACGACGGAATATGTGAGTACCACAAACTAAGTAAACGTTGAAGTAAGCACAACAATCCTTCATCAAACTCCACCTGCAGGGCACGATGGGGACCAATCATAATTTTTACGTCACTAATACACATGGTAGCGTGATAAATTCAGACGGAAATACGAGATCCAGGAAAGACGCAGTCGGCGATGTGGCAGAGAGCAGCATGGCCAGGGGTCCAGGCAGCGGCGGCGCAGCCAGAGTGTCCAAGGTGCGAGACCCGATGAGTCCTTCAATATGAATTGACTTAGTCTTTCTGAACTTCTTTTTCCAATCTTCCCTTCTCTCCAGAGGCCTCAGAAATTATTGCAACTGTAAGAGGTTAACTCTAGTAAACTTTACTTTAGAGCTGCTATAATTAAGTTATTTCCTTATAGTTTAATTCACCTACTTCCCACTCCCTATGCCTTTATCTTCCACGTTTATGGTCTTCAACCGACGAACATAACAATGGTGGAGTCACCTTAAGAGCACCACCTCTTTCCAATAAGCGAGTAATTACAACTCTATCCTAACCCCACACTCCCACCCTCTGGAAATACTAACATTTTACTAACCAATTTATTTAGTAGGCCCACTTAACTAAGAAAGCGGCACTTACCTGCATGTGGGTTCTAGCGATATTTTACTTAACCTGCTTCTGCAGAATGGAAATAAAGTGTTCGTCATGAAAACATGAGCCTACATGTAAAAATATATATCGAAATAAACACTATCACATCACATCTACACATATTAGAGTACCAAAATGGAACAACCACCAGAGCTTAATATACTCATAAAACAGCCCATAATTATTGAAAATTTTCATGGAACACAGAACGAGGATGTATTAGAATACATCAAACAGTTTGAAGTAGTTGCAACAATAAATCGATGGAATGATGACACAAAAGTAAAATGCTTACAATTACACTTAGGGGGGTGGCTCAGAGAATATATGAAAATATAACTAACAAAACTGAACCACACCTTCTTACATTGAAAATAATCATACAGGAACGAGTAAAAATATTTTCTTCTGAGGAATTATTGCAAAATACAAAAAAAAAAAAAACAGTTTTACACACAAACACAGCAACTACATTAATCAGCCACCATACATAGAGAAGAGATAATTTTCCTGAAACACGAAGTAAAACAAAACATGCTTGAAGATGAAATTCAAGAAAATCTCTGGACATCGTTAGCACCCTCTATAGTAGACAAACAAATTGTAATGTAAAATACCACTCTTACAGACATACTCAATAACGTCCAACAAATAGAAGCAGGTCTATATAAATACAAACAGAATTTACATAGACACACAGAACAGTCAACATCTCATACACAATCTGATATTGAAGAATTAAAGGCTGATATTAATAAACTCACCCTTCAAACACAGAATACAAAAACAAATATAACAAATCAAATTATAGTAGCACAAACCCAACAAAGGGAGTAGATCAAGAATAGAATATACACAGCAAATTATTTTCAGCTAATACAGAATAACCAGAAGACCACAACCTCCCTTGTTTCAAGTGCCACCATTTCCATGTTATCACCATCCAATACCTTATACATACTGCTTCCAACATAATCCCTTTCATGGACACCATCCTACACCAAAAAAAATATATCATAAACACACAACCAAGAACGGGCCCTGTTTTTAATGTTCCCAGCTCATTCTGTATTACACAGCCTACCATAGGGGGCATTCAAGGTTACACATTTGCTCAAATGGCGAGTAGACATTGCCAACCAAAGCCACAGTGTTACTCAATCATACAACCTTAATAATCAAATAACGAAAAAAAAATGGTGACAACATATTCACATTCAGACAAATCAACATAGAATAAGAGCAAAATTCACTTTGCAAAAAGGAAAATTTCAACACAAAACAATAGATATAGACAATAAAAACCATGGCAAAACAAGCAAAGCTCAGTTAGAGCAATCAAAACAGACAATGAAAATAAATATGCAAAACATAACTCTAATCAAGGATTACAGAAAAATTACAGCCAGAAAAAGAAATATTAAACAGAATTTATAGGGGAAAGGACAAAAGTGCAAACACTTACACATAAAATATGGACCTCACAAAGAGTTTACGAAAACTTGTGTACTGTGCTTTTACAGAGGTCGCCATTTTCTAAATTGTTCTTTGTTTCCCAATAAAAATATTAATTGGCACACCAACTTTTCTGAAAAATTCAAAAGTTTTCAAAAGAAACACATGGTTAGCAAACCAGGCAGATCCACATACAGAAATAAATATGAAACTAATAAGTCATATAGACAATACAAAGAACAGAGTATTAAAACTAAGTTCTCAAAAGCTAACCACACAAAACAAAACAAAGGGTCTAAAGAACAAGAATGAAAACTAGTAGAAGTCATAAAAATTTCAGAGGACATCCCGACTATCCCAAAGATCATTTTCCACATGCCGGACACTGCTTTACGAACATTAATTGACACAGGATGTTCCGTATCATTTATAGCTCTCACCACGACAGGAAATAATAAATTAAAACCAATCCAACAACTTCTCAAAATTGTAAGAGCAACTGACGAATTACTTTCCCCACAAAATTATATAAGTTTAAAGTTTCAAATTGAAGGTCATACTTACATACATGACTTTTTGATTATTGAAAATCTCGATGGTTTTATTAGGTAACACTGGCTAAAATCAGATTTGTATGCTAAGATGGCTAAACTACGGCATAAACACGACAAAATATTACAGTGCCATTTTTTGATTTAGGCACAGAAAACAGTATTTTCTTTTTGCATACAATCCAACAAATGCAGAATTTAGAACCGGTAAAAGGTAAACAGCCCTTTCATAATATCAATCCCGCCTTACACCCAGCCAACAAGGAAAAGATGACTAATTGGCTACAAACAGACAAAGATTGATTTGCATGAAAAATAACAGAATTAACAGAAACAAAACAATATAAAATTAAAATTTATCTAACAGAAGAAAGATCCATTCACTGCAAACCATATAGAGTATCACCCATCAGAGAGACGCCCTTAAACAACATTTCAGGAGTCTTAATAATTTCGTTGCAGACCAAAATTACCACTTACCAAGAACTGAGGACATTTTACAAATAACACAGAACACTAACTATATTAATAATTTAGACATGTTCTCCGGCTTTTACGCAATACCTATACCACCAGAAGACAGACACAAAGTAGCATTTGCAATCAATCAGATTGGCGTATTTCAAAATTCAATATCAGAGGCTACCAATGGGATTAAAAAGTAGTCCAAAATTCTTCCAAGAATTTCTAGACATGTTACTAGGTGACTTAAGAAGGCAATCTATAGTCAGCTACGCAGAAGACATTTTTGTCATAGGCAAATATGTTGACGAATATATTAGATATTTAGAAAGATTGCTAGAAAGGATGAGAGAATTTGCAGTAAAATTAAACCCAAAGAAAGGCAAATTTGCATACCACGAACTTACAATATAAGGACACAAACTCACAACTGAAGGTTACGTACCACATCCAGAAAAAAAATTGATACACCAGCCCTACAAACATAAAGCAATTAAGGTCATTCTTGGATCTCACATACTATTTAAAAAAATTTATAAGTTATTATTCCCAAATATCACAACCCCTCACTTAATTAACAAAAAAGGATACAAAATTTCACTGGGGTGTCCAACAACAGTCAGCATTTCTATAACTTAGACAGGATATTACATCAGCCCCTATATTAGCCCCATTAAAAGATGAGAGAAAGACAATTCTGGTATGTGATGAACCTAATACAGTGACAGGTGGCACTCTACTACAAGTGAATGCATCAGGCCAAAGATTCACTATCGCGTATGCCTCAAAATCACTTGCACAGAACGAGCGAAATTGGTCTACAGCTGAGAGATAGCTTGATGCTGTCAAGTATTTTTGCATTTACTTCCGACAGTACCTGTACGGGCGACCATTCATTGTAGAAACAAACCATGCATCACTTAGATATCTATCATCTATTGCAGGGCATAATATTCGCATCCAAAAATTCTCTATGGCCCTGAGTGAATTCACATTTGAAACAAAAATTGATAAACGAAAACATAGTATAATTGTGAATTATTTATCACGCATACCACAGACTCAGACACAACTCACATATCAGAAAAACATAAATGAAATACAATATACACTACTTGATACTACTTCACACATAGGCAATATTTACCATGCATTACCAATAGTCATTACAGAGAAAACCCAAGAAGTTAAAAACCACACTCTTCAAGCACATCACTCAAAACTGGGGAACATATAGAGATGCTATTAACACGAAAGAAAATACTACATTAAATAAATTAAAATGTAGACTCCTTAGTGAACCACATTGTTTACCTACTGACGTTATATTCTAAATAGTGTCAGATTATCACCAGATAGAAACCAATTTACTAACGGACACAATATCACATGTTACAAAATGCAAATGTGATAGGCGTATTGTGCACGTTCCAATGTATGAGCAAACTACAGATATTATAACACACTACATACCTATAATTTCCAACACCACAGAATTAATAGAATAAGGTAAAGAGCTGTTTTTATTTGAATTACAACATGTCCCCTCAACCACATCACCATTCCAAGGAGAATATGAGAAAGACCAATTCATTGCAAAAATCCAACAAGCACTCACTGAATCAGATATGGAACCCCCATATATTAGTCACCTAGCCTGTAGATATGGCATAACAGCAAATGGGGAAATTTACAACTTAATAGATACATCAACAGCCACTGCGGTGCCGCAACTCTATGTACTGGCACTAATTATGGCACACCACAATGAACTAGTAGGTGTAGAATTTTGCATTCGGAAAGCAATTGACAAAATTAAGCCAGCATATATTAGGATTTCAATTGACAGAGATGTTAAACAGTATATAAAACACATGTAAAACGTGTAAACGAGCAAAAAGGGGACAAAGTAAACAACGTGAACTGCAATTCATCCCCCCCTCCTCCAATATTTTCCATGTGGTCGATAGATGCTAAAGGACCCCTCACCACTACAACAGCCAGAAACAGATACATTTTCGTAATGACGGAACACACTACGCAATATGTCATGGCCACACAAGTAAAATCTATAGATGTTGCAACTTGTGCGCAATTCATAAAATCTGTCTTACTTCGATTTGGCTGTCCCAAATTTTTACTTTCAGACCAAGGTACCTCGTTTCAAAATGAAGTCATTTCACAACTCCTTGCAGTAAAAGTAATAAAACTATTTACCACTTCATATAACCCATAAGCCGACAGTCTTATGGTATAGTTAAATAACGTCCTAGGTCAACAGCTTACTATGAATGCAGAATCGGATCCTCGAAACTGGGACAAATATCTAGAGTATATATTTTTAAATTATAATACAACAATTAACACTTCAACCGGATTCCTCCCATCACACGTAGTGATTAACAAACCTAACATGCGCACAACACAGTGGGAACAAACACTACACAAAATAAGAGAAAGAGCTGCAGTAAACATTAGGAAAGGACAAATTGCACAAATAAAATATTTTAACCTTCGGTTTAAATCGAGTACGTATAAAGGCAACGACTGGGTCTGGTTATAAAACCATCCACGTCGGAGAGGTATAGCATTTCAAATACACAGGACCTTTCCGTATTATTAAAGTTTTGAATAAAAACAATGTTCTCTTGGAAATGGAAAGGCGTGGCAAGAAATGCACGGACACGGTAAACACCAGGAACTTAAATATCGTCCACCTAAGGAACAAACTAAATACTCGTTATACGAAACAAAACATTCCCTACAGCCAATCGCAGAACAATATAGCTCCAACCAACCCCTGCCAACCCACAACCCCAAACGCATCTAAACAGAAAGATATACTACCAACACCTACACCAATGAACAAACAACTAGAGTGCTTCACAACGCGGCGTAACCGTATAACCACTCACAACAGGCAGCGCGTCCATGACGCGGCAGGGCTTAACCTCTAATGCGATCTCTCGCTTGGAGCTGGGCCGTGCATGCAAGCCGATGCCGGTAGACCTAGGCAGCACTTTGCGAACACGCATGGACAGCATGACGAGTAAGGCGTACCAACTGCTTCGAAGCACAGTTCGCTATTCCCCCTGAGCGGTAGCAGAATGTATTTAAGTATCAAACGATTCCGTAGTACAGCATTGAATTCCTTTGCTATAAAAGAGGGTTCAAAGTAACAAATTTCAATTTTTATAAATT
Source organism: Dryococelus australis (assembly GCA_029891345.1). Classification (NCBI taxonomy): domain Eukaryota; kingdom Metazoa; phylum Arthropoda; class Insecta; order Phasmatodea; family Phasmatidae; genus Dryococelus; species Dryococelus australis. The sequence goes on from CM056994.1 coordinate 214,100,599, forward strand.
TCCATGTGTGCACATTTCCTTAGAACCATTCAACACCCAGTCTTCTTTAGGTTCAAGGGGCCTAACACTGCCGGCAGAATCTATAGAAAAGAAAAATACTTAAGAGTAATATCACTTTCTTAGTAACTTTTAGTTTCTAAATTAGGTCTTTTAACATATATGTATATGAGAATGATTTTTGTGCACTTATATGTGAAATGAAAGGAAAAATGTTAAAACGCCTAATTTAGAAACAAAAAGTTACTAAGAAAGTGATATTACTCTTAAGTATTTTTCTTTTCTATAGATTCTGCCAGCAGTGTTAGGCCCTTTGAAAGTAAAGAAGACTGGGTGTTGAATGGTGTAAGGCCACGTGCATATATATATACAAATATATACATAAATAAATATATATATATATGAATGTATGAATAATAACACTATTTATACGCAGTGAAAAATTGACCGGTCCACATGAGATGTTACTATATTATTCATCAATATTTAGAAATAATGCACAAAGTTGAATATTATTGTGTATAAAAAATCAGTTTTATCTCATCCTGTGTATTACTATGGATACCAAATGTTTTGTCATATTGTCATGTTGTTAGCGGAAAATTCAGTTATTGGGATCGCTTTTGTAGTGACATATTCAGTGAACGTTCAACTGATGCAGAAAATTTAGCACTTATTGCTGCTCTTATTGTCGGTCTTCAAGAGCTGGACTTGTCTTTATTGGAACTACTTTCAAACAGTTTCTTCTCCCATTGTGAAATTGTTGGTTTCGGCAGTGCGGCTCAATTGAACCTAATGCTAAAATCGATTTGGATCTCTCATAGTAATCCCAGTGTGCGGTCATTCATGAGCCCATGTACTCATGACGGTTCTGGTTACAACGTATAATTCGACTCATCGAACATTATTTTCCAGACGTAATATCACCTGAAACAAGAACAAAGTCGTCGTACAGAGATAGGCGGTAGAGTAATGAGATTTTTGTAACTTCCTGTACATAGATATTTTTATCAAGGTTTAGTTTTGATTTAAAAATTGTATGACTAGCAAGTAAGATCAATAAATATTTCAGTTTTCCCAACTTTTTTAATAAGTTCAATACGTCTGAATGATTGTCAGAATACCAGACCATTTTAATATATGTTTTGAATACATACGAGCGGATAAGTTAATAATACATTACGCAAGTAAACGGACCATTGTATTTTACTTAAGGCCTGAATATCAAAATCCGTAATTACTCAGAAAACATGCATAGAATAGTTAAAAAATAAGGAAAAATATTAAGAAGTCCATATTTTTATTCGAAACAAATTTACGCATTGCAATGTTTTGGAATATTTTGATGAAACGTATTTTATTGCGCCTCACGAGTAAAATTTCTCGTACTAATCCATCTTCGGATATGAATGAAAGTACATATTCTAAATAAGTAAATTTGCACGACGTAACGAGCAACAACTTGGTTAACACGTTAACATGCAACAGTAAACTACATGGTATGTTACGTGAAAATTCCAAACTCAGGTTTTCGAACGCTGACGCATCTGACGGAAAAATATTTTGATTAATATGATCGCACATATAATTTTGACAAAATTTTCATCTTCTTAAACGATCGGTACGAAACTAAGTAATTGAACTTTTTATGCAATTCGTAAATAATGCGTAGTTATTTGAAACATTTTCCTGCCGAACTCTCGTACGAAACACCGGAAACCAATCTTGTGAGCTTGGTTCACTATCCAATGTGATGAAGTTATCGCGAGACGTGTAGTTATCGTATAACCATTAGTAAGATTTATTCTACTCAAGTTAGGAAGGAAACGAGATTTCTTATGGGAGAGTTTGGCATTGCTCAAATTTCCGTCGCATAGGTGCGCAGTGTGCGAAATTTCACTTTTTATTAAATTTCTAAGCTACTTGAATAATAAAAGATAAATATTCGATCTAGTAAAACGAAGTCATTTTAAATTTTATATTTTTATTTATATATGATACATTGCCGACACTAGCGCTTACTTAGTAGCAAAAATTTCTGGTTGAAAAACATTCAACATTAATCTTTCGAACCTGTAGTACAAGCACCCTTACCATCAGTACATATAGTGTACTGTTAGTGTACAGTACATCTAGTGTACCTCTACCATGGACTAGAGAAGTTCCCAGTCATAATAATAGTAAAAGATTCTTCACACTTTCTGATCCGTTTTATAGCTTGCTTTTGATTACAATTCCTAGTCCATAAATTAGATTTCAGTTTATTATACTTGACCCAAAATATATGTAAAAATACCTCAAATTTATTGTTACACATATTTTATAACAAGTTAACTTTCTAGTGTTGTTGCAAATTTGTACCTTGCATGAAAGAAAACTCCAAGATCCTTAAACACGAAAATAAGAATCACGATGGACAATGCTTTGAACTGACTTGATTTTTAGATATATCTAGGACAATTTAAGTATTGTCGTATTTTTAGTCATGTTCCAACTGTATTACATAGCAAACGTTTTCATCAATGTTCCCATATTGGAGATCACTTAAAAACGTTGTTTTTTAACATCGTTGCTATATGTTACTAGATAATGTGCGGGTGAGTCGCAAACTAATGCCCCTAAGCAAACCAAACGTCCGTACCTTACCTGGGACTTGCACCCAGGACAGCGTCAACTTCATTGATGCATTCAAACCTAATCAGATAGGTCAGCATAACCATGTTCGCAAGCTAACAAACATGCGAGCGTATGTCGGTAAATACGATTGCAATAGTTTCAGCTGGTATTTGACGTAATGCGGCAGGTGAAGCCCTAATTTTGGCTAGATTCGAACGTTGTATTATTATTCTCGTACAGCTACAACAAGAACTGATTTCCCAATGTGACGGACAAAAAAACGTGACAAATGCGTATTTGGTTTTTTACTACGGTAGTCGGTGCAGTCGGCTGCTGGCAGCGCAGTCTGAACAGGAGACACGAACTCTCACTGTAATTTCTTTTTATCGCGGGTGATACACTGCGTTGAAGGAGCATGTTCGCGCTTCTCTTCCGCATGATTGAAGGCGCCCGCTTCCCCATCCACCCCTCAACACAATCCCTTCACAAAGCCATCTCAATCCCGCCGATAAAGTGCATTTCCGAGTTGTCATGACGCCTCCTGTGATGGATGCACATCTTATTGCCTGGTACTCGCGAGAGCTCTTAGCGCAGGCTTCGCAGAGCCACTTTGGTCAGGGGAGTACAACGGCGTATGTCCGCTCATTCTTCTTGCTAGTGAATGTAAGAATGAGTAAGGCATTCTCACGGTGGTATCCAAGCCACTAAAATGTCCATACAAACTGATCAAAATGTTATTTAATATGCATACGCATTTTCTGTAGCTATCAGTTACTTTTGGCACAACCAGTATCCCGAAGGAGAGATTGCCTTTACTATTTCATTGACGCTGCTTCTACTTCGGGAATTATAAAAGAATTTTTATTGAATTTTTTTTGCAGTAAATATTCAAATATATCTAAAACCCTACATTGTAAGAAAAAAAATTCACTCCTTGAGAGTTTTTTTAAACAGTTTCCCTGAAACTTTTGATCAATAGTATCACAAAATTAGTTCCAGACATAAGAATAGGCCTGTAAAAAGGAGAAGGTGGGGGGTGCTGAGGGTTGTAACCACATACACCTGAGAAAATTGTAACTTTCAATTAATATAAGCAGTATTTCGCGGAGAAAGATAACTGACTGCTAGTTTTGAATATACTGTGTACATGTCTGAAAATTTTCCCGTGTCATGGCGATCGTCTCTTTCCGTATTTAATTACACCAACGAAAATATTGCACCTGTGATTTATTTGCAAACTACTAAGCTGTTGTTCAACTAAAACTTCCAGTTGGTTAAGAAATAAGAACTTAGTTTATTGGTCAGTATTTTGTAAGAAATTATTCCAGACACTTAGCATTTTATGTAGGTATTTATTTGCATACGCTGCTTTACGTGCCCATATTTTTAATAGCTACGGAGTTATACAAACCGGGTACAATGTGTTGGATACACCTCATACTGTAAATAATGGTAATATACCATCCTATTTTTCATGTTGTACAGTCCGATTTCAAAACGAATGAGAATCATTTCTTTTTTCAGTATATATGGAAATGGAACAGAATATATATTTTTAGGATGCGTTTCTTTCTCAGAGTTAAACAACTGGAAAATAATTGGTGAATAACAGCACTCACTGCAAAAATTAAATATAAACCTCCCCGCTCCTCCTCATTCTCTTCATCCACATGGCGCAACATGCGACGGTATCTCTTCGGTTGGCATTTACATTATAGTAATTGTTAATAAATTGCCGAACATTTCCAGGTGAGGATATGGGGGCAACGTTTCTGGTGCTCTTATTTCACAACTGTAAGAACCGCATTCCAGAACGTTCAGTTTGGCATTACATACGTGCTACCATCTCCGGCGATTGAAAATCCATGACTAATCCTTAAATGACGGAACGTATTACTGAACTCGTTTTCTCTATGCCCTGAGATGGTATTGCATGTGTCGTGGTTAATTATTCCCCTCCCCATGTGAGGCTATAAACAAATAAAAACGACACTGAAGTGTTTATTTACAATAGCTTTTGCCTAAATAAATACCAGCACAGCTTATTTATTACGTTATCTGTAGCGCTGGCGGTTATTACAAACTTGAAACAACTGGGCATAGAGTAATAAAAACTATTAATATTTTCACTATCGGAAATGATATATTTATTTCGTTCTTTATTTCGTGACGATTTATTGAACATGGCATGTTTCTTGTTTGTTTTTTGGAAATTACAGACGTAAATATTCAATGATGAATATGCATTTTAACAGAATAATTGCAACTTTCCATTTATCTGTTCATACCAATAAAAAATGTACGATATTAAGCGGTCCTCAAATTTCAACTGTATTTTAATGTTGAACCAGGATTCAGAAAGCTACGGGATACCATGAAACATCCATCATGTTCATAACAGCAATGCGAAAATTCTGAAAAATAATGCAGTGTTTCGTTTCTGCTGTATATAGCACGGGAACTTAATAAATAACCTTATTGTGGGTCCCTGTAATAAAAATTTGCTACCCGCCCCTGTGGTGCAAGAGAGTTTCTCTACTGACGTGCTATATGTGTAGTATAAAATTTTTCCAGAAATACACTTTTCAACCAATTTGTACAGCAGACTTCAGTTTAACTTGTAGTATTATTTTCTGAGTTTTACAGACTGAAATTTAACATTTTTTTTGCAACTTCTTGAGCCGTGGCAAATGTTCAAATCACAGCTCCACCTAGGTAAATTAATTCATTGCGTTTCAAACCTGCAAGGAAAGTTACAAGGTTGTGATGGGCACATTTATATGCGACCTTCAAAACATTGCTCTCAAGTTGGAACAGCCGTTCAAGGTTAAACGATGTTAACGTTGTTACTGCAGTTTTCGCTGTCACGTATGAAACCAAGGCTACTTCATGGGTAAACGCAATTTTGTACACACGCGCATAACTTTTGCAAATCCGCAGGACAATCGCTGAAAGCCTCCATTGGAACGTCGAAACATTAGAAACACAACATTGTAACTCATAAAAATAGTTTAAATTACAACATATAGTCTACAATATTTACAACGTAATTCAGAGTTTCACACGGGGGAATATGTACCTGCTCCTAACAACCAGCGTGACCAAACAAGCCATGTTGCCAGTAGTGCCAACGTAACATCCAAATTATAACTCATCCCGGCAGTGATGACATGGCAGGTGGGCTCAGAAATATAATTATTTTTCACACACGTTATATTATTTTATTTTGAAATGTAGAATCTTCAAATAAAAATAGAGACACGCAAAATGTCTTTAGACCGTTAATAGTGTGTTTTGTCAAATAAATTCTGAGATATTTAATTATTGCCATTTAAAAAAAGCACTATTCTCAAATAGTCCCCATTACATCGTGCTGTTAACAATGCACCGTTCAGTATTGTAATACTTAGTGCAGTTATTAAAATAAATATACTTTATTGAACATAAACATTGTGAAAAGTTCAAGTTAATTTTGAAACCTGAAAATAGTGTACACCGGCAGTGCTTCGAACCCAAAACGCATGCGTCGTAGGTGGACTCACGAACAGTTTTTTTTTTTTTTTTAATTTAATGTTCACTTTATTGACGACATTGTCCTATACATTTGCTGTGGGGCATAGCGTGCGTGACGTTTGACAGCGTCAGTGTATTCTTCCGTATTACGAGATAGAGTAGTAGACCTACTTGACAAATTCACAGTAATCGTGCGCGACAGGCGAACTGAAAATCTCCGTGGAGGAACTGGGGCTCGAATTCCTGACTCTCCCATTACAAGTCGGCCACCCTGCCCCTGAGCTACAGGAGCAGGGCACTAACGTGACTGACACTGGAGGAAGCTGAACAAATTGTATATATACACCTTTATAGATTAATAGTTTTGCGATGTTTTTGTAATGATGGCAGCCTCTAAAATACGTCGTATATATTACACAGCATTCTTACGCATTGAAATTTTATTTTCAAAACAACTGAAATGTGCTGGTTTCCTAATTTTCAGACAAATAATTACATCGTAACGTATAACGATCAGGGCACGTCGTATTGTTTATGGGCTCCAGCTCCGGCAAAATTATATGCTTTTTGTGCATACGTAGGTTTCGTTTGCACCAAGGATTAATCGAAGCCTAAGAGTAACTCTTCAGCCGTGGCTTAACTAAGGCCTTAGCCGCCAATATAATGTCCTGGAATACTAATAAGGCCTGGGCACTGCCTAAGTCACACCAAAAACCTTTATAAAAAATATTCTGGAATAACGGCCTGAGTATGTTTTGTTTTTGCTGAGTCCTACTACCAACATGAGTTTGAGAGTTTTGTACGATAATACCAGTTCAGTGTTGCCTACTACAGAAACAAAAAGTATCTAGTTTCACGGCAAATAACTTCCTTTCAAGTAAGTCTGTGATGAAGAATAATGCACTGTTGGGTCAATTCCATAGGATTATCGCTTTGCTTTTTGTTAAAATGGACGTAATATATTTTAAAGTTTTAGTTGTGAATAAATGCTTTATTCCATATTTGAAAAAAACATAGCCTGTATAAGTGACTAAAGTGGGTTTAATTTGCAGCGCTTTCTAGATGTGGATATGGACGAGTTTATTTATTTCTTCTTTACTAAATGAAAAACAACGAAAAAGTTTTTAAGAAAATAAGTGTGATTAAAATTTTACAATAGGCAGTATAAAAAATATCTATTACTGTTCGGGTCTACTGATAAAATTCAGCACTTCAAACCACACTACTTAAGCCAACTGATAGTGCGTAATAACGGAATAAAAAAATAAAACAGATATAACTTCTTTCTTTACTCTTCTTCGACGAGCGAGTTCTTTAGTACTTTCGTACGCGTACAACCGTTATTGCAATAACTATCCAACTTACATCCAAAAGTAACATTATAAAAAGAAAAAAAGTTAGAATTTTAAAGTAACCAGTAATTTTCGGATTTGAAAAAGTTTTCCTAACCTTTTTTTCTTTGCAAAGTTGAATTGCAATTTACTTATTTTCTTGGAACCTATGCCAAATTTGCATCTTACAATACGCAAAAAAATTTGTTTATAGCCATTTATCTTTAGTTAAATTACTAGGTAGAAGGTTACGTAAAGAACGAGGCGAGAATATGAGTAGCCGATATAGGTTATAACCGTACGTTATATCCAGGCAAAAAGCAAAAGAAGCATGAAATACTCAGATCAGTGCCGAGCGTGTTGTGAAATTAGGGGGTAGATTGTCTGAATGGATAATTCCCCTTCTATTTTACCGGAAATATATCCCGAAGTTATGACCTCAAACAATAAAACAAATACGATTTTGCTCTCGGCAATTTGCATGGGACAGTCGCTCAGCACGAACTAGCACGTGATGCGAGACTCTCGCTATTTACAGAAATATGCTAAACTATAAGTTCCAGCGTAGGTAACACTGAAACATAAGCAGTACCGATAATTTTGCCCTTTTAAATCAACTTTTGAAGAAAATGTACCAAAATCAAAATTTTCTCTATTTCCATCAATCAGTACTGGTGTATTTAAGAAATTTCCCATTTGTACACCCGAAATAAAGCATTCCTACTTTAATCATAACATTTCCATCCGCAAAGTCCCATTTATACCTTGAACAGTGCTTAGAAAGTAAAGGCTACCCAACTATTTTGCGAGAGTTGAACTGACGATTACGACTAACATAAAATATTGGGCTGAATTCGACCGACCTAATCCCATAGGTGATTTCTAATGTAAAATAAAATTGTTAATATGTAAGACACTTTCTACTTAAGCACCGAGTTTTTAATCCCTATTTTTGCGAAATATCCCCAACGAAGTGAAATAAATTACAATTCTCCTAACATTGTTTTAGCCCATTCAGACCTAGTGTACGCATTTGTGTACATTGCGCTTTTGTATGTTAATTTTTGTCTCTTCTGCACACTGGGAATCTCAATGACCAATGATCCTATCTATGAGTAAATGATTGGCAAACCCTCTCACTTGTCTAGATTGTAATTGGTTCATATAAATATATCACGGCACGTTGGCTGTGAACACGAAACAAGTGTAGTGTCGACTTGAGAACACACCCAACATAAATATTTTTGCTTGCTTTAAGATAATGTGTGTCTGAAAGGGATCTTATTAAGCTCTTTAACCTAAGATAAAACTATCTTTGAAACCTACCATTATATTGAAAATAGCAAGGGAGGCCATCCCCTTATTAAATATAACTTTTTTTACCTACAGGAATGAAGAAGGTTTGATGCTGTTTTATTGTGAAATAGTATATAAGTAACAAACGTTTCCATTTTTTTTCAACTGCCCATAACTGACTGTTTTCATGTAAAACGCAAATAATACTTTTCTTCTGCAGCGATAAAGTTCCAGATGCGTAGGAAACACCAGCACTCCCTGCAGGAAGTCACACACCGACTGTCGCCAGAAATAAACGGATAGCATCCATTCTGTAAGCTTATTAATGTTTGATCCATGTTGTTGTTTTCATTATATGTTAAATATGTTTACAATCGTGTGCTCCGTGGTCACAGCAGCATACTACAGACGCGTGTATAGGCTATTCACGGTAAAGTGAGCACTTTTGAAAGCGCTCTCATTTGAAATAACAGTCAATAAAAATATTATATCTTAACATTAGACATTAACATCCGACTGCAGTGGATCATACACACTACAATTATTACTTACGTGGAAATATTTGTTTTCAAAAGCTGGTTAAAAGATAAAACATGATTGAAAGCGAAAAGTAACTAGTGCCTCAAAAGTAGTCACTTTATCTTGAACAGCATATAGGAAGACGTATTAGTAGTTCCTGTGATAGATAATGTCACAGGCTCTAGGGTCTAACTGCTTGCTTCTCTCTGATGCAGCTGCCACCAAGCTATATGTTTTCCTGAGACAGCCATCGCCAGTCTTGACGTCGTGAGATGAATGTCGTACGTCCTACTTTAACCGTTATGAATGTTGCCAAGTTAGTGGTCGCCCAGTAGATGTTTCGATCTACAGTATGACCTAAAAGTAATTGACTGCTTGCTAGAAACTGGCGCTACTACTTCTGCCAATGGTTGTTTTAATGACCACATGACTTGTGCGGCCTCACGCAGAGTGCTCTTGCTTTCGACTATACATAAAGTATTTTGCCTTGTACGTAGTTGCCTTAACTCGTAGCTCGATGGAACAAAGTTAAAAAAAAAAAAAAAGTTTTGTTCTTAGTTTCAAATGATGATCACATTTCATTTTGAATAAAATTTCTTAATATGTTATATTAACTTTGGTTTTTTATAGCGTCAGATAAATGTATATCTAACACATACGTCGTTTTCATATTTACTAGTAAGTAAGCACTAAATAACTATTGAGTTTTAAAATGTACCACACATTCCTTTAGTTGCAAGCATTTGTTAATGAAATAAATTCATTCCCAATATATAAACAGATTATATGTTTGTATATTAAGCAAATTCAGCTTGAATCCTGCAGGGCGTCTCATAAATGTTCCTGGAACCTACAAAATATCAGACGGAAAACCCAGGAACCAGATTCTCTGTGACTATCAAATACCCATTATGTGCATCGGTCATTAGATACTTGGAAAGGCATCGACGTTGCTATTATGGCATGCCCTTCGATTATTCTTACACTGCTAAGCGGTATAAAATATTTTTTTCCACAAAAATTTCTTTGGCACCGGACGATGTATGCTAGTTGGGAATAGCTGAGGAACTGGGTGCTCGAAACGAAAATATAGACTGGGTCCTCTCGAGATTTACGCTAACTCGTTTGCACTGCCGAACCTAATCCCACTGCAAGTCATCACCACTGCCAACTTATGATGTTGTACTCTCTGCTTCTTCTTTGTAAGAGGCACCAACATCTATAGCAGGAAATTCCCACTCTTCAAACTAACCATCAAAACTCTTATCTATGTCGCTTTTGTGGTACGACCATCTATAGTTTTAGTGAATGATGACATGAACTTGGTATATGGAAGAGATTCTGACACGTTTACCATCTATTCAGCATGTGTGGAGCTATTCGGCCGCCAGTGGTAGCTTAAAATTCATGTAAGTACATGTAGTGGTATTCTACCTAGCTTATCGGTTCTTTGGAGTCACTATTCCAGCAAAGAGTTTACTTACACCTGCAATGTCAGATACCATAAGATGTACCAGTGAATGTTGAATACCTATTAGAAAAATATGGTTGTCGACTTGCTTAGACAGCCTGTAGTCACGATCACAGCCACAAATATCTAACATTACAGCTAAAACACTCAACATTGCTGACGTACAACTGGAATGAGAGAGTATTAGCTCTTGGCAGACTTGCACCTTGATCCAATTCCCTGTATGCCTATAGTCATATTAAAAATTGGTAGGCTCCGAACCGGAAATTTTATACAGTTCACCTTGTCACACAAACAGTGAAATGTAACAATCGCAACGAACCGTCACACCCGTGACTGAGCACTGTGCTACGACAAGAAAGGACATATATCCCTTGAGTACAATCTGGAAATATGATTATCAATAAAACCTCACGATTAGAGCTAATTTCAGGTAAAATATTATCATAACATGAACAACAGCAAACATAACGAGATAATTTGACGTCACCGTACACAGGATACTACTAGTTCATTCTGTCGTTAAACTTTAATACTGGTTCAGAGCTGTTTAGGACTTGTAAACACAACAGTTTCTTGAAAACACAAGAGATTGAGTATTAATCTTATCACCACGAGAACTCAAGGAAAATTTTAGTACTTTACGAGTACATCGATTACAGCAGTTTAACTGATGAGTGAGTGAAGAGATTTGGGCGGCTCTTATCAGCGAGGTCTTGAGAAATCCGATGGGGGATATACAAGGTGAGCATGAAGAAGCACGGGGATGCAAGGGCGGGGGAAACGGGAGATCCCCGAGAAAACCGACCAGCAGCATAGTCCGGCATGATTATTAACTGATAAGTAGAAAAAAATTGGAGAAAAGGATGACGTAACGGTCCGGAAATAAAGCTGTTGCACTTCAGTAAGGAATCGAGAATATGAGGGTATTCGCAAACTGAAAATATCAAAATGTATGTAAGTGTTTTATATTACTTGAATTGTTGAGGCGAAGTAGTCAGGTAAGAAAAAGGATGAGTAATGGAAACTGATTACTTTAGTGGTCCCCATTCTGTAAATATAATGTATTATGGCACTTTTGGTACCGTTCCCCTCTTAGCTTCACTGGTAATTTTTAAGCCTAGAGGGGCAGAAGTAATAAAAAGAAAGAAGGTCAGAAGTAAGAAAAAGAAAGAAGGTAAACGTGAATCTGTTGGAACGGCGAGGACACGTGCGGTTAATACGTCGTGGCGAAAACCACTACGCTTGCCTAGTTAGCTGCAAGTTAGGACGATACAGAAAGTCTTCTATTGTTTCTTGGAGGGGCCTTGGGGCCGGTGAAGGATAATGCAGAGGGTCACTGTAAATGCTCGTGTTGATACATGGGGCGTAGACGTGGGCCGAAAAATACAAACTAGCGTCCCAGTATTTTTTACCGTTTGGCGAAGTTGTCATTTACAGAGGACTCTGTTGACAATGTCCCCTTTCATTTTTTTACCACAAATTTTTCCTGAGTGATTGTTTGTCTTTATATATATATGCGCAATTATTCACAATAAGATCGATTAACTATGGGATTTGAATACCAATATATGCATGTTGAATGAATAGGTGTTTTTACTCTACATGTCAAAAATTAAATCACGTTTCTATGGGCGAATATAAATAGGAAATCACAGCAGCAAAATGTTCGGAAATACAATGGAACTGGCGCGTCATGCGGCGATAACCTAAATATATGCTACAATGAAAATAAGCAAGGAACTACATCGCCAATACTGATGTTCGTGTTTTATGGAAACCAAATTATATCAATTCTGGCACCCTTTACTATTTAGTTGCTAATCTCCCATTGTTCATGGAGTTTGACACACGTGCACAAATAATCAACTACTAGCAACGCCGACGCACCTCACGTTTATGGTGTTCTATGTACAGGATACATACGAATATATTAGACGTGGACTAACAGTATTTGTGAGTGTGTTACAACTTCGCATAAGTGCTAAGGTCGATGAGTTTGTTTACAATAAATCAAAATCTATTGTGAGTGGGGCGATGTGGGTCTTAAATCTGTGTTTTTTATGAGTATATGCTGGTAAGCAAATACTAACTACTGACAGCAACTTCTGTCATAATATAAAGTATAATTTGCTGATATCCTATGAGCCTATTTTCTTCTACATGGGTGCAAATATATATATTTTTAAATTCTTAAAACCCTAGATAGAAGGTAGTCATTTACAAATAATTGATAGCAATATATTCAATTGAAACCAGAATCATGTGAAACAGAGCCAAGACAATTAAAATACACGAATGACTTACCCGGGATTCGAATTCAGAAAAACTTATAAAATTAAGATATCTTGCAGTCAACTGAATTACTGAGGTAGGGTTACGAACAATAACTTCGGATGTAATCAGTCTTGATGCTTTCAATGATAGATTTTACTTACCTGAAATATTTACACGGCCATCATTTTAAAATAGGTATCTCAGCCTATAAAATTACATTTTGCATTGCCTACCATAACGCCGTGTGTGTGAAAATTTAGGTGGGAATCAGTTTATTGGTCTCCAGGATATGACATAAAAACTTTAGATTTTTTAAGGAGAATAGGCCTATCTAATAAAAAACTGCCTAAAAAGAGTTTCTGTATATGATGTTTCTAATATATACTATCAGCACCAAAAGTTTGATTTAATTTGTTATATTATTAAATAGATATGCCAAACATGTATAAATATTTAAATGGCCACTACTTCGAAAATCAATGTCTGGCCATATTTAGTCTAAATCATGTAACTTTGTAAGGCCTTCTGTATTTGTGCAAAATTTGGGTTGAAATTAGCTTAATTGTCCTATAAATATGCCAATATTTCTTATTTACTCACCTGATGCTCTACATATATAGAAAACGTCAATGTGGGATCTCTGTATGTATGAATTATGTTTTTAATTAGTACTTTTGCGTACAAAATTTGGCTGAATAATGTGAAAATGTTTCATAGATATAAGTAATTGTTGTTAATTATTTATATAAACTACATTCAAACATGCCTGCCGTACATAACACTTGTTAATTTACATACTACTCTCGCAATTCTTGTGTGAAATTTTGATATGAACAGGTTGATTACTTCTCTACATATGGCATAAAACCGCTATTGTTTTTGTAAAGATCTTCAGAAATGGAGGATAAACATCACATCCAATGCCTCTCATGGAAACAATAAACAAATAAAATTTTAATATGTTACATATTTTCTCAGATATAGCACACTAAGCTAAAATGTTTGTAATGCCGCCATTCGAGAAAAAAGACTTACACACTTAAAACAAGAAAATTGATATGGCCTACCACAAAGCAATTTCTTCGCCTAGTCTGAATGAAATTGGTTGATTGTGCCCCGATACATAACATAAAAATTGTATTATTTCGTATGGGGCTATCTTATAAAAACGACGGATAAACGGGTTTTGCATAGACTTTCTTGACTGATATTATTGAAAATGTCATCATACGAAGTCAAGTTTTAAATTGTTTTGTAGTTTAGTCAAAAATTCTTAACCAAAATGTTTTTACAGACCCCATTTTGAAAATATTTGTATCTAACTCTCTCAAAGATGATCATTTAAATGGACTTCCATAGTGCGATGTATTTGCAAATTTGGTAAATCGGTTGTTTTTCTGAGATCTCGCATAATTTGAATTTGTCGTTTGATATCATTTACCAAATTGCGGAATAAAGAGCTTTTGCGTGGACATATCCTTGTTGTAATATATGCAGCCCGCAAAAAACGATTCACTAGAAATAATTACATTGTTTCGAATATATTGCATACAAAACTAACATAATTTTTTGTCCCCATTTTGAAAATAATTACCTGGCATACCTAAAAATTTCCATTTATCATCACCTTCCACAGTACAACTGGTTTGCCATATTTGGTAGGAGTCAGTAAATATTTTTCCCCGAGATATGACATAAAAATTATATTTTTTCCTGTGGCACTATCTTACAAAATGGAGGACAACAGAGAGACTGTGTACACGCATTTTATGTTTATTATATACGTTTCCGGACATAGGTTCCCAATCAAAATATAGTCTACTCAGTCCTCTCCACAAGTCCTAGGAGTTTGTAAGGAGAATTTCCGATCAACCTGTATACTCAGAGCATCCAAAGATTCATTGTAATTGATAAAATAATTTCGTAGATATACCATACTATAGTAAAATAGCTAGATGGCCGCCATTTTAAAATAAGAGTATTATATACTGGAAACATATTTTTACATATAAATTGCCGCATTAATACTTGTTAGCCAAATTTGGCACCAATATGTCAAAATTTATTAAGATAGTTCACTAATATTTTATTAATTCGTTCAGTGCTATCCTACAAAATTGCAGACAGAATTGTTGTTTTCTGGGTTATATGATGTATGTGATACATACTGTTAGCGTACAAGATTTGGTTGAAATTAGTCAAACGGATTCAATAATCATAAAATATTTACATGATCGACATTTAAAAAATAAGTGCCTAATTAAGTTTAATTGCTTACATAGCTATCATTATATTATATACGTACCAAATTTGGAGAAAATTGGCTGAGTAGTTATCGAGATATAATATAAAAGCATTTTTTTTTCATGTGCTATCTTTCAAAATTGTGTACCAACAACAATATTCACCTCTGAATTCAATGCCTACACATTGCGCTATCAGCATACACAATTTGGTTTATATCAGTGGAATGGTTTCCGAAGTATGACATACCTCCCTAAATATTACAATGGCCACCATTTTGAAAGAAAGTTCCCGGAGTGGTCGAAAACTATAAAAGTCAGGTGTCCTTACTTAATAATATAATTGTACCGAGTTTGGTGAAATTCGTTTCACGCGTTCAAAACTTGAACGGGAGGGACTAAAACACGTAGAGACACACGCACAGACCCACACACAGTCACAGACAGGAAACTGATCTCATAAGCCTTTCTTTCCTTCCGAAAGTAGGCTAACAAGTTTGCTACACTGTTTGTACGGTAAAATAATCGTTTGTAACAAACAACCGTAGGTGTGTACGCTGACAACAGTTCTGTATGCCCAAGACAACATAAAGTATACTTTGTTGAAATTCTTTGGCCAGGCCGTTTTCCTTATAAGAAAACACTATTCAAGGTGTACGTGAGAATTGGCTGACATATCCACACACCCTTTCAAATTTATGTGCTGTTATTTCGAAAACAGCCTGGCTAAGTAAGTTACAGTGAAGGAGGCTTTTCTTTGCATTTAATCTTCAGAATTGTTATCAGCCTACACACCTATATTGGTTCCTTACAAACACCAATTTCACTTCACAAACAGGAAAGTATCAGCTATTTTTACACAGATAGGTGCTGGTGTGATCTATGATTATTTGTGTAACACCATAAAAACCTATACTTACAATAATACATAATAACACAGCAAACAGACCTGCATAAACCAACCTAAAATAAATTTTATTTATTGTGAATAAAATCACTCACATTAGCACTTTCACAAGGGTGTACTGACCACAGGAATAGTGTTATGCCATACGTCGTTCACATCTATCGATTTTGTGAAAATCTTCAAGAGTTCAAAATGGCCTTCCTTTTTATAATATACTATGCCTTGACACCTAGCAACCATATTGAGAAATTTTATAACCGGAAATTAACCAAGTCGTCGCCAAGTTTCAGTCATGTTGAGAAACCCTTACGAAGGCTACGGGGTGAAAGTAAAGTACTAGTGACTGAAGTTATTTTACTGTATGTGAAGAACTAAGTTTTGTTTTAGTAATATTGCAATTATCACGGTGTTTATCAAAAACACTGAAGTGTGCTAAACGTAAATTTTACAGTGCAGTATTAATTTTTTAGATAGTATGCCATACGTTACAAACGCGGGGAAAATATTCTGATTGTGCTGCAAAAAAAACACTACACGTTAGTTTATAAGGTTAGTTTATGTTTCATTTATTTACTAGATCATGCTGTAATTATGATATTATTTTAAAATATTTACAAGCAGTTTGTGAAACTATTCTATAGGAAACGCAGACCTAACATTATAGTCTGCCGTAAATTTAAAACAAAATGTTTAATCAGGAAACTGGCCTCATAAATACTAGTAAAATTTTAAAGCATCTGTCTACTAAACAGGAAATCCTGTGTTCGAGTCACGCCAGTGACTGGCGTAAGTTTTTAGTTTCACTGGTGGCCTGGTGGCATTAACTGGCTCTTAGCCTCGATCGTGTGTTGCCGTTGTTACCCACAGTAAGAAATTCCAGTGGGAAGAATACAACCTAACACGATGTCTTAAACCAAAGAAGGTATTCTGACTCTGCAAGAAACACAACCCATGACATTTGGTTTATTTATCTGACTTTCAATCTACCACAGTAAAATATATATCATTTACTGGTTTTATTGACTTTTCAAATACAAATAAAAAGGCTTTTTATTCTAACAAAGATAAATGGAGTAAATGGTCGCGTCCAAGTATTTTTGTGCTTATTTAATTCTTTGTGTGTGTTTAGGAAATGGTTCATTAAACTAGAACTTGGTGTTGCCACTACATTAACTGTATAATACACTGCCTGACAAACCAAAGAATTTCACGTACGTCCTATGTGGTAATATTCAACAAATCCTAAATAATTCATAATTGCCTATTCTTAATGCACTAATTGAACTAATGCGCCTGTCGAATTAAGATTATTTAGCGGAATTGTCGGAAATTACCATTTCTCTAACAGAAACCACTGTTGCAGCTTGTCAATTAAATATACTGTAAGGAGTTCCCTTGCAGTTATTCCTCGCTTATCATCTCACTCATTATTCATTTATCTTACTTGTTTCATCATAAATTAACGTATCCTATAAATGTCCATCCAAGTAAGTTTTCAATTTAAAAAATGATTTTATTAAGGCTATGTCAAGAATGGAACTTCGTTGTTAGACGTTTATGAGGAACTGCAGAGTTTATCCACACTCTACCGTGTGTTTTTAACTAAATGTTGGCTTTGTTTTCAACGCACATACAAGCTGATGACTTCCTATCAAATTTCTCATACACTTCGTGTCGACATGGAGAACTATTTTATGACCATATAAAATGCCGATCTCACGAATGGTTGCTAAGTAGAACATTTGTCTTTGAATTGGTTTCGAACATTTGTAGTAGAAAGTTTTGGCTGGAGAAGTAAATAAGTTTTTTCGTTCGGGAGATGATGGCTGCACGACTGGACGAGGTAGTTTCCACGACGGAGAAGGAGAGCCAGAAACTGATTAAAATAATTATGTCTCATCGGCCTAGAGTTCCGTTCAACTGCTGAGAACGGCTTCTACTTAGATGTCGACGAGATGGACCGAGGAGTCAACCTGAATTCTATTCAGGACTGCTCTGGTTCCCTGCGCTTCGAAGGCATCGAGAACTTCTGGTCTACTAGTCGTCGCAAATTAATGTAAGATTACAATATCCTATTTCGCATGCAGTATCAGCTTAAAGTCAAGAATGTGTTTCAATCTACAGTAGCAAGCTAATCAGATACCCAGAGGCTAGAGAGAATGAACAAGGTATCGTGAATCTAAAAAGGACTGAGCTATGACTGGTAGGACACTTACATATTCAATTTATTAGAAATTGCCAAGAAACAGTGCAAAATTATTAAAGTGACAGTTGCACATGATTTCGCAACTATACAATCGGATGGATATGTGTGAGGATGATAGTAATCGTGTTCAAGTCATTGTAATATAACTCATATCATTTATTTTACACAACTGGCAGCAGTTTTATAATCATCGCTTTGCTTGTTTAATCACTGAATATTATTTTAATGTGGACCCTGTACTTTTTCAATCAAATAATTTGCTTAGTCTTATTAAGAAAATTGTAGAATATTTTAATTATCTGGTGTTCTTTGTATACAGAGTGCTTAGTTTAGATGACTAGTACTTCAGAATAATACAAATGAATGATTGATATTGTTAATGATGTTGTGTAACATGAGTTCTTGTCATTACTTATTCCGCTTGAAAGTGATACCGATTGTGATATTCTTCATCTATTCATCTGAAAAGGCGCCCTTTCCATATTTCAATTTAATTTGGTTCTACATTCACCCTTGTGTTATGTTTTCACACTATCGTCATCTTATATAACAATAATGTTTTATTTCATCCCCCCTTATTCTCCATCACAGCACCTGTTTGGATACAAGTTAAGAAAAAAAATCATTACTAGCTATCTTGTAAGTTGAGTGGTTTAATAAATGACAGGAAAATGATGTGAATTAACGTTGGCATTTATAGATGATAAAGTTAAAGTGCAAGAATTTGTAAAACAACGCCTCGAAAATAATTTTTGTCAAAATGAAAACACATTCTGGTGATGCTAGATGTTTTAAAATATTGTGTGTTTGTGTCGAGTAGGGGTGTGGTTGTTGTAAATATTTACACTTCGAAAAAATCTCATGTCGTATACATTAATTGCAAAATAACGTTGTACATTAAAATTCCGTCGTAACGAGGGATAGTTAAACAATTTTCTACTAACTGCCCTATTTTTATGACCTCACTTGCGGTAATTATACTGTCTACATTATTTCCATGGCTATTCGAAACTCGTAAGGTAATATTCACGTGACATTCAAAGCCAGGGGGCCATGCGCAACCACAGACGGCTGCTGTTACTTCTTCGGTTCGAGTACAGATGTAGATAAGGGCCACAAGCTTATTGTCCAGAGCTCACAATAACACTTGGCTCTGAAACGCAGGCACGGAAGTCATAACGAAAAGGCTGTGATTTTGCCAATCACCTTTCTAGCCGATATTATCAACAGCCCCAACAGGAATTCCGGTATGATTTGACATATTTAAAATTACTTTGAGATAATTATTTTAAGTGTCAAACGTTCACGTTGTTGTTTCATATTTTTATTATTCTTATAAATTACTCCTTGAATATCAGTTTTTATTTATTTCTAGAATTAAAAGAACAGTGGCTTCCATTGTATCACTGCGCCCATGTTTAAATATTCAGAACTCTTTAAAAAAGTAGCACGCATTCTCCCAAAATTATTAGAAAAGTACGACATATGCTGCATATGGAAGAAGAATTTATGTACTCTTCTTAGCTGTAAAAAATGTGTAAAAATTATTGAAATTAATTTTTATTAAAAGCAGTTGATGAGTCTAGTGTGTATCAAATTTAAAGCGTGTTTACATTCTAGATACTTCAAATTCTGTGTTATTTTTCCACGCACTTACATATGCCTTCTTATTTATTTAGGGAGAAGAAAAGAAGATTGGTTGCTTTAGCGTCAGAGAACAATTATTTCCTAGGTTTCCGCCAACTTGCTTGCTGATATTTTACTTCGACGGCAACGTGTGAATACAGCCTATGCCTGTTTGGTCGGGACATGATTGACTCCATCCTTACCGTGAACACGCCAGGCAGTAACGGGCCAGGATTACAACACTTGGCTCATACGCACGGTTGAGGGACCCGGAGTGCTTGCCTGGACAGAAGACGTCGTACTACCGTAAATAAAGTTTGACTAG
The DNA here is from genome assembly GCA_029891345.1 of Dryococelus australis. Classification (NCBI taxonomy): domain Eukaryota; kingdom Metazoa; phylum Arthropoda; class Insecta; order Phasmatodea; family Phasmatidae; genus Dryococelus; species Dryococelus australis. Next base: position 214,120,926 of record CM056994.1, read on the forward strand.
CACAATAAAGGTAATTGAGAGGAGGAAGGTTTCCCCGCTTTCCCCCAGTATCTTTTTATATGAGAGTGGGTTTCCAACAGTCTCTTTGGCTTATTATGTTGTTCCGGAGCATCGAGGTTTGGCCGAAAGCCTCATCGCGTCCATCGACGACAGGCTGCGTCCCGGAACCCGAAAATGACGTAGACATTCTTCCTTCTATCTTCATCTTCTCTTACACGTCTCTTGCCACCTCTCTCTTACTCTTGGAGTCACGGTGGCCGAGCGGTTAGCCTGCTAGCCTCACACCAAAGCGATCCGGGTTAATTCCCCAGTCGGGTAACTCCTGATTTTCGAATGTGGGACTCGTGCCGGACGATGCCGTCGGTCGGCGGGTTTTCTCGGGGATCTCCAGTTCTCCCCGCTCTTTCATTCCGACGCTGCTTCACAGTCACTTCAATCACCCGTCCAATTCTCTTCACTCACTCTCTCTTAGGTTCCCTCTTTCTTGCTGTCCACGTCTTTCCGCAACACTCCACTAGCGGTTATATTCAGCTAAATCTGTGGCCAAAAGTATGGCCGTCTCACGTTCGCAAGGTCGTGTATTTAGTCTGAACAGTCTGTACTGAAAGTGATTTCTTCTACGTTGTCTGCTTTCTCCGTTTAAGGGGCATGTTTATCCAGTATTTTAATGTGAACATTCATATTCCTCTTAAATTTAAGTAATTTACCGATTTGTATCGTTGCCCGAAAGAAAATAATAATAATTGTTGTATTATTTTCGTTATTATTATTAGTCACGCTAAAATCGAACAGAATAATTTTACGTTTAAGTTTTAGTTCTCACCGAAGTTTCAATATATCTGAGATTCCTATAGGGTAGGGTAGATCAGATAGCAAACAACGCGGTTACAGATACTATGTTTATAAACTGCGATTCACGAATGCATTGACGTTCAAACAAATGACAGAGGAGAATGTAAATACCGGACATATGCACATCGTTCAACTTAAGAACTAGTGTTACCGGGTAAAACCCGATAAGACTAACACCTCAGCCTTGGTATCTGGATAGCACACACGCGGCACTTTAGTTCGGTAATGAAGCGTCATAATTTGTAAGACAAAGCAATCACGATAGGATATTAATTAAAAATAATATAAATAGATAAATATGAGATAAAATTGGAAATTGATTCTCCATAAAATCGACTTTATTGTCCAAATTCAAAGTTTATGCCCACGAATAATAAATAATATTTCTAGTTATGTTGCTTAACGTTCAGCCGTATTCTTTCAGACTGGGTATCGAGAGATCGACAATATCTTAAACAAACTACTAATATGTCGATTACAATTGGTTTGCAGTTTATATTTGTTACTATTAAACACATAGTTCGATATTAATAGATAATTTCAAACATAAAGAAACTATTCCAATAGTCGTATCTTCTGAAGTGCGATTATAAAACTACACGAACAACCTATTGTCTAACATTCGGCCATTTTCACATCTCGCCCTCAACAAGAGCGATTTGTTGAGTTTGCACTCATGATTAGGCTGAATATTGAGTCTAAACTGGAATACCACTAATCCCAGTAACCCTCTGCTTCAAGTAAATTCAGTCAAGACTATAGAATGTCAGGTAACTCACGGATACGGACTGCACCACACGAATCTATTGTCAAAATTTTGTATAAAATACTCTTACGTTAAAAAGGCAATGAAAGTTCCATAAACCGTTGTAGCAAACAATTGGTATTCCAATTAGATAAGGGTGAAATGGTGTGGCGATACTGCAACTAATGTGTCGTCGTAAGACATACGGTAAGGGAATGTCCCGATATCAGTAGTGCCAAGGATACCACGTTGTTTACCTGCAGTGAGCACTAGGACATGGGAATGTCCATGTGTGCTTCCAGTGGCCAAGCTCCATGCATGCTGCGTGCATACAACATGCGAAAAAATGCAATGATATGGGCAGAGAAAACTTCGAACACCTGTTATGACGTTTAGACAGTTTGTATGCTGATAATGTACGCTGTGCTTAACGTGGAGTAAATTGTTTATCTGCTTTAATGTTGTTTTTCTAGTATACTAAGGGCCATACGTATTTTTACCAACGAATATTTTGTACTGATTTTTGATCATATGTTCGCGTGGTGCAGTCCTTATCCGCGAATCATCTGACAACCTGTATACGCAGCCAGCTTTCCGTACGGCTTCTCACGAATATCGCCAACGAAAGTCTTCGCTCAGCCATGTAACATATGTTTGTTACAAAGACTGTCGAATACAGCAGATAAAAGCGTGCCTTTCAGAATGTTACTTCTTAAACCTACTTCGTTACATAGCATACATCACTGGACGTTCTCTATCCACGCCAGATTCGTAAGTAAAACATCGGAACGTTAAAACGTCGGAACATGTAAACGCTTTCAACTCGTTACGAGGGGGTAGTTCAAAGGCACTCAGTCAGCTCTTCGCGTTCTGGCCAGGCAATGTCACAGGAAGAACATGTACAGCCATGCCTGCGATTAACAAAAGTTCAAATAAAAATTCACAGAGGAGAATTATTTATGATATATCCTACTTTAAACATTTTTAAATTTTATATAAGGTTACCTTTTTATTTATTATTATAACAAAATATAATTTTAAGCCTCTGTAATTTTAAAACATAATTTGTTTTTTAATTTTTATAACGCGACAAATATTATGTTTCGACTATTTTCCAAATTTATTTTAAATTCTAGTAACTAAGACCAGTTATGGCCTTCAGCTGGGTACTGGTGACATTTTAATATGTTTTGATGTGTCCTACATAGCTCACAAACCAGAAGCTGGTTGGTGGAAAGGGAGTATGGCGATATATAAATTTTCATCAAAGTGGATCATTCATGTGATTCGCGGTCTAGATGTCCTCAAAGCCTCGATTTTTTTCTGCTCTTACATCGGAATGAACTCGACAAAGCCACTAGCTCCTTGTCTATAAAAAAAAAAAAAAAGGAACTCACGTGCACAATCCGTATACATATTCGCAGCACATTTCCAACTGCAGACTTGTTCACGGGGACTTTTTTTTTAATACGTCCCTTTCTCAATAAACCTGCCTATAATGGAAGGGAATTGGCAAAGCCCCGAACATGGCACTTTAAACCCTTTGAATAGACCTACGCGTTCTGAATTTCTGCGTAAAGATATTCGCTTTCTACCGGCGGTCACCGGAAAAAAAGGGCCATTAAAACGAGCGTTGCGAGTTCCGCGAGTTTGCATTCACGAGACGTCATATTTTTTCGCTTCCGTGGAGAGCAGGAAATTCGTGTACATTTAATATTTGAAAAAATCCCTCTGGGAGAGATTTTATTTGAGAGTTCTGCAGGAGAAGTTTTCACGTCCACATGGAGACTAAATTGGCGTTTGGGGGGTTTCAGTCAACTCAAGTTACGCTGGGTTAACATTTCTACGAGCGTGGGATTTGACAAGTATTTCTAATCAACGCCTAATCCCAGGCGGACTGCAACAAGAGATACTGTACAACACAAACGATTTACTGGTCAGCTGGGTTAACGCAGTAAGGTTTCATTTCCTCTTTCGAGGGAAACTTTAACAGATAACTGAACATTATAATTCTACATAAAAGTGCTAAAAAAAAACTCTTCAGATACATAAACGTTACACTGCGTCATTTTCTAAATTGTGATTTTATTTACTATTTTCAATTTTCTGACGCCTTAGGTAGTTGATTTGTATTGAAATAATGAACTAACAACAGTTACGTATTTACTCCATTATGCATAATTGATTTTTTCGTCTTGGTTGTATGGAAGTTGTATGCAGGTATTGGTAAAATGAAAGACTTTACCAGTACTTGTAAATAATATACTGTAGTCACTTTTCTTACATTACATTACATTATTTTACTGTTAACAGTTACTTTAGTATAATTTTCGCAACCCTGTACAACATTTCGTAATAATTTGTTTGGGCAGTTCGGAACTGCTTTGTTTAAATTGGCAAATCAATAGCTGATACTGAGGATGTCACGACGCCTGACTTTCCATTAAATTGACATGGTTTGATTTACCCAGCTGCTTTGCAGTCTATTTTTCCTTTGTCATCCCATATTTATCTGTTTCCAGAAATTCGAAACAATTGACAATTTACTTTCTCGCTTTCCGCTCCTTAGCTAAGTTGTCACATTTCAATTTAGTAGTACATGGTCATAATTTTATTTCACTTGCGATATTTGAACTAATTCGAATAGTTTCGTCAGTAATTAAAAAGCAAATGCTACTGTCATTTCGAATCTTTCCTGCCAGGAGCGTTTATAGGCTTCAATGGTTTCGAGAACAGTTCGTTCCCCTTAACGAATACTCCATGGCGTTCAAGTTCAAGCTTCAGTGTGAAGTGCGTTAACCTACCAGCTGATATTTAAAATGCACGCATAGTCTCATTTACCAATTAGTGACACTATGCTTTATTGTAATTTTTTTTTTTCCTTTCGCAACGAGTCTGCATGTAGTAATAATGCCCGTATCCACGTGTTGGGAATTATATGTGGTTAATTGTGTTGTAATCAGTGCAGAGGGCAGATTGTCATTCGCGTCATACTTAAAAAAGTGCTGTGCTTGATTATAAGAAGATAATATATAATTATCACTATTGATTGTATTATAAAAATTCGCCTACAAAAATGGGCGTTTATTTGCACATTCACGTTTGTTATATACGATAACATTCTGTTTCTCCGCTTTTATTGCTTAAATGCTACAATGAGTAATACCAGAAACACGTGATATCATGTTTTTGAAAGAAAATTAAGTCATAAGCATAAATATGCTGTGCATAAATAGAAATACATATACAGAGACACGCAAATAACTGGCAATAATATAAGAAAACAAAAGGAAAATTCAAAATTAGACGTAATTTGGCACACGTGCATAACATTGCTGGGTGTGTATATGATTATAGTTGTAATAATCCGTAACGCCTACAATTCCAACGAGAGTGCATTAGCAATGCAACTACGAGTACAGCAATAGTGTTATGAGACATTTGCGGGGGTGACAGGACACTTAGGGAACACATTGGGAGGAGCTTACTGAACACAAATTATTCCTCGTAGACGCATTATACAGCATTGTAGGACTTGACGTAATTTGGTTGGAGTCGCATCGTAGGTTAGCATTAGGCTGGGTGGACATATCGTTAACTACAAGGCACGTAGGGCACTGCATTCTGATGACACAGTACCGAGACTTTAAGGTAATGAAAACGTGAGGACACCAACACACATCGCGAAGGTCGCAGTCAACCAAAAATAACCATTCCTAGGGAAAGTCGCTGTACACTGTAAAAAGATTTTGTAATTTTTACAGAGAAATTCGTCGTAATTTTACAAATGCTTGTAACAGTATGATTTTTCTTACAAACTATTCATTTGTAAAACTACAAGGTCCGTATTTGTAGTAGACCTTAGGAAATGTTTGTACTATACTGAGCCGTATCCATTAGCTTCAGCAAAATGGCGGACACTCAACAACGTAAAACCATATATAGCTGTTTGTGCAATGCTATTGGTGTTGTAAAGTGTAGCTGCGTACAAAAGGAAATGTATTGCAAGATTTAATTGGGTAAAACACTTAAAACAACTCAAATAAACATAATTAAACGACAGTTTTTATAAAACGTGACCATATTATTCATTATTTGTTTGTGTTTTCTATCTACACAGAAATCTTAAATCGACTCTCAATGCCTCGTTGTTAAGAGGCGCCAAAATCTCTCAACTCAACAACTTAACTCTCAAAAAGAAATACATTTGCCTATTCTTCTTAACCGTATATCTTGAATATTATCTTGTATGTTATTGAATTTAATTTTAAAGTAAAAATAAGCGTTAATATTGTAAGTTGAATTGGTCTTGCGGACAAAGATGCGTGGTAGTAATACATGGGGGTTGAGTTCTAATCTCCGTGCTGGCAAAGTGGTTTTTTTTTTTTAATTACATTATGAAATACTTATTGAAATGTTGTTCTCTATTACTAATTAATCATATTTGTTTTTTAGAAGGAAAATTAAGTAATTTTGTGTACACTTCTCAATAATGTTAGTTTTAATACAAAGCTATCATTTGTAATGTTATAAAGAAATGTTTTACAAATATTACAAGAAAACTCTTTGTAGTTGTAGTTTTACAAAGGATTTTCTTGTCAACTGGGATTCCAAGGATTTTTCTTGTAAAAGTAGGAAAAAAATTTTAGAGTGTATAGTGCACCAAGCAATATACAACTCCGTGGCATTGGTGCCTACCACCAGGACACATTTATTGGCTACGCTAGGCTACACCATAATCTGTGTCATCGCCCGCCATGTCTAAGGGACTGGCGTTAGACGGATAATAGGCTGACCGTCCGATGTGTGTTCTGTCGTTAACACCAGATCAGATAGTGGGGTTTGGAGGGGTGCCGTATCCGGGAGGCACGAAACGAGTACGAGTGGAGTCGCAAATGTTCACTAATGAAACTCGTTTCTGATGTGCTACAGGTAAGTTTGTAGTGCGAATACAGCGACGCCAAGACAAGAAGACATATACTACCAGTGTTGTGAGTGTAAATTCCGACACCAATCCTGGCAACAAAGTGTGTGGAGCCAACAGCCTCTAATTCCCTGACAGCACGTTGTTACGTCATTTACATCCTGCACCCTTGTGTGTTAGCTCTATACAACACTCTGGCACAGTCTTTAAAGACTTTAAAGATAACGCTCGCCCGCACATGGCACACGTGTCTTTATAAAACCTGCATCATGTTGGGGTACTCCAGTCGCCTGCATGTTTGTTCCCTCTATATGTTTCCGATAGTTAACGTGTGGGATCTGCTCAGACATCAACTCTGAACCGGTGCCGATCTGCATTTTATTGAGAGCAATTTACAACAGCTATAGGCCGACTTTACTGAGGAAAAAATACCTCCTGGTATACGACTATCTTCCGAACCGAATCGTCCCATGCGTCTAGGCCCGATAGTGTGCCATGTAAGTTATATATCCTCCTTACGAACAAAATGAAGCGATTTTTCCGTGGAATGCATGTGTCCTCTTATAGACGTCTCACAGCTTCTTTAGCAAAATACATTTGGGATTTACAAGAAAATGGACTTAAGAGAAATAACACCACTCCATCATTATCGATAATCTTGCGCGTTGCTTGGTAATTAATATGTGAAACCAAAAAATGGCAATCATCAAGAAAAAATTATGCTTCTTTGACATAAATGTATTGCAGATAAAAAGCGACAAACCGAATTAACTCCACAAAGAAAAAAATTCATAACACCGGGATATTTCACAGTGATTTATCTTTCTCCGATTTCACATTATCAAGATATTCAGCTCACTGTTTTAGCCGAAATACTTTCTATGGTATTTTTAATCAAATCGTTTTCAGCTTCAGTTTAAAATGGAAATAACCGCATTCAGTTACCTCTTTAGAATATGATTCATAGTAATTTTACTCATAATAAATATACAGCTATTGATTCAGTCTTATTTATGCGGTTTTGTTTTTGATTCTTAAAAATTTAAATTACCATTTAAAAATTTTCTCTATTAATTATTTGATTAATGCTATATTTAATATTCTTTTATTCCATAAATAAGAATTTGTATTTTCAAAACGGACGGGCAAGGAATTTGATATATTACATTATGGTATTTTTGTCGATCTTATACACTATTTTAAATATTTACGAGGAGCAAATATCATATATTTATATGTATATAAACACTTTAAAATAAACACTTAAAATAAAAACGGTGTATTCCATAATATAATAATGGATTACCATAAAAACGAAGAAACGTTTAAATGTACAAGTATATATGTGCACACGCACACACACACACACACGCACACACACACACACACACACACACACACACACACACACACATACATATATATATATATATATATATATATATATATATATATATATATATATATATATATTATATATATATATATATATATATATATATATATATATATATGCTTACAACTTTTTTTTGCCGAATAATGAATATTTTATTAATAAAATCATTATAGTATTATTATATGTCTATGAAGTAATTGAATGTTTTTATAATATACAATAAACTATATTTGATGAGAGCTACGTGCATAAATTATAAAATAATTAAAAGTTATGGACTACGGCATATTTCATATTTTTAAACACATGCTTACTTCAAAAACAAGTGTTTAAACATGTTATCCGTAATAGGATCATTAAATACTTTCTATCAGAAGACTTCATTAATTTTAGCACTAAGTACAATTTAAAATTAACTAAACAAATTAAATGAGTAATAGTTTAAGATGGAATCTATTTTACTAACTGTTGAATTTTTAGCTTTATTCAATAATGAGTGGTTCGGCGTAATCTCAGTGCTTCACTTCTCCTCCATACTGTGGCTCTGTAAAAGCGAACATAAAGGAGCTGTGGGAAGGAAAGTTGATATAAAAAATACTACGCCAATGTTGTCGTACGTCATGTCCTTCCGAGAATTTCCTCACGTCAATGAGGCCAGAATTCTTGACAGGGAATCTAATTATGGAACGTGTGTAACCAGAATTCAACACCAAATAAGGAAAACTGCATTTAAATTTCGTCTACTGAATGCACACAAACAGCTGAGAGTAGACCTAATTACAAACTAACTTAATCTAGTTAATAACACTAGTTTGCTGGGAGCTATTTAGCGCGTTGGAGGTCAAGAAGTAACGAAGCACAAAAAAAGTTTCTGGCGTGAGTACTCTACGCACTACTGCCTCTGCGCTCGAATAACTTACAACTTGGCCATAGTGCAGTGTGCAAATGTGAGACTTCAAGGAGATTTCCTACTGAAATAATTTCGGTAAATTCTAAAAATTAATCAAGAAGGTTGCGTGGCAAATGCAAATTGTAAATGTTTTGCCAGTGTTTATGTTTGTTTTGAAAGTCCTTTATTTTTTTGTCTTTTATGGAAGTGGTGTTCCGCACGTCTTTGTTGATTGTTAACTTCCTACCACAACACTCGTTTTGCCAAGTTTAGAAGTTGGCTGAGTCTGGAAGCGCTCAGCTTGACTAAAACCCTTAACTTTTTCTTATTACACAAGTTGTTTGCCTGCTGTGCGACACGTAGGAAGCTTGGGTAGAAGCCGTTCCATTATTTCCGCGCAGGCGGCCACGACAGGATAGATAACAAAATCTGCCTAACGAGTGTGGCATTAGGCAATCTATATTATTTACGTAATATTTAATTGCAACAATTAACAATCATATTTTTATTTCCCAAGAGTCGAATACTATTCCGCGTGCTACCCGCCATGTACTTGCATTTCCTTGTGCTAAATCTTTTGTTGTAAGCACTCAAGCCGTAATGCTGTTTTTGTAGGACGTTTCTCAGTAAATACAAGTTATACGACGATTAGATTTTTCAGGAAAGCTAAAATAATCAGCCGAATGCTGTTACTTATTTATTTTTGTCCTATCTAAAAAATAATGATAAATGAAAGTCACCAAAATTAATATTTTAAGCTTCACTATGTATTATTTTAGTTTATTAAAAATAATATACGTAGTTAATAACGTCGATATTTATAGCGTGAAAAATGTTTCAACAGATTGATATCTGATTTGCAAGGAACTCATCTACAGAAGGTGCACATCAAAGCATTTTGAGATTGTTGTATGTGGCTCCCTAATGGCCTGATGCGAAGAAAACGCGTTAAAAATGAAAATCTTTGTTACGTCAACTTATTTAAAATGTACGCATAAAAACATTAATAATAACGTATGTTCACTAAATGACGAGGGTGATTTTTATATTTTTAACCCACTAAAAAGCTTGAAAATGTTTGAAAATTTTGTAAAATTCAAAAACAGATGAAGGGTAGAAAGCAAAAGACATAAATTTCCTTATTGGCTAGTTTTGAGTAATCGGCAATCGAAGGATATAAATTCCTCCCCTGGAGGTGTTACATTCGAGGGTTGCAATTTCTGAATCTCAGCTCCCTTAACCGTTATGCTTTGGCATGCCAACATTACTTACAATTCTCCATAAAATGACACTATCGTCTCATTTTCTGTAAAAATGGATAATGATACATTTCCTCCTGTACACTAAAAATGTTTTAAATTAGCCCAAAATGCATTCATTATATGTCTGAACATGTATACTATAATGTTTTGCTATTAAAAGTAGCCATTTCCAAGAAAATCTCAAAAAATTATTAGCAATTAGAAAAGAGTGATTCTGGTTCTCAGTGCTGCTTTCGTCGCGGCAGAGTTTGATGCAGTCACCTTTAAGATTGCATAACGCTTTCCAGCCTACTGTATAAAATTTTATATGTATTGCACAGCAGGGATATAGTTGACCTATAACAAATACTGTGAGGTTGAAGCAGAAACAATTTGAAAACTTAATTTAAAAATGTACTAAATATTTAGTGTTAAATTGTAGCCACTAAAATTCCTGAGTACTTTCAGAGTATTTATTTGATTATTTTTTTCCTTTCATTTGTTTTCCATATTTGTTTGCAATAATACAACTTGCAAATATTAATTTAAACCACAAATATCTTTTTGTATCAAAATAATGATTTGAAACATTTATAAAATATTATATTGATTGCAAAAGCACAATGATGTATAAATTTCACGAAAAATTCTAGTTTTTAGTTTTACTCTGACCAATATATATATATATATATATATGGGCCAATAAGCCTGCGTGATGATTAATTGGAGATGATTCACAGTAAACATTGAAAGCAACCCGCCCTTTAAGGCTATTATCCATACCTACAACAATGCGCAATGCACTTGACATTATATTATTTTTGGGAACATTTATATTATACTGCTGACCTAGCATAAAGTTCGACTAAAAGTAGAAAGAGCGAAAGGTATTCTCTTTACCGGTATTTTGAAATAAATATATATTAAAAATATTTTCTTTCTCTAGCCACAATGATCACAGATTTCACACTATATATATATATATATATATATATATATATATATATAATATATATATATATATATATATATATATATATATATATATATATATATATCTTACAGGCCTAAATATATAATAATGGCCAAAAGTTACAATGATGGTGTTATGCTTATTCTTTTGATTCAAACGGACAACAAAATTTTAACGAGCTTTACTTTAATTAGAAACTTTAGGTTACAATAAACCACCAATTTATTTTAGGTTTATTATGTTTAATCGTTTTCCAAATCTTTCAATATATTGATTCATGGCTCAATGGGCTCTTCCCGAGGCCAACAACGTACTGCCTCCAGAATTATTATTTACAAAATACCAGCAAAAATACTGTCCTTTTCAAATTTATTGCAGTGTTAGATTTTAACTGCCATGTAAAACCTCTGGCAAACACAAACATTTCTATTTGAAACAATACTTTACTTGGCGTATCACTAGCAAATTTTAAAAGGTCTTTTTGAAATTACTGCTAAGTATTACTGGTGTGATAAATACTATTCTCAATATTTTAATCATTTTAAAAGTTTCTGGCGAACTTGGCGCCTATCGACTACTCAGGACACCAACTGTGCCTACCTCTTGTGTGCCATAAGGCTGTGTAGAAAGTTTTTTTTATTTGTTGAACATACTTAACTGGTTGGCTGGGTGATCTCCGTCTGGATGAGTGGCAGGCCGACCCCAAGCAGAGATTGCACCCACCTTAAATACAAAACACAAGGCAATTCCCCTGGGAGGGTGTGCAAAAACACATGTCTATTTATGGAAAAGTTCGTTGAAGGTAAGCATTACCCCTAATAGGGGTGACTTTATTGCTGTCCAATCCAGTGGTTTGAATCCGCAACATGTTCATGTTCTGATCACACGTCACCAAACTCCCAAAATTCAAGCAGACTGTAGGATGTGATGTCACAAGCGCGCGAAAACCCAGGCAAGCAGCCTATTGGCTAGCTGAGAATGAAGACTCAGTCAGTAGTTCCTCGAAGTACCGCTCGCATGTGCTCAAAAACGCCCAGATGCCTCGCGCCCGCCAAACGTGCTGGGAGAGAGTTAGTGGAATGTTTGATTCTCCGACCTGCTGCTGAAGTTCACACTGGTGATGACGATGTCGAATGCGGCAGCCCACCCATGGCTGCGTCGTAACCAGTTACAAACAGCTAGTATGTGGTAAAATCCACGTCCTCTTCGCAAAATCGGGGCATGTAAAAAATGCAATTTTTCATGTGATGATAAGCAGTAACATTCAAGCAACTCCATGCTCAAAAGATGTAAATTTCGCGTGAGTCGTCACACAGTCTTCACCCCTAAAGAGAAGGTGGGGTAAAGGTCCAGTCCAGAACTCAATCGAGAGGCCCTCCTCAATTCAGACCCAGGAGCAGAGAGTCTTCATCCAATTGGTCTTCTCATTACCTTCAAGGTCCGGAACAAAACAGAGAAAAACTTTCACAAGCATCAAAATCCTGGAAAATACTTAGCATAAAATCCAGCCTCCTCTTCAATGAGGCAAAAAGATTAAGACCACCACTGCACCAGTTATCCCTACTCTAGTATTTTAAGTTGAGAATATTTGACATCTACGTCATAAACATACAGTTACATTTTGATTTAATTACTTAGCAAAAAAAAATACAAGAATCACAGATAATCAAATTATCACCAACGAGTATCCCAATCGTCCAATGGTTCAATGACTTTAGTAAATTTTAAATCTAAATTAATAATGAAAAGCGCTAAAATGTAATTAATATGGACACCTTAAAGTCCACACGGAGGTGAAAAACACTAGATGTAATGGGCTTGAGAACAATGGTCGAATAACCTCCGCCACAAAATGAGACATCCAAAAGGTGTGACTAAAATCAAAACATTACCAATACACTAGAAATTATGATGATATCAACTTTCAAAATTAACCCTTATAAAATCAAATTATTACACCAATACCAAAATTAATCACATCAGTTGATTAAACCCCCAGTTGCAACCATATTACTGCGAGGTGCCTAACTTTAATTATGTTACACGAGCCTTATTACAAACTCTAGGGCGGTCTTCAATTCCCAAAAGCACCGTCACTGGTGTCTAAAATCGCTTTATGCGATAACGACCAGAAAACTTCGGTGCTAACTTGCCACTAAAACTTGCTGCCTTCTTACTCAAAAAATGTGTTTCCAAAAACAATTTGTCTCCCACTTTGAATGACACATAACCAGTGGAATTCACATTCCTAAAGGATAATTTGGAATGATACCTTTTCAAATTCAAATTAGCTTCTTTACAGATATTTATTTCTAAAAGAATTCATACAGAAGCATGAAGCCCGCCGGTATTAATCAAGGGATGAAACAGGCTTCGCCCAAAACACAATTCTGATGGAACCTTTTTCGTGACACCACTCACCGCATTATTAAAAGTAAGAGCTAGTTGATACACCACTACATTCCACACCTTATGGGATCGAGATTTAAATGTCCGCAAGGCTACCTTCAAAATTCGGTTATAGCGCTCTACAAGATTGGCCTTGGGATAATATGGATCAGTCTGAACCAACTTAAACCCCCATGAAAAAGCAACATTCTTTGTCTCTGCGGAAACAAAAAATGTAGCATTATCTGTTGCAATGCTAACTAGAGACCCAAACACAGGAAACAAACGTTGCCCTAAAACTTTACAAATTTCAGCAGATTTAATATTACACAAAGAGGAAAGAACACAAATTTAGTGAAACTATCGACCGCAACTAAGATAGAGGTAAACCCAGCAGAAGTAAAGGTCCAAAAACATCCAAATAGACTCATTCCCAAGGAAACATAGCTACTCGAACACTGTAAGGGCTATGCCCTTTTAATATCCTCCAAAATAACTATCATGATAGTATTGAGAAATTGGCCCACTTAACAACTGAGGAACGAAAAATGAAAATTTAGATGTTTTAGGTTCCACGAATCCTAACAATCTTTTTCTGATCTCATAAGAACCCCCTTTTCCCGCATTGATATCAGACTTAATGTTTAAACATTTAGGGTCAACACCCTGGTGGTGCTGCAATTTTAAATATACTTGGGGAAAATTCTGAAGAACCCCAACCTGTTCTTTCCCAACTACAGGTGATATTGAGTTATAATTTCTGAGTTCCAATTCATCAGTTTGTACTTTTTTATCCACCTGCTCAATGACAGTTGTCTGCTCTTCTACAGGACGGAATCTGGATTTAGAAATATCCTCTTGTATGATATTATAGATTCATGTGAATCTACCTGAAATTCCTCAGAATCATACCTGGCGGATAGTGCATTAGCCACCCCATTATCTATTCCCTTTATTTGTTTTATGTAAAACTTAAAACATGTTAAGCCAAACTAGCCATCTAGCAAGTCTTCCTGCTGGTTTATTGGTGGTCAAAAACCAACTCACTGCCTGATTGTCTGTATGTAACATAAACTGCACTTCCAAGATAATCGCGAAATTTTCTCATCACATAGATGGCTGCTAACGCCTCATTTTCATAGGCTGAGTATTTCTTCTCAGAAGGAGACAAAGTCCACTAGCATATGCTAAAGGCACCAAATGCCATCTTGCTCCTGGCATAACACCGCCCTTAGAGTCAAGGTGTAAATGATTTATCGAAATTCGGCAAGTGCAAAACAGGTGGAGTGGCGATATTCTCCTTTAACAGATGAAAGGCATGAATCTGGGATTCGCCCCAGATAAAATCTACTCCCTTTCTTTTTAATGCATACAAAGGTTTGGCATAACTAGCAAAATTAAGAATAAACATAGAATAAAAGGCAACTAAACCATAAAATTGGCTGACCACCATAGATTTTTGGGCACTGGAAAACATACAACCTGTCTGACCTTCTCCAGATCCATGAGCAATTTCCCTTTGGAAATGATAAACCGTAAATATCTCACATAGGTGTCAACCCAAGTTACTTTCACGGGGTTCACTGTCAATCCCACATCCCTCAAAGCGGACAATACAATTCTCAGGTGTTTGAGATATCCTCAAAGGAACTTCTGTATACACATACATCTTCAATATAATTAAAAATAAATTTATACTGATATTTGCCTAACACAAGAAACAATCCCATAGACATAGTCTGAAGACCACAATCTACCTCGATGGGTAGCCTTTTCCATTGGTATTGTCCCCAAGGTGTTACGAATGCCAAGATACCATGGGTGTCTGGAAGCAACTCACATTGAAGAAATGCAGAGTTCAAGTCGACATTAGAAAAATATTTAGCGTCACCTACATATTGAAAAACTTAATATATTGTTGGTAAAGGGTAAGGGTCTACAAAAATGTTTTGATTTACTTTCCTATAGTCACAGATAACTCGATATTCCCCTGGTGTATTTTTGGCAATAAGAATACTGAACTAGAGAAATTACTATTGGAACTCTCAACAACATCATCTTCTTGTAATTTATCAATAATTTCCCTAAACACGTTAAGTTTTGGAGGAGCTACTCTGTAAGGTACCGAGAATAGAGGATCACAATATTTGAGACTTAATACCACGGGATGATGGATATAATGTCCCAATTTAGGGGTGACTACAACAGAAAATTCCTGTCGTAACTGATGCTTCATATCATCGTGATTCAAGTAAGAAGTTTTCTCTCAACGACAGCATTTCTTTTTTTATCTGCATCTTTTTAAAAACTTATTTTTTCGCATGGTAAATTTTAAGGCTTTGTAACAACTATTGTAAATTATATAACAGTTTGTTAATATTTCAAGTTTCACTATATATAAAATTAGTTCATCTAAAACACAAGAATACAGAGTGTAGTAATGGTTAGCATACTATGCTGTCGCAGCGAGGGACATAAGATCGCGCCCCCTCCATCAGGTAAGCATAATATTTTCATATCATATAATGTTTTGATAGTGAAGCAAACCAAATTTAAAAACGAAAAAATGTTTACAATTATGCTAAATATAATTGCTTTTAAGAGATAATATTTGACATATGGCAGAAGCATGGCTAGCGATCAGTAAGTCATCTGGTGGCTGTGAAGTGGTACATCGATGGGCGTTGCTGTTGAAAGCATATGGGTCTATGGGTGGGTCATGCTTGAGGCATTTGTGTTCACCACACCTGGACTAGCTATGGACAAAGTATGGCTAGTTAATGGTAATGGTACCACTTCAGGACAAGCAGTGGTGCCGGGTGCATGTCAGCTATTGACCAACTTTTTGCCGGCTTGGTATCCGACTCTAGACCATAAATGGGCCATATGTATTTAGCTACATGGGTTGTTTATTGTGTCTGTATCATTGTAGCTATTTTCGCTAATTCTATAGGTTAGCAAACATTGCTAAGATCTCTGGTGACCAGCAAAATTAACACATACGTTTTATTAATATACGTAGGCCATCGCTGTGTGTATACCTGGGTTACTGCATCGATTTGCAGCATGCCACATAGAAATGAGTCAAGCGTTTTGCTGTGCACATGCTTTGTAGTAAGCAGAACCTAGAAAATAACATCCAATAAGGATAATCCCTAGTAAAAAATGTCTAGCAGCTGAAGATTACGTCCGCTTAAGGGCTATTCAAGGCAGAGAGACCACTTTTGTAATAAAGCATTTTAAAATGTCACTGACGCTGCATGCATAGGTCTATATTTCAACGGGCCGACAGACTGGCGTGCGCCGAGTTAAGTTGTAAATGACAGCATGAAAGGAGTCCTACGTCTTTAAAGTTGAATTAAGAATGTTAGGTAAACGTTTCTGAGCACAGAAAATATTACTTCTCCTTTCTTTTTTTCTAATTCGTATAATAGTAAGAATCTGCCCATTTTAAAAATATTTACATTTTATTTTAATTTGCATAGTATTACTTGACGGACGCACGAATAAACTGATCAGGTTGGTGGCAATGTAGCACATGGTGGAAGAATAAGCAATGTGCTTATAGTAGACTAGGGGCCCATCCCGAGACATTTTTTTTAATTGTCACGTGACTACAATAGTTACAATTTTACAATTTCTGGTTATCATAGAAAGACTGAAAAAAAAAAAACATATTTCATATATATGTAGGTAATAATGAAATGATGTGAAATTAACTCAGCATTGAAGTGACTGCTGCCCCATTTGATACTTGTCTGACCACTAGGCCACTGTAGCCCCACTATTCACTGTTCTATCCACTGAGCCACAGCTGCCCCATTTGATATAGTTCTATCCACTGAGCCATTGTGGCCCCACTTGAAAATTAACTTAACATTGAAACGAGATATTTAAAGTAAACAAAAATATTCCGTTACCTTCATATCTCTATGCAATAATCTCTATGCATTAATACATAACTTTCATAGGAAAAAAAGGAATTAAAAAATTAGTTTTTAGGTTAAATTGTAATTATAGCGTAATTTGATCTTGCTGAAATTTGAACTTGACCTTTATTTGACTCCGACGAATCGCTCTCCAAAATTTGAAGAACTTCTGTTGGGATTCAAGGGACTTAGAATTATTAAAGACGGCCAGACAGACGGACAGCGATCGTCTCCTTATTATATAGGATAATGAGAAGGGATTTAAAAAGTGCCCAGATTACCGTAACAGCATTCCCGGGAAAATTAATTCTTTGCAATTTTGATTTCTAGCAGTAGGTTTTGATCTCATATGACGCAAGCCAGTGAATTAAACTACAGAGGCTACTTTGTACTTTTATTTTTTCTCTTAAATAATCTGCACAGGTAAGCTTTAAAACCGTTGTTATTAACCATTCCACAGTTTTATTTCTGCTTCGATATATTTAATATTGGTAAACATAATACGTGATTACCGTAAATAATCATTTTCTTCTTTTTAAATTAATTATAAATATTGTATTCTTAGAAAATCTATTTACTGAGATACTTGCTTACACGCTTACTCTGATTTTTCACAGACTAATTTATTACGGAGTAGCCTTAATATTCCTGTGTCACATTATAGAGCGAGTTCTTCTTGCGCCTGCCGAGATAGACGCAAAGCTATGAGAAATTCAAGCTTCACCGATAAATATTTGGAAACAAATGAATAATAAAACTTTCAATTACCGATTACCTGTATTTAAGACTTTGATGACGCAACAAAAATGAATTGTTTTAAATCAGTTACTAACAATTCAATATATTTGGTAGGCCTACTAACTTCAAACGCATTCGAAAAGCTCGAGGTCTCCTGCTCTAATGACCGCATTAGCGATTCTCCTCAGCGACGTCTCTCCATGTTCTTGATAAGGACTCCAGGATTACGGTCACGGCGACACTAAACGTAATATCTGCGCCTTGCGGAAGCCTGGCATGGCATAATGTTTGGGCATAAACCGGCATCACCCCCCAACCCCCCCCCCCCCCTACGGACGCCTTTTCAACAACCCACATCCATGCGACATTTCTGCCTAGCTTGGCAGCCGGACTTGGTCTAACAGCTACTGGCCACTTAAATCCCTCATGCATAAAACTTAATGAGGCATCTTGATGGTCAGCTCGGTTTCCCGGTAACTTTCCGCGGGTAAGAGCGGCTCACGTGAATTGCTGTGACGATAACCGAGTTCTCTGACCCTACGACTCAGGCACTGAGCATTGATCATTCGGCGAACTAATACTTACCTCAAAAATAAGTTTTGCATTACCGGCATTTCTGAGCTACTAATTTGCTCAAGGTGCAAGGGAAAATATGGGACAAGAATACACTGTCTGTACAGAATATCAAGCCTGCCGACAAAAACCAGCCAATACGAAGAACTGTCACAGCGATCATCTATCATCAACCACCAAATTATATATGATGCAAAACATTTTGAGTGGTTATCTCGGTCTATAGATTCTCTTAGCTGAGTGCTATCGTCTTGGATATATTTACTGCAGCTCATTTCGTAGCTTAAATATTCCAAATATCACTGGTTTTGTTCATTCAACAAAATAGGGACTCTCGGTAGGTATGGTTTCTTAAAATGTTCTTCTTAAATATTTGTCTTATTTTTAAATACACTAAAATCCAGTTCTCTTTTAAATTTGGTTAATTTCCACTTTAGTTTTGTTTGTGGCCTTTCCGGAATAGTAAAAATAGTACGATAACCAGCTGATTATGTGTGTCAAATGATGCCAGTAACATTTAAACCATTCCAAAGAGAATGAAACTAAATGTATGTTTTTACATTTTAAAAAATTATAATTTTAAAGTTGCGAATTTTTTAAATTAACACTGAATAGTAATTTTAGTAATTTCTTTCCAATATATTCGATAATGATAAAATTTCTCGTTAAAACGTACAGCAACTACCCTACAAAACAAAACATCTGATGCTTCCATCGCATACGCGCGGAATAATCAGCTTATGTACATATAAAATTAATTAACAACTCTGACAAGCAATTGTAATAACATAAAGAAAAATAACACACATATTATATTGGCAATGAACCCGCTTCTACATTTCACACTGTTTTTAATAACAGACTATATTTCTTTATCAATGTTTTTCCCAATAATCTTATTGAAATCAAGTTCAATTTTTATTTACAATATTTCATCTGGTTATCCACAAAGAGAGTTACAACATAGGGTCTTTCAGTACAGACATTGCGTTTTTTTTTCTAATTATCATCTTAACGTGTTTGATTGAACCAAAATTTTACCTTTGAAATTGCAATTTAGTGTTTCATGGTCTGATATTTTATGGGAAACATGTGACGATTTCTTGCAGTATTTCTTGCAAATGTTTAATGACCGAAAACTCAATTTCGGTCATCAAGGTTAACCTTGTTGGTTAACATAGCGTAGTGTAAATATGCATGTATTTTACGATGTGGTTTTACTGCCAGGGTAGGAATTTTTTTCACTGGTAGTTTAATATTATTTTTATACAGAGCCATCATTAAGCCCATTATTTGTTTTGGCGCAAGTGAACAGAATAGTATGTTGTCTTCTGTTGAAACTTTTGAGTCATGCAGTGTTGTGAAAAAGGTAATTTCTCACATATTTCCTATATATTATATATATTTATATATATACATACACACATAATTCCCTCCCCCCTCCCCCCCCAAAAAAAAGTTTGAATAATATTTGTAGTTTTTGGAAAACAACTCTCAGCTTTTCCTTGTAAGAGCAAATGAAATTGACTCGCTATAGCTCTACCGTAGATTTTATGCCCTGAATAAATGTGCGAAAACACACTTGTATAAACAAAAGCACCATGTTCCCTCTCGTAATATTCGCGAAGCATAATATATGTTTCTCAACGATACATTTTGGGCTCAATAAGTTAATGCGTCACGTTGTTATCAAGTGATTAAGGCTTAGATGAACGGCCTGCCTGATCACACCTTCAATTTTTGAACCGGGTCGCTAGCGTGATTACAATAACACCTTGCGAAAGACAGTTGTACAAACTTCCTGCACCAGCCAGTAAAAGGAGCCGAAAATATAAACAGCGTGCCTGATATAGGCCAAATATAAATTGGAAGCGGCTTATTTTGTCATCGGGGCAGCCTCCGGCAACAGGAACAAGGTAGGGACTTTCCAATGAGATAAGATTGTAGTAATAGCAGTGAGCAGCAATAAAACAAATAATAATTTGTTAGCATCTTGGTATTACATTTAACCGTCCCCGATAAACATTCACGAAAATAGTTACTGTATAATCCCTATGTTCAATAAACCCCATAATTTATTGTTGTGCTCTACCTATACTCATAGCCATTTTTTTAGGGGTGAATTGACTGAAAAGCTAATACTTAACAGTGGTTGAGGCTTGGTTCCCCCATACACTCTCGCTCCCTTGCATCATCTTCTCGACAATCCTCCCTCCCCCTGATTCAATAAATAACCCACTCACCCACGCTAATTTCCGTAGTAATATTAATAAAGCTTCAGACATGTCCCGTTTTGACATTAAATCTTTCAGCTTTTAAGTAGCAGTATAATTAAAATCATGCTGTGCACGGATACAATTACAGGATTATATTATGTTCTCCCAGCAGTCAACATAATCTAAAAAAAAAAAAGTGCATACAAATAAGGCATGCCAGTTAACTATGAGATTTTCGCACGCTGATAGAGAGCCCGTATTACTTCATTAGTGACCATATGGAAGGACGAGTAGTCGCGGATACATGTGAAGCGACACGACCCAGTTGCATGGTGCCGAGACAACAAATTCCCTCAACAGCACTTCCCTGCGGTTCGATCGTCGCTGTGTTGCGAAAAGGCGTGCCAGCGTGCGCCACACAAATGTTTCCCTTTGCCCACTTTAAACGTTACATTTATTGCTCTAGTTTTAAGTTCCTCATACTACCCAAATTCCCATGCACTTCCTACAACCCATTGCCATACGGGCAGGGCAGAATGAATTATGTTACGTTAACTCAGTTCCGTGATCCGAGGATTTAGCCAGTTATAGTGGCTTTTAGACGTGCAAGTCATACAGTATTGTTTGATACGCATACTGCTAAACCTGACGTGGGAAAGAATGATTGTTTGCAATGTCAAGGGTGTTTAAAGAAATGGACATAGTGCCCGAGACACACCCAATTTGACTATTACTGTCCGCTCCCGGTCTACCCACCTCCACCCAATTGTCAGGAGTACTTGCTCAGAAGGTGAAAACTTTCGATTCGCGTGAGACGCAGAGTAATATCTGGGCCTCTGGTGACCAGACCAGAGCGGTCTTTATTCTGTGCTCTAGTGGCCTTGAAAGAGTTCCGGAAGTAGGAGTACAATCTGGATGCTTTAGAATTTTGGTGTGGGTACTTACTATACTACACAGTACCTTGAAAGTATACCACTATTGTACTTTTGCTTTTCACCTCCCTGCTGTAAGTCATCGAGTGCAAATTTCCCCAATCCTAGAATGCTACCACTTTGTGTTGAAGTAGAATTGTAATTAGTAATTAGTGGCTACTTAATCATTTTTGTATTTCTTTCCTCTCTCTCTTCTATTTACATAATCAGTGTAGTAATATTTTACTTATACTATGTGTTGATGTTCCTCGGACTTGATAACATTTTGTTTGTGCCGGTAATTATTACAGTCACGCTTTATATATGCGTTCTTCTTCCATTTATTATTATCTTTAATTTTAGTATTCTATATCAGTAGTATATCAATGCCGATTCGAGCGCGGCCCCCAGTTATCAGAAAACCACCGGTAAATTGAATGCTCGAGCCATCAGAAAACATCAAATGACGGTTCGAGCGCAACCGCAAAAAAGTGACTCAAAAAGTGGCGTTTGGGAGCAGTTGCCAAAAAGTTGTGTTAAACTTTGCGTTTGGTTAGATCGTAGTCATTAGAAAAAAAAGTTGTGTTAAACTTTGCGCTTGAGTGCATCTGCAAAAATACGCGTAAAAAGTTGCCTTTGGACGCATTTGCAAAAAAAAAAAAAAGACTGCCTGAAAAAATTTGAATACGTAAAAATAAAATTTTGTATAAAATAAAGATGGATCAGTTGCTAAATGTATTAAACGGAACCAAACAATTTAAGAAACTTGCTGAACTTACAATTGGACAGACCTATCCCAAAGGTAACGCTGAAATAAATTATACACGGCATGGATACAAAGTGGCAATTACTTGTGGAAATTTTAAAGTAACCTTACCAGACAGATATGTTCAGATTTTCAGTGAAACAGTTTTAAATGATGTTAACCGTGGAGTTATAAGTTTTGCATATGATGGCATGGCGGATTGTGGTGTTAAACAAATGCATTCTATTAGGTATTTTAAAGAGTAAATGATCGTCGTCGTATAATTAGACATCAGTTGATTTTTATTTGTGCTCATATCTCTATAAAGTTTTAATGGTTATCCAATCATTAAAACACAGTTATCACTCTGACTTCGGCAATGTGCTACAACATAGTCTAATTAAAAATTTAGATACACATCTCCAAATTCGACATATTAGAGTAGCAGAAAAATTGAATTCTTTTTCTAAATCTTTCATTGCACTTTCTATAGAAATATTATTCATCTTTACCATATGAAACTTTAATAGTTTAAAAACTATTAACATTATTATATATAGAATATGACTACTTCCAACCCAAAAAATATCTACGGTGTCATCTCTATTACCACTGTTCTTTCGGACAAATCAAAGTTAATTAACTTACCTTTTTCATCCTTAATTTCAACTATTATTTAGTTAAATTGATTGGTTTTCACTGGAAAAAATAATGGATAAGTTGGTTCGTAATAGATCGTGTCGCCAAATCCAAATGTTGTTCTTCGCTAAAAGTGGTAATTATGTTAGTTTCTCTATGATTATATTCACCATGTTTTAATATCATACCATTTACTATATGACAGTGTATATTTATTGTTTCAAATGGAGCAAATTTTGGAATTGTATCGCTTTAATGATCCACATTTGCTTTCAGAGTTTTATTTTCTACGAAAGCCAAAATTTTTCCTATTGAATCCCGTTTTCCAATCTGTAATTTAAGTGTACATTTTACTTTCACTCTGTTTGTTATTTTATCCAGCTCGAAAGATATATAATTTTCTTTCCCACCAACTGAATCTACACTAAATGAAAAATTGCTATTATAGTTTTTTCAAGATCTTTTAAGCTATATTGACTAACTGGAATATCAATTGCTGATTCCATATCATTCTGACCCACAAAATATAGCTTATTTCTCCCAGAGATAATGTTATGCGTTAGATAAGTAGTATACAACTGAACTAAAGCCAATGAGTGCCCCTCTATCTCTGAAGGATAATGTAGTCTCTTCTTCAACACTGATTTGTTATCTGTTAGTTTGAATACTTTACACATTTATTATATTATTTAAAAAATCTATTAATAAATGAGCAAGGGAAACATGAAACATGTCGACTGGGTTATTAAAATAAGAATACCAGACAAGACTGTATCGACAAAACGTCATGGTGAATTATTACCTAATAATATTAGATGTTTGATAGTGGGTCCTAGTAACTGTGGAAAAACTACACTTATGATAGATAATTTTATATATGCTCAGGGATGGTTGGACTTTGGTACTCTCTATATATGTTCAACAAGTCTGGACCAACCAAAATATATCAATTTAAATAAAGATATAGATGTAGCATCAAAATTATTTAATGAACTGATAGCATACTTCTTTCCATCAACTGAAGAAATGGCTGATGTAAATGAATGTCATAATGAGTCTGTAGTTGTTTTCGATGATATCATACTTGAAAACCAAAATATGATAAGTGATTACTTTACTCGCAGTAGACACAAAGATATTGATTGTTTCTATTTAGCCCAGACATACTCAAAAGTACCTAAGCAGCTTATAAGAGACTATGCTAATTTTCTTTGCATATTCAGACAAGACGATACAAATCTTAAACATATTCATAGTGATTTGGTCGGTGGTGATATGCCGTTTGAGATATTTAGGGAGACTTGTTCAAAATTTTGGAATAATGAATATAGTTTTGTTACAATAGATATGACTCATAAGTTAAATAATGGTAAGTACCGTCATAAAATTGAAGACTTTTTAAATTCTTAGATTATAAGTATTTTTTTAATGGAAGTGTTTCCATTAAAAACCAACATAATCTGAAAATTTTAAGTGTATAAGTATACCATAACTATTTCAATAAACACAATTGAACCTTCGGGTACATTGTGGGCTTTTGGTATTTTAAAATATATCATATCATCAGGGAAAGCTTCAAAAGGTTTATACATGTCATTATTTTTCCGTTCATGGTATAAGTTGGTAACACATTTATATTTTTCTGGTTTTATTATTATTATTTCAACTATAGTTCCATCTCTCATAAAAAAAAATATATTCTCTTTGATTACCAAAGTAAAATACTTTTGAACTGTATTTCCCAACTAAACGAATAATGTTAATTCTGTTTTTCTGATAGTACTCTAAATTGACTACATCCATCGGTGCAATGTGATCTTTCACATGTCTTAGTCTTTTTTTGTTCAAAATCTGTATTATTATCTTCTTCCAAGTAAGTAAGATAGGCTTTATCCAATTATATTTTATTTCTTGTCAGTGTGACTATAAAGTCGTTGAACTGTGTGTGGGAAACAAAATCATTAGGATTGATCTTCTCAGTGGTTGTATCATTGTCTGTGTGTTCTTTAATTTGATCTTCAACCCAAGAGCTCATTAATGCATTTCCACATATATCCATTGTTTATTAATAGTGAAATAATTTTTGTAAATTTAAAATTATGTGAAAAGTGATTTAGCACAATTAACACAAATGACCACAAGTAACTTGAATGAAATTTTGAATTCTCTCATCGTTATAAAAAATATTGCTTCCGAGATATGATATTAATTGTCGGGTTGGATTTCTGCCAAATGAATCAAATTAATATTTGTTGTTGGATTTTTTCCAATAGCATACCCAGTGTGTACCAGAGTTTGTTGAAACATCTAGATTAAAAATCCTACATTCATTATCGAGTGGCATGTTAAGTAGCTCATCAATCATAAATACACCACGAAAATTTTTTATGTTTAATTTTTTAACCATTTGATCAATATCAAAGTTACTGAGTGGAGTTACTTTTTTTTAATATTCTTACCCCACTTAACTTTCTTCAATCCCTTGTCGTATTCCTCCATAGCTAAATTATGTCTGCGTTGGTCTTCCAATTCTTTGTTTTTCTTTTTACCATTAATTACTGATGTCGCGATAGATCATGCACCGCCAGCTAACACTCCTAGAGCTCCCAATGCTGCGAAAATTAAGGATAAAAATCCACCCTTGTGAACTGTCAAACCATTTCCAGTTTTCGTTTCTTTTGACATTTTCTTAAGCTGTGGAACTGAAATTGTGATAGCCATACCTTTGTCCTCCTTTAATTTCTGGTTTTTAACTATCCAGTTGGTCTTTCGTTAGGAAAGAATCAATATTAAAACCCTTCAACTCATCGTTAGGAGCTTGAAATACAATGTTTTTTACTTTCATTTATTATAACAAATATTTTATCATTTCATTTTAATTTCCCAGCCAAGTTTACGTTAAATATGCATCGTAGATCCAGTAAGACTAGCCCACAATCTCTCATTGATATCAGCATCTGAACTTAATAATCTTTTGAACGCTTTCTTTTCTAATTCTTTGTCATCTACATGTCTTTCAGCTAGATCTTTATGATGATGATGATAAGCTATATCATGTTCCATTGCAGCCGCATCTAGTGGAATAATGGGTTTATCGCCACGCTCAATTCTCTCTTTTAGTCTGGTACCCGGACCTAAGTACTGACAACCGGGTGCATGCAACTCAAAAGGTAGTGAATTTATTATGTAATTTTCCGTGATGCTCCGACTCCCAAAAAGTATGTGGTATTGTGTTTAACATTCGTATCAGATATGGTATACCTTTTGGATTATTCACACCAAAGCCACTAAACTTGTTGTTGAGCATATTCACTATTCCAACTTTTCCATTGTAATAGTTACCATTTCCAGCATTCTCTTGGCCATAAATAACAAGAAGTCGATCAATAAGCATCCTAACATCATCCATAGATATGTATTCTTTGGGATATTCTGTATACTTCTTTATACCTTTCCCCTTTTTAGGTGAGGGACGTTTCTTTTTAATCTAATCGTAAATAGGTGTAACACATTTTTCCATTTCTTCCCTTTAATCGATTTTGGCATTCCCAAGTTTGGATCATTGCTTTGAAAAACTGTGTTAGTATCTGCTAGGATACGACTATAGTGTTCATAGTCGGCTGCAGTGTAGTCACTTTCTGCTACTTTCTTACTAGTTAGTAATTTCATCAAACCATCAGTTCCAGTGTATGTCCTACCTTTTACAGTAAATTTTTCATTGATGAATGTTACTTCGCTATCACCAATATACAATCTACCTTTACCAGCCTTTAGTCCAAAAACATTATATTTGCAATCAATTAATAAATCGGCCACTTTCTTATCAATAAATCTTATTTTGTAGTTAGTTAACTGTGAGATGTGAGTTTACAAACGCCCCAACGTTTCGTCACAGTGTTCGTCGTCATAGCGCTCATCGTCATCGTCAATGCGTTTAACGCCATCATCATAGCGTTTATCGCCATAGCATTCATCGTTATAGCGTTCATCGTCATCGTCAATGCGTTTAACGCCATCGTCATAGCGTTCATCATCATCGCCAATTCGTTTAACGCCATCGTCATAGTGATGATCGGCGCCTGGTTTACCAAACAGTTTTCTTTCAAAAAATGTTTCTGTTTGTGTCAGTGGGCAGTCTAAATTCTTAACAGCAAATCGAACAAGTTCTTTTATTAAGTTCTTATTCTCATTTGTTACGTGTCCAATTTTTTGTCCCAAATCTTCTGTTGCATCTATCAATGGTTGATCGTGTTTTTTTTTATTATTATCATATTCATCTTGGCGAAATTTTCTAAAAGTTTTATACGTTTAACTAGCTGTCTTATTCTCTTTATATTCTTCTCTACATTGTTTGCAATTTTTTGTTGTCTCATTTATTATATAAATAAATATAATGAACAACGATAACTTAAATGTATACTATCTCAAATGTATGATAAAAAGCTGCTAAATAAATGGTTAGGTTTTGATAGTAGTCATAATCCTTGGGTTTATAAGAAAAGTGTAGTTGTTTAAGAAATTTTTTTTCTATATAACAAATGGATCAACAAAAAATTTAAAGTTATGAGTGTCAGTCGTTTCCGCCAAACGACGAAACAAAAAATAATTTGAATGAATACAACAAGCGCGTTGAGTTTGATATTATTATTGGAGATGAATTTTCACATCCGAATGAAGTATAAGCTAACTAAAAGAGATACAAATACAAATTATGAAAAAACTTCAACTATTGGTCTTTGTGAGAATTTCTTCCCATTCCAGTTCTCAAGAATAGAGATCTCTAAACATGGTTGTATGATCGAAAGTATTGACAACCCTGGCATCACTTCAACGATGATGCATACATTGCTAGGTTCGGAATCAGAATCAGCATACTTCCAAATGTCGGGGATAGAACTAAGTAAATATGTTAGGAAAGATAATTGTAACGAAAATACCTTTTCATTAAGATATTTGTTTGGGTTTATGAGAGATTGTAATGAAATATTCTGGAAAGGTGGATACAATATCACATTCATTCGAAATTCTAATGATGTTTCTTTTTACAGAAGACCCCCAAAGAAAGCAGATGGATCTGATGATGTAGATAATATACCAGATGCTGGTAAAATTGTTATTGAGAAATTGGAAATTCTGTGGCCAATTGTTGAATACGATCCTATTTGTGGAGACGAAATTAAAGCAAAATTATACAAACACCCCAAAATTCCAATTGGTTTTAATTATTGGCAATGTCTTGAAAAACCAGTACCTACGAATGCAAACTCATTTCAGTTTGATATAAAAGATAAGTTCAATTCAATCCAATTCGATATGCCAGACTTTGTCATTGTTGGTTTTCAGCAAAACAGAAAAGAAAATACTGGACAATACAAACATGATTCAATGATTGACTCTTGTTTTGTCAAAAATATTTCTATTTAGAATGGACGGAATGAAGTGTTTCCCAGAGAGAATTGGAATTTAAACATTGAAGATAAAATTTTCGATAATATGTATATTGCTTACAATGATTTTTGAAATTCAAAGACTAAACTAGACACTCCTTATCGTAATAATGAACTGCACTTCAATTCTGAGTCATTTATTGGGAGAAGACAATTGTATGTTATTGATTGTTCTTACACAAAAACTGCTATTGTAAAAGATAGAACTAATCTGAATCTTACAGTTGATTTTAATAAACCAATATCAACTACAACTATTTGTAATGTGGTACTAGTAAGCCAAAGAAACCTAATTTATGATGTCAAAAGTTAAAGAATCACCGAAGTCCAATAGTATGCAAACATGTATGGTTATTAGTTTTTAATGGATGGTTATCCATTAGAAACATTTACTTTTATATAATTTTTCTTTAATAGCGCTATAAGAGAGTTTTTAATGGGAACTGAAATAAGTGTGAGAGGTCGTGCATTCTTAACGTGGAGTACTCTTGACTAATCGCATCGAGTTGTACGCTCACCAGTCGCTTTTGACATCTGATGGCATAGTAGTAGATTCCGCCGAGGCAGATAAGCACAAACTGGTGATACTTGTCGAAATTACTAGCATATGGCAGTGTACATTTATCGATAACACCTTTAGCCATTGCAATCTTATTATTCAAGTCTTCCGGTAGCAGTTTGTACTTTTGCTCAATCTTGTACTCGCTGTGCTTGCGAATGGACGGTAGCACTTCTTCAAAGACCCACTGCTTAAACTCTGTAGCAGCAGGTAGTCTAGACTAGCATATCAACTCGTACAACCTGGGCTCTGAAATAAAAACCGTTTACGGTTGTGCATTCTTATGGTGGGTGACTCGAGTCACCCACCTTATCTGCGACAATGGCTTGTTGTACTTCTTCGTTACATTCACTCGCATCGCCTTTTTCAGATCGGCATACCCAGGTATATTCACAACGTCCTTCGCTTTAAACCGCGGATTGTCTTCTTCGTCGATACACCTCTCTACGATCGTAGACTAGCTTGTTGTTCACGATGTCGATAAGCATTCATTCCCTACAGCTTCGCCTTGCGAACAATTTTGATACGTGGCGTGCTTCACTTGCAAACATTTCGAGACGTGATGTCGTCTCGAAACACTACTGCAAGTCGATCGGTCGTTGCAGACTGTCTGTCGCAAACGATTTAATGAGTACGATATAAGCGTTCAGGTCATCGCAACTCATCGTCGTACTGAAGCAGTTGCCTATCGATGTCATGGACAAATGCTCTTTCATGAGGTTGTACAGCATTATGGGATTGACGTTGTCGAGAGAAAATAGCAGTTACATCTCGGGGTACTCCTGCCTAATCGCATCGAGTCGTACACCTACCAGTCGCTTTTGACATCTGATGGCATAGTAGTCGATTCCGCCTAGGTAGATGAGTACGAACTGGTGATGCTTGTCGAAATTATTAGTAAATGGTAGTTCACATTTATCGATAACATCTTTCGCCATTGTAAGCTTCTTATTCAAGTCATCCAGTAGCGGTTTGTACTTTTGCTCTCACTTGTATTCGTCGTATTTGCGTATGGACGGTAGCACTTCTTTTGTCACCCACTTCTTAAACTGTCTAGCCTCGTCCTTTTTGGAAGCCAATATTAACGAATACAGAACAGATTCGTTGATGAAAACTGCACGTGGTTGGGAATTAATGGGAGTCTGTGCGACAGACTCCCTTTTCATACGCAAGTTTTGAAGGATGTCTCTATCGACTTCGTTGACATTTAGTATGACTGCCTGTTTTGTATTCGCATACTCGAGTATTCTCGCAACGTCTTTAGCTTTGAACCATGGATTATTCTCTTCGTCGATAATCTCATACACCTTTTTACCGGTGTATATAAGCTTGTTGTTTACAATGTCGATGCTTACCTTTAAGCTCACACACGACTCGCGAACGATATCAGCAGTAAGGCGACTCGCACTTCGTGATGGGCAACTACTCTTTCATAACATCATGATTTTTCAATTTTGTAGTGTCCCCGTGGTAGTGTATTAATGCCATCTTTAAGAATAAATCTTTTATCATCTTCGGGATTTAATCCTTTTTTTCTCATCTCATTCGTATAGAGTTCATGTTTCTTACTTTTAATACCTTTGTACAACACTTTTTTAACAAACAAACACTTTTTGTAGTCACCAAAACTAATCTCATTTCTGACTACAGTGTTTTTCACACCCTTTGCTCTTTTCTTTACACCACCTTCCACATTTATTGCATACATTTTCGATTTCAATCCAATAAATTCTTCCATTATCTTTCCATTACATTCATCTTTCATTTTGCCGATAATCTTTTTGTTAACTAACGGTATACCATATGGATAATCTTTTTTATAGTCAGAAGTATCAAAATGATAGAACATTTCTTTCATGTCACTGTAGAAGTCTGATGTTTTTATATAATAGATGTATGAATCAGTATCTTGGTAGCATAGTTCAATATTTTCTCCATACTTTGGTTTCATTATATTATAGTGAAAATCGTACATTAAGCCTTTCGATAGATCAAGTATACTCGTTCCAACATAAATGGGTTTGTTAAAGCACAGTTTTGTTTTAATCATATGAACTGCAACCAAAGAGTTCGTAAATATAGTTCTATCTTTAAAGTTTGGTTTAGCCACTAGTTTATCCATTTGCTTATAACTTGTGCACAAAATATTTTCCATTGTTTTTCCAAAAACGGAATTGTTCATTAATTTATAGAAATCTTTTAAATGTCATTTGTAGACTTTGTTCGCATATTTGTGTTTAGATCAATATAGGACTTGAGCCAATCTGATTGATCAAACTCCAGAACTCTATGGATCTTTTTCAACTTCATTCCGAGAGATAGATATTGCTTAACATTTACATAGTGTAATATATATTTTTCTTTACCACCCAGATTAGTCATAGGGTTTGGAATTTTTTGAATCTTCTGGTATTTTGTTATCTGGTGCCAATGGCAGATCTTTGTCGAGATCGTGTAGTTCGTGCGGGTATTCCAAATCAACTTCCAATATATAACCTTTGCTAGAATCATCTTCTATTTTTGTTACATCTATATTTGTATTTCCCCACTTCAACCCACCATAGGGTAAATGCTGGCTCATAGCCCATCGATATAAGTTATTGGCGTCCAGATATGTAATATGAAAAATTTCCTATGTACTATCATAAGCATTCATATATTTATTATTTGTTTTGGCATATCGCTTACAACATTGTGAAATTCCACCACGAACACCTTTTTCTATAATCAAAATCATGTCGTAATCTGTTAATAATTCTAGTTGTATTTAAGTATGTTTGAGCATAGCATCCCACGCTAACCCTGGGGCTGTGAAATACCATGCTGGATCTAGCTTATATATTTTGAGGCACACATCTCTAAAAATTTTCCATTATATCAGACAATATCAATACATCAGATTTGTTATAGAGTGCTGTGTACTCTCTTAGAGATTTTATGTGGAATTTTTCCCACACCTTTCTCGCAAATTCGTAATCTTCGTCTGTAATGTCACATTTATTGAGTTTGTTGTAAAATGCATCTTTGGATGGAAGTGATGTCTCACAAAATTTTTCAGCACTATCCATGTAGTCATATGGGTAAACACCTTTTCTTGTAACAAAGTCAAGAAGTTCATTGGAAAAATGCTTACACGTTTCTCAGAATCGACTTCTGAAAAGGTTGCTAAAGAGTTTATCGATACTACTAGCCATAAATTTAAATGAGTCAATAAATCTAAGATTTACACTTTCACATACATGTTTCGTAAAAGAAATATATTTTTCTTCGTTGTTGGGAATTAGATTTTCATCGATGCCAAGAACTCTTATGAATAAATGTGTGTCATAACCAGATAGATTGTTTAAAAACACTGGGACAAAACATGGATTTCTATACAATAAGTTACAATCTCTGTGTGCAGCTCCCCTAAATTTCCCCTTAAGATGATCATGATCTCTCACCGAATCACCATTTATAAGCTTTTTCACATATATGGGAATTGGTAGCTGTATCATAAACAATTTGTTCTTTTTGAGTTAGTGGAAGCATTGGTTTTTCATTTGTGTATATATCATCAATAGACTTTGCTTCTTCCATTAGCATTTTAACGAACACAGTAGATGCATCAGGCCCTTCATAAGTTACTGGCGGTTTATAGTATCCATGTTCTTATTTTACATAGTAACAGAACCAGTTGCGTTAGCATTTTTCATTGCCATGGTCGTCATCATATTAGATATCAGTTGATTTTTATTTGCGCCCATTTATTATAAACATTTTATTTTTATGTATTAAAATTTTTTAAGCCACTCTTTTTTTTTGCTACTGCGTCCAAACGCAACTTTTTACGCGTATTTTTGCAGATACTCTCAAACGCAAAGTTTAGCACAACTTTTTTTCTAATGACTACGATCCAATCAAACGCAAAGTTTAACACAACGTTTTTTGCAACTGCTCCCAAACGCAACTTTTTGAGCAACTTTTTTGCGGTTGCTCCCAAACGCAACTTTTTTTTTGCGGTTGCGCTCGAATCGTCATTTGATGTTTTCTGATGGCTCGAGCATTTCATTTACCGTTGCTTTCTTATAACTGGGGGCCGCGCTCGAATCGGCATTTATATACTACTTATATCATTATATTTTACTTATTGTATGTGTTTGTGTCCAGCATACTTATTAACATTTTAATAACTAAGGATTTTATTTGCGCACACAGCTAACTGCAATAAATAACTTTCAGAGAAAAAAAATTGTGTGAAAACAGGCTCTAGTATAACCGTCCTCATTTGTAGATATAAACTAAGAACTGGATCAAAAACAGTAACGTAACTATATAGTTGTAAAATAAGTAAGCATTCATGTACTGCCCGAGAGAATAATCGACAAATACAGTTTAGAAATAAATGAGCTTAAACTCACGTTTAATTACATAAACTTCAAAGATTTCACAAACCCAGAAATATAGGCCTAAAAATAATTAAATTCTCAATTTTACTTTAAATAACTAGGATATGCATTAATGTTAGGGCACTCTTATTTATTTAAAGCATAAATGTTATATGAGGTGTTTCGGCAATCTGTGAATGCTTTTTGTTAATCAATTCGCTGATAAGTTTCAGAACAACGGTACCACACATTCCATGTCAATAGCAACCAGAAGTGACGTCACAAGAAACCCTCCTCATCTAAAGTTCCTCCGTAGATCGGCACAAGCAACGCCCACGAAAACACCAGTCCTGACGTCACGTGAAACAACCTTAGCACCACGCTCACCGCCATCAGCCCTAGCATTTACCGCAGCTCGCAAGTCAAACGTAATAGTATTTACATATAACCAGCGTTCTACACTGAACTGTGCGGGTGACAGTAACACGTACATAACAAACTTTATGATAATCACAAGTCCCAACATAACAAAAATTGCCAATTAAATGAAAACTTAATAATACAGTATAACTCACAGGAGGACTCCAGTAGTTAGCAATCTTTGCACACTATATATTATAACTGACGGAAAAATAATAATGATAATAATACATTTTTCGATCTAATTCTTTCAACTTAATTACTTTGATGAATAGAATACTGTATTATATATGTAACATTCATAGCATAAATACATCTCGCATATAATATCACATTGAATAATGACCATAGCAGAAAAAAATGTCATGAAAAAGTAAATTTTGACATTAGTAGTAGTGACGATTGTATTGTAATTTTTTTGTAAAATGCAATACATAATCTTAGTAGATACCATTCTCTTATTGATACAAGACAACATTTCCGTCAAAATTAGTTTTTATTGTTTTTAAATAATACTAGCAAAGTTTTTAATACATAGCACAACATTCTTAGTATAAGTATGCACCTTTCTCCCCTTTCTTTTAAGTATTGAAATGCAACATAAAAGCTGTTCCCACATTTCTTTTCTTTTTTAATATTATGAAAAGTTTCAATTATTAATTTAATAATATTCTACGTTTGGATACCATTCCATCAGTATTCTACCACCTTGATGTCACGTGCCATTTTAGTAAGTAACATTCTCCTTTCACATCACTATTTTTGTGAGTGTTCTAAAATGTATTTTTTTTTTCAGCAAGTTCATTTTCTGTACAAACAAAACACAAAAATTATTGTTAATGGGGAGAGCAGTTAGTTTCAACAATTCAATTTAAATTATTCTTTCTCACTATAATTGTCAATGTTTTACATTTTATTGCTGTTTTTGTTTCCTTTAGAATAATTAATATATCAAAGATCCACGGAACGTTGTGCTTAGGGACTCACAACCTCAAGAAAGGCTGACGTGTTTGGTCCCACCCAGAGTGGTCTGCCACGCTTTTGCGTGGAAGACAACTTTGCACACTCCAGCGGAAATGAAGTTCATGATCCGTAAGGCCATTGCAAACACATAGCACATCGTTTTTTCGGCCCACATTGCCCGAGGAATGCACGGAATCAATTTGCAGTACCTTAAACGAAATTTATCCGTCGAATAAAATTCCTTTCGAAAATTTTTCCTACCGTAGCGAAGAGGACCTCACCCCGATCCATATTCCTACAGCCAGACGACAAACCACGCAAATTCAAACTTATCTTCCACTACCACCGCAGATTCTAGGGCAAAACGAGGTCATCTCGCTAGTGAACATTGGGGAAGATGTTATGAAGTGATGAGGCCTTATCTGATCACATATTCAAACATTGAACCAGAGTAGGAGTGTGATTGCAATAACACCTTGCGAAAGACAGTTGCAGTAATCCCATCCACCCACCAGTCAATGGAGGAGAAAAAATTAAACAAAGCGCTTGATATAGGCCGACATAACACTGCAAGTGGCGTCTTTTGTCATCGGGGCAGCGGACCAAGAATAAATGAAAATGGGTTTGTCCTGCCGTCGTTAATGGCCTCCTACAATCAGCCTCCGGCAACATGAACAAGGTGGGGACTTTCCAATAGATTGTTATAGTAGTAGTGTGCGGTAATAAAACTTAATATAATTTATTAGCATCTTGGTATTCAATTCAAGTTCCCCGATCAATTCTCACATACATAGTTATTGTATATTCCTTAAGTTCAAGAAACCCTATCTTATACTGTTGTGCTCTACCTAATCATGACTCATTATTAAGCTACGCCCATAGCCCCTTTCAGGTATGAATTGACTGAATAGCTAATATCTAACTACGTGTTTCAATACGAATTGTGTCGAAGTTTCAATGCAATAAAATATAATCTTGTGAAATCAAGCAGTGACTGCCGTTCACGTAATTTATCTGGCCAGTTCAAGAACTACGACGTGTGAAACAATGGCGTTTCAAAAACCTTAAATGAGAGGTCTCTGAAATTTTCATGTAATTTCCTGACACCAGTCCAATTATAAATACTTACTCCCCTAGAAACAACTGTGACTCTTTTCGTATAAACAATAAAGGTCACAGAGTTTTGGAAACCAAATTATATTTAATATATCTATTGGAATGTTAGAAAAAAATAAAAACCATAGTTTTTCTTTGTTTAGATTGGATTGAATTTGAATTTGTATATTTTCAAGATCTTAAGTGTGGTGTAAAAATTACATTTTACAAGAGGTGAAGTACAAAAGTGCGCAGGGCTGACAGATCTAAGGCCACTGTTGCACGCATACAAACCGCCGAATCGAGAGAAGGGTGAATGTTGGTGGCTGGGGTCGTGGACCGAGCGTGATTGTGGAAGGAGGGCTGGAGCGCGGAGAAGGCCCTAGAGGAAGCAACGGAGCGCGAAACCAGTGGAGGTCACCTTAACGAGCATCTTGTTACCGGCATCTCAGCAAGTAGGGCGTCTCCGACCAACAACCGCCGCGCCGTACCCTGCCTCCCGCATTCAAACAAGCGTGTCCACGGACGCCGAACTCGCTCGGCCGGGCATGTGTGTGACAGCGCCAACAATGCAAACAAGACACCCCGACCCACATTGCTTCTCGTAACTCCTTCTTTTCCGCCTTCGCCGGTCCTTGCCGGTCCAATTTGGACCTGGCGGGCAGGACTACCCGGCTGCTTCGTAGGAGGAGGTGGCTCCTGCTAATGAAACAGGGCGACGACGGGACAATATATTCTCGAGTCCCAGGACCTCCCGTCAATGGTGCTACCCCTTCGTCTGAGGGGAAGACAGGACGCCGAAGGACATGCCTTGACAGCTCTATCGAAGCGGCTGTTATTTATGGTCGACTGTGCGAAAAGTTATTGCGGTCTTATAAAAGGATTCGGGAGTTGGCTATGTGACGAAGTCTCCTGGTAGAAAAGACCATATTTCATATATTACCGCAAGGAAGACATTTTATATCATTAGTCAGGTAGTATAAAATTGGGGTTTGCAGCTCGCAGTTATGCAGATAAAGGTTTAAGAAGGCAGAATCATTCCAACTCCATGATGATAAACCTAATCATGGCAGAAGGTAAGCCTCAAACCATCGCCAGCCACCTTATTCAACACAAGAAAGTGGAGCCTTTGCATAAAGGCGACCGATGACCGTTACGTTTCTACGTCTAAGCTGCTACGTAACAAGTACAATTTTGTACTAAATAATTGTTTAAACGTACATATAAAGTACGCGACACAATATGGGATGTATTTTTAAGTGATTTCAGATCATAATAATACAATGATTATTGAATGAGAAAGGACTAACATACGGCACGTAGGTTTATTTAACCCTATAATTAAAAAAGATAAAGTAAGTAAGCAACAAGTTTAACATTTGTTTGTATACGTTGAGCTTGTGAAAAATACGACTACGCATACTTAATAATTAAAAGAACTACTAGTAAATGCTTGCGTATTACGTGTGTGTGTTACAAGCACTGGTCAATTCCTATTTTTATACATAGCTCCATCAAATATTTTACTAGCACATGTATTAATATTTGAAAAATGTAATAAATTATATAATCAAATAAGGAATAATTTTATTATTTTTCTATATTCGTTACAGTTAATCAATTGTTTTTCTACTCATTATCATACCCAATTTCACAATATACGAATTTCAGGAAAATCGGTGGTTTTTGGGATGTTGGTAAATAATAAAAGAAATAGTTAAATTCGAGAACCTAACCCTTTTATTCATTACTAGGGGTTAGCCAGTGACCTTTTTTTTTGTATCGTCACGGGGCTAGAACAGTTACCATGTAAAAAAAAAATTGGTTATCAAACAAATATTGAAAAAAAAATTTGCATAGATATATGAAGGTTATAATGAAATTATATGAAATTAACTAAACGTTGAAGCGACTGCGGTCCCATTTGATATTTCTCTATAAACTTTGCCACTTCAGCCCCACTTAACATAGTTATATCCACTGAGCGACTAAGGCTTCACTTGGAATTGCTCTATCCACTGAGCCAAAGGCCCCACTTGGAATCGCTCTATCCACTAAGTTATTGCGGCCCCACTTAGAATTTCTCTATACACTGTGCCTCTATGACACCACTTGGAATCGCTCTATCCACTGAGCCACTGTGGCCCCACTTAATTAACTCAACTTTGAAGTGAGACATTTAAACTAAACAAATATTATATTCCATTACCTTCATATCTTTATGCGATATTCTCTATGATTTAATACAAAACTTTCATAGCAAAAAAGTATTTTAAAATGAGTTTTTAGGGTAAAAGGTAATAATTGCGTTATCTAATCTTGTTTAAATTCGATCTTGACTTGTATTTTACCCTGAGGATTCGCTCTGCAAACTTTGAAGAACTTCCGTTGAGTTTCAAGTGACTTAGGGGTATTAAAGACAGACAGACAGACAGAGATCGTCTACTTATATAGTAAGATACATCCTCTTTTCCTACTTTTTAATCCCGGTACAGAAACCTCTCCTTCATTTCGCTCCTACAAAATTAATACTACAATATGATCAAACAAAAATATTAAAAAGCGCAAACTGCTTGAAAAATAGTTATACGATACGTTCTCTCCCGTAAAACAATTGATCAGTTACAAATGATTTCCTCTGCAACTTTCCACATTTCCTTTAACTGCCACACCTATATTATTACCTGTTTTTGCCTATGAGTCTCATATAAAAAAAACGAGATTTTTTTATTCGTATCGTAGGAATATCCCATGAGGTTCTTTTGCTGCGACATACTTTCCTATAAAATTTAGATTTAAAATACCTCGTTAACTAACTGAGATGCGTGAAAAATAAAGATAATATATCCTATGTATTGCCAAGCTCACAATATGCAATTGTTGGTAAGTAAAGGCTGTTCACGATAAAGTGAGCACTTTTGAAATCAACCTTAGAAATAAGTCACTCCCCTACCTGCATAATATTTTAACAAGCGCATTGAGTGACACGTTCCCAGTAAAGTTGGTAACGACGGAGGTGAAAGTAGTTCCATATATTAACGTCGAACAAAAAGTGCTAGGGAACCATTTGTGATAACTTAAATTATTTCTCTCGCTTTCTGTATTTTTTAATGCATCGAAGTGTATGAATGTGCAGATTTGTACAATATTTACTTTTCTAATAATTTCACAGTTTTACTTGACCAACGCATGAATAAAGTGATGAAACCCATGGCAATGTTAATTATATATAAGGCGGAATAACACTCAACATATAAACAAGTGGATCTTAAGCAGGGTTTTCAAAAGTACTCATTTTACCGTTAATAGCTTATAGTCGCATAACCTGGCACTTCAGACGTGTTGCAGCGGATTTGAAAAAAAAATGCGTATTTTGACGAAACTATTAATCATGCCCGCAAAAATTTGACCCTCGACAATAAAACACATACCATGCGATGACGGAGAGGGTACTTTCAAGACATTTCACGGATTTAAAACATCGTTTTCATGCCTGCCAACATAGCTAAAAACGGCATTTTCAGTTTACCGTATACAAAAATATACAAACCGTATACATGCGAAGCTACGTTAGAGTCACGCATTGAATTTGTTATAGAGTTGCATCAAATTAAATTTTTGGGCCACCGCTAATATTTTGGAGTTTTGCGATCACGGCAAAGCTACTACTGCCGAGTTCTGTGTCTTGCGCGTAGAGGTGATACCACTTTATACACCGGTTTGTGTCACCGGTAGCGCTTCATCGATATTTACCTCACTCACACAAGCATGCCCCATGCTAGGCAACCGCCTTAAATTTACCGTAGCTGGTGGGTCTAGCACCAGCATATATCTTAGGTTGGTACTTGAAAAATATTGATGGTAAGATGGTCCTTTGAATAATATGACTTCCTGGCATTCCCTCGGTTAAAAGAGCACAAGGAAATTTAGAATGAGAAATTGGGCAAAGCATGTACAATGTACTATGATTATCGTACATGCAATCAAGAACAATGATTTTTGGTTAATAAGTGGCCTTTGATGCATCAATAAAAAATGGACACAACACCACACTACCAAAATAAGAGAATGTTTATTCTTGAGAATGTAGCCTACTCGTCTTATACGAAGGTCTTCCATTCGTATCCTTTTGTGGCCAAATTGCCATTTAAGATGGACACGCTATTTTATTGTAGAATTCAAAGATACTTCAGGAGTATGGTTAAATAATGTGTTTATGCTACTAAACTTCGTAATCAGCACGAGCTATGAAAAATTACTGTAAACGGAATAGAAGCTGAGTAAAAATAAAGTCTTATTTTGTCTCTGAAGAAAACCATAGGCGAATATTCTATAGAGGTGCAAACAAATTATGAAGAAGCAGAGACTATCTGAAGCCATGAACACATATTTACTACTTAAATCAAATATGATAGTCGCACATGAATATACAGTATTTTTTATTTATTATCATTTTTTATTCATTAGGCATTTTGAATGTCCTCAAACAGTGACAAATTCCTTACTAGGAGAACATTAGATAGTCATGAAATTTTCTCTATGAATATATCTTTGTCATAATATGATGTATCGTTCTCTATGTTTTAATTACCATAGCAGTATATAAAATTAACATTTTTAGCTACAAACATTACACATTCCTCAATATGAAAATTTGACTTTCTTCAAAATTGAAAACTTAACATTTACAATTCCACTTGATAGCGTCAGTGATTTAAGTAAAACCTATTGGAACATGTTTTTGAATAAAATTTTTCGATAAAACTTTATGTTCAGCTTTTACCATTTGCGTGTGATTTTTTTTTTTGGAAAGAGACTTATCGTAAGCGGGGGTGAATTTATGACGCCGTATTTTTCACTGTTATTTACATTTCCTTCAATTTCAAAGGGGCTATTTGTAAGGTTCAGTGGTTCAATTAGGTATCACTAAATATCCAAAACACCCCACTGAAATATGGGGGCATTTAAATGTGATTTTTTGTGGCATGAAGTCACCCCAACTTGTCACAAATTGATCCCCACTTATGGTGAGTAAATTATTTGTCTGTCGATCATAACGTTCTACCTGTCTCTACATAATTATATAAATAATTATTTAAATTTTACACAGTATCGCGGTCAAGTTAATGTACTTCAAATTCCTCGCAAAAATTGTATTTTTAATCGTAGAGTTATCTTAATCTTGTTGAAAATAAGTGGTGGCCATGCATATTTTTTGGGTACTATCTATAAAATAACGATACCCATCTGAAGCAATCCATGAACGTTGGCGGCGTAAAACTATGTTATGTTTACGTTTTCGTAAATTTTATGATACCATACCTTCTTAAATATAGCGACAAAATGCTGAACCTGAGGAACTAGCCAACCAAGCGCCGCAACTTTGATAAACGTGAAGCGTTCAGAGAAAACCTAATTAAAGATTGTTGGAATAATTTATTTTGTTTTAACAACAATTACACAAATGAAATAATTCAGTCTTGTACGATAGTGTTATAGCCATTGCGCGGTTTCAGACAAAACTTGTAATTGTATATTTATTTGAAAAGAGCATAAAATTGATTCTTCAGAGCAACATTCACTAACCCTTTTTGGAGAATACGTTAAACAAACCAACAAGATTGTTTGTAATATCTCAAAGATACTCAGCTGGTCCACGTTGAAACTATTTTTAATGTAGTGCCATTGAAATAATTCGAGACTAAAATTAACTCCAGTAAACTACACTCTTATCTTAAAAAAATAGGCATCGTAATATTTTTTATTAAGTAGATCGAATCTCTTAAACCATGATACTGATTTAAAATAGATTTAGAATGAATCAATTGTACAAAAAGGATACCAAATTTTCCTAGCTTCTTTCACCAGTGATTTTGTGAGGTTCTGCCAACATAATATATTTTTGACTATAATTATAATAATCCATAAACAAGTAAAGATATTACTAAAAATTTACTGTACTATATGACTATTGTTATTCACAAGAAATAAGTGAACATTTATTAAATGAGGCACATAAAGAAAAATGGTGGGCAGTGAAAATGATATACAATACGCCTTATCTCACACAACATTAAAAATATGTGAGACAAAAGTTTAATTTTAGTAATAACTTATGGAAGGAAAGAACAAAGTTTTAATAAATTAATTTTTTCCACATTTTGGCAACAATACGCCGTTTTACTGGAGTATTTGATCTTATACATTTCTTCGCAAAAATTAAATATACACGGGAAATTAACATAAAAATGGAACGAACAGGCAGAACCGACCTAAGGACCAATTAGGAGAATATCCTATGCTCCGGTTCGGTAAGGTAGTGCATATACGCAACAATAACATGCTGTAAAGTTTAAAGTATCAGCTCTATGTACTCTCAAGCATTGCAAGTGGAAACTATTACATAACGCACCACGGAATGAACAACGATGACGAGCTTTCTGATGTCTGATATTCCCAACAAACTGTATCGTAGACAATATCTATACGACTTTAACCAAAGTATAATTATTGGAAAGTTGGAATAAGGCCAACATGTGACTAGTAGATGTGGGCTAAACTGTTACTTCCTGTCAACAAGTTCCAATATTTCAGTTATAGCCATAAAGCATGTCTTCAGTAAATGTTATTTTAACGACTGTCTACAGCTGACCTAACAATAAACTCTTTAAACTTGGCAGTTATCAGCTTTGCGTGGTCACAACTGTTACTGAAACGATCAAAATGCCTTCGTATGTAGTTTTGATTTATTACTGTTTAGGTCTTTAGAAAAACCACACAAATGAAATACCAAACTAAATGAGTTAGTAATTGGCGAAAGCGATGATCATGAGCGCGCAGAACAAAACCAGTGGCGACTAAAGGGTTAACTTGGAACTGCAGAAATGCCTGTAACGGTTCTGAAATGCAAAGTTGACGGCAGGGAACTGTGCGGGACGGAATTACCTGTTAGTTGTTACCTGTTAGTCCACAACTCGCCTTTTAATTTCCAAGAACACTGTTCTAAACGAACTGCATGTTACTGTATGCTCCGCTTTCCATTTTACAAGAACACTGTTCTAAAAATTACTCTCTTTCTCTAAGCTTGGTGAAAACCCAGAAGTATATTTGCGCGTTCTCGAAGCTGTAAATAACTCAGATCAGTGCATTATGTCTTTCGAATGGTAAGCAATATACAACGATAAGTTAGTTAAGTAATCATTTTCTCAATTTTGTAAGAATCGGGCATCAACACACTCACGAAAGTAAAGCTATTTACTTCCTATGGTTATGTAATGGAGTGGGTTTTCTACATTCTTTATTTTAATGTGCCATAAATATTAATAACATTCATTTACACAACATTCTTGAACTGGAATCAGCAGGACAGGAACGTTTCAGTTAATTTCCTTTTTCATTAATATAACAAGGACCATAATGAAACAGGTTACATGTGTAATTGTTACGACTATCTGAAATGGTTATTTTAACTGTTACGTCAAGTAAAACCCTTTCCAAGTGGCTGGTGGGGTCGAGGAGTTCGATATCGCACACAGCATCGCGCCACGAGTATAAAGGGCATTTCGAACGACGTGAACAACTGTACAAAGCTTAGTTGTCTTTCATGAGCAACTACGACGACAAAGGACCGTCATGGTACTACAGGTGATCAGAGCTCGACGGCTCATAGCGGGTGAAATTTCAAAACACTGCTACAAACTACTCAAACCCGAAATCGCGTCATAACTTGGCCCGGAGACTGCACACAGGTGGTTCGCGTTCCGGTGATCAGCACGGTTTGTGTTATGATTATTAATTGGTAAAGGCTGTTCACAATTAAGTGAACACTTTTGAAATCAACCTTAGCAAAAAGTCACTGCTCCTTCCTGCATATATTTTAACGGGCGCACTAAGTGACATAAGCCCAGTAAAATTGGTAACGATGGATGGGAAGTAGTTCCATATCTTGACGTTGAATAAAAAGGGTTAGGTTACCATTTCTGATAACTAGAATTATTTCTTCTGGGTTTTTTTTTTCATTCATCGAAGTGCAAAAAATGAGCACATTTGTAAAATATTTTCTTTTCTAATTATTTCACAGTTTCACTTGATCGACGCATGAATAAAGTGATGACGCCCATGACAATGTTAATCTTTTATAAGGCGGAAGAATACACAGCGTGCATACAAGTAGATCCTAAGCAGGGCTTTCAAAACTGCCAATTTTAC
The DNA here is from genome assembly GCA_029891345.1 of Dryococelus australis. Classification (NCBI taxonomy): domain Eukaryota; kingdom Metazoa; phylum Arthropoda; class Insecta; order Phasmatodea; family Phasmatidae; genus Dryococelus; species Dryococelus australis. Next base: position 214,165,144 of record CM056994.1, read on the forward strand.
CTTGAATTGCCTATAGCCGTTTCGAGCTACATATTTTCCAAGGAGGTCCAGACATTTGTCAGCGCAATTTTATCGGTGTTCTCCTTCCCCATGTACATCTTTTCCGGGGTGCTATGGGCCTTGGGTTCTTCATCATGCCCAAACACCCTACTCCACATCGTATAACGGCTATCGCAAAGCTGTTGGAGCTAGAGATATTAACCGCATGTATTGTCCCGCGCGGTCTCTACACTTAAATTCAATCAACACATAATGTACGTTGTCGGGAGACGGCTGGCAGCATATCGCCAGCCCTCAGCAACGACTCCAAGCTACGGTCGGTACTGTAGGAGGAATGATCCATGACGACTAAAGATCTTATTGACATTCTCCTACTGAGTATGAACAGACGGTGTTTATCTTGCTTCACAGTCAGGGTTATCATATCCCCTACTGAGGTCTGAATGTTTCTTGACTGCCACCTGTTAAATGGACGTTTCTGTCTTCTTGACTGCTCTGCTTGGAACACAGTTTTGAGTAAAAATCCTTTGAGTTCGGTTTCATTTTTGAATAATGTTATTCATTTTTTCGATACTAGTCGTCTCGACAATTTTGTGGCACGCTTTGTTCCTATTTGAAACACTGCTACGCAAAGTCACGCGTTAAAGACTATTCACTTATTACATTTTTCCAAAGCAATGTAGTTTTGATCGTTAAACGTTCGTCTGAGTTTCAACAAAACTTTCCGTGAGTTTTCCTTCAGAATACATGTTCGTGTTCCGAAAAATTCCAAATAATATTTGCTGTTATAATTATGTCCTGCCGAATATTTTCCATAATATTTTCGTGTATCTGGCGCGACTAAGTTTAGTTTAAATCGTAACTGATTTTCGGGCTGTTCCTGAAGAGGACGCTTGCTTTACTCCATTTATTTGTGATTCACGTCTGCGTTTTGGAAGCTTATAAAATATTAATTAATATTATTTAAGACACATATATCGGGAATTATATAACAGATTTTATTTTCGGTATACACTTAACGGTATAGCAGAAAACTAACCATTTTATAAAACTAAAAAAATAGGTCAGGTTTTGAGCTTTCCGTAATTTCATAATTATTGAATATGTGTAATTCAATCATTTATTTTAGATAGACTACCATGAAAATAACACTTGTGAAACGACAAATCCGTGCTACTGCCGCGCCATTAAATGTAAAGTACCAATCAAAATTAATATTTTGCACTACTTCATTGGATCTACTGAATCGATTCTCATCAAATTATACAGCAAATAGTCCAATAGGTACTAATTCAAATTGAGAATTCTAGTAGCATTTAGTATGTGGTGAGGTATTCTAATATGGAAATAAATATAAATATTTAAATTTAATTACACATAACTTAACTTATTTCATTATCTCGATTTAGATCCTTGTCTAGAGATACCTAGTCAGTGCTCGGAAATGTAGTTTAAAATTTTATCCAATTCAATTGAGAGAAAGTGCCACCAGAATTAAAAATATTTTTACTCCATAAAAATAAAAATACTGCAATCAATAAAAAAGAAACTATCAAAGAATATATCATGGGAATGCTTGCATTTGGCGCTGCGAGGATAACGTTGGGGGTGTTAATAACAGTAAGACATATGTGACCGTAAATAACAGTCATGGGTGGTCATAATCGCGTATCTCGTGACATACACTGTCCTTGGCTTTGTGTCGTGCGTGGTTTATTTCAGTTCCCCACCGACATTACGATGCAGCGTTGAAACTGGAGGTATGGGAAGACACTCAACACGTCCACGTTGGCCTATCTGCTTCCCAAAAAAAAATAAAAAGGTTTCATCAATGAGCATCTGTACATCTCGATGGTAAATTTGTGGTACTCCGTCCTGCTGCAATAAGCAATCTTCAACTGGGCATATTTAGTGAGCAGCTTGCACAACATGCTACGGTAACTTAAGTCCTGTCATCGTTTCGTCGATGAATAATGGCCCCACAATTCTATCGGAAGACCCACTAAACCACACTGTTAACACAGGAATAATAACTGCTAGCTCTACCACAATGCGGGGATTTTATTCTGCCCAACACACACAGAAGTGGCGTTTGATAGTTTAATAGTGTCATTATTACACGTGATGGTAGCGCAGTATGGAAATATGTTCTATGTCGTCTCTACACCTCGACCATGTCATCGCATTTCCATTAAAATTTCTTCGTCCCTTTACATTGCTTGGAAGAAAAATATGTCACCTCCGCCATTTCGTCTACAATTGTAGTGCTGCCACTTGTGGTTATTAAGAGAACTCACAACAGTAGAATGTCTACTCGTTCTTGGACACGCCCAACGTTGTTCCTATAGCGCCAAATACGCACAGTCCCAAAATATTTCCTTTCCTAGTTTCTCTTTCATTCACGTTCAGTGAGTAACCATTAATTTTGGACATTCAGTATATCCGACAGATGTCAATGCCAAAATGAGTGCGTTTCTCTGAGATTCCCAACGCAAACTAAATCTTTGTTTTCGTCGTACTATCACTCATTTAAATCCAAAAACTGGAATCGAATAGACGAATTACGAAAAGTGCACAAGAATTCGCGTTACAATTAGATATATTTAACAATGCGGAATTTTTTACACTGATTTGTTACCAACATTCACTTTATAATTTAAAAAATATTATCTTCTTATAAAATTGTATACTTAATATGCGCATAAGATGGAACCGGTAATTACGCCAATAGTATCTTTTTTATACTTTGTTCTTCGAAAAATTTAAAAGTTATTACCACTGCTGATGCAGGTAGCCCTACACTTTACAATTCGTTATTCTGACAGAAAAGGTTAGATATAAGAAAACATGGTTAAACTATACAATTGAGTTGTAGGATTAACTGCTTACAAAAGCTCCTCTCTTTAAAAATAATATTTTTTTCTGATATAAGATTACCATCAATATATTTAAGTATATATGTATGCCCCATTTATATAAATGCCCCTTAAGGGAGTATTTCCAGCCCTCGTCTAACACACTGGCTATAACACTTAAAGCTACGCCAATTATTTATGCACCCCGTTTCTTGTTAAGAGTAGTTAAAATGTTTTAGAACTGAATGTACAAAAAGAGTATATCAAAGCTGCTTATATAGCGTTAGGTCACGAAACACGGAAACTTCAACGGAATTTCATTAAACGTAGTTAGTTTCCATTTTTGAGCACCTGCATCATTCAAAGACTTAATCTGCGGCCAGTCCTTCATCACAGAGCAGACCTTTCTTTGAAGCACTTCCCTCCCGAAAATGTGGACATTTACTTCGCTAACATCGCTTCTAGAGCTTTCTCTCTAATTCCACGCTTATAATGCGTGACTAAACGCTTTTAACATCCGCGGTCTAGTTTATTTATGATACTAAGTGGGACGCCATTTGCGGGGAGGTAGTTTGCCAAAGCCTACCTGTATCTGAGGAAATAGAGAAGGGGAATGGTGGAAGGCTTCACTATTAATTATACATTAAGTGTTGTACTGTACAGTGCCTATGAGACATGCCAGGCTGCGCCCGGTGGAACGTACGTAAGCAACTGCTATACACATCCCGGGTACGCGGTTAGCCTGTAGCCGCAGGCGCGCGTATTGAATTCGCTTACCGTCGGTAGGAAAGGGCGACGCAGGGCGTGTTGTCGGCCCTGCAGGCGTTCTACTCGTCTCACAAGTCCTTCGTGGTACAGAATAGGGGGCGGGAGGGAGTAGAAGTTTATAACCCAGGTAAGAGGAACGAAGGAATATGTGGGAACGGAAAGGGAGGGAGGAACGTTTCTGAGGGTACTCTGCACTTTAATTATCTGCCAGGGATGACTAAATTAGTACCTCATTATTCCTTCATTAAGAGGAAATTGCTTAATTAGAGCGCCATTTCTCGCCCGACTGCACAAGCTTCGAAGACTGTGTGCCAGTGTGTGCACTAGTCCAAGCGAACGTGGTGCGGCATTCCCCACACCAGTAATTGGAGGTCTCAGCAAATGACCACATTAGACAGAGGCCAGCTCTTGGTGGGATATTGTTTGGCCTGTCTACCTTCAGTTATATCTGCAACGCTCTCCTTTTTATTGTACATAGCATTTGAGCATAAGCTCTGTGGTGCGTTGTCTACTACACAATAATACATTCTCATAAGATGTAACCTTGAAAAAGAAAACAATATATGATATTAAGATTATTTCTCCTTTATGTTATTATATAGTTTATTTTACGATTTCCTATGTCAGTTTTAATATACTTTCACTACTTAAAATACTAAATAGTGTTTCAGCCTCTCCTTTTCCAGCTGTGAAATGATTTAAACATTTTTATTTACACGATAGATTATTTGGGCTATATCAAAAGTAAAATTTTCACTACGTAGGTATATCAAACTAACATTTTTTTAAGATTGATTCAAAATTTAAAAACGCTGTGTTTGTTAATTTGTATGGTTTTCGGTAATAGGACTCATCAGTAATGCATAATCAAATTTCAATGCGGTATTTATAATCTTTGGTACTTCGCATCAGTGTACGCAACAAAAAGCCGATGTGGTTTTATTTGACAGTGGCATTCTTTCGGTAATGGATAAATGGTAATTCGTTCATAATAACCCGAGTTTTGTATACCTGAGGTCGGGTCAAATATTATTTATTTATTTAAGAAAGCAGATTTTTAGGAGGGGTTTAAATATTGCTGAGGTGTCGTTATACTTGTCACTGCAACGTGTAGTAAGTACATTCAGAAAAATATGTTTTTGCGATACTTGGTCTCAGTGAAATTTTAATTCAAACTTTACAACTTCTTTCGTTTGCGGTAATTGGCAGAGGGGACCCAGGAGTGTCTTTGGTCACAACATTTGTGAATTTACCGAATTAATTTACCGAATTTACCGAATTAACTGAATTAATATTTGTATATAGTCAAAGAGGGTTATTGAAAATAGTACACGGTTATTAAACATTGAAGCCTGTGATTTTAGAAATATATAGTCAATATGTAGGCGTGGAACGGATAGGCTGATTTATATATATATATATATATGGTGGCCGTTTTAAATGTTTCCCACAGTGAAATATTTAATCTGCGGAAAAAGATGTTCCACACAATGACTTAACAAGCCTTGAATATAATTTAAATGATTCCTCATCCCAGCTTTGAAATGTTTGGGAAAGTTTTTTGTATTCCGTATTATTCAGCTGCCTCATTACCCGGATTACCTCATCAGAAGCTTTTTCAAGTTGTATCAAAACGTTTCCCACGAAGTGAATGCTTCATTTTAGGGAGAAAATCAAAATCTTGCGTGCCCATATTACGACTGTACAGAGGGTGGGAAAGTAATTTGTGTGCAATTGTAATATTTTACGTACTCACTCCTCGACAGGTGATCTCCTGTAATACTCAAAATGGAGGACGAGAGGGGTTGGATATTTCCAGTGAAAGTACTGAGGCATGATTTTAGTTCAAAATCTCGTAACCATGTTCCATCTGTGACAATAATCCTGTTAAAAAAAATGATAACCTTATGTTTGTTAGCGCCGAAGCAGTTCTCCATTACTCTTAATATTTACTTCCTGTTCTTTAGACGGATAATGCGGAACTTATTTGTCAGTGATTTCGTCTTCGATATTTTTTTTCAGTTATTATTATCTTAGCGGAAGTCGGTAATAAATTCGCTTCATATTAAATTTACTCATATGAATTGCATCGATCTTCTTGCAAAACGTTGGTAACGATAACCACAAATGTGCCGTCTATTGCATTTAACGACCGTCCAGGTCTTGGGTCCTTGGTGCTTTCACCGACCTTCACGTAAACGATGCTATGCTGCGAACCACTTTACTTCACAGTGCATTTCAAGACAGGTTCTCTGAATTTCGCTTTGGTGCTTTCCTCGTAAATTTTCCAGATTTTTGCATGAATGCAGAAAAAATTCGACGTAAAATCTGACCGAGTCGTTTCTTTTTTCCATTTTATGACACCATAGTTTCGATATGTCCAACAATCTGACACAACTTATTACAATGATGCTTGACTCATAAATTATACAATAATCAGAGATGTCACATAACCCTAGCTGTCACGCATGGGCACTGTGATACTGTGATAAATAAATAAATATATATATATATATCCGCAACGGTTGCAGATTACGAAATGCGGTTTATACTAAATGATAGTACGTACGGGATTGAGTGAGTTGCCACGTAGTGACTATTCGTATCACGTGTATCGACAGAGAAATTGAGCAATATATGTTTTTTTTAATGGAAAAATGCATTTATTTCAACGTCATCTGCGATCACGTGCAAAGATATATCAGTGATATAGCTTTTACAATGGAAATTATTGCAGAAACGCCCATATAAATACTCAAATATGACTAAGTTTGTTGGGCCAGTAGCACAGAGCAATGGACCTGAACCCAGCTGTATGTAAACAGCACGTCCCGCTACGCATCATGGTTTGACCGCTTCCTACAGAAGCTCAGTTGATTCGCAAACTTCGGCCCGTATATTTACGAAATATACATTATTGGGCGACGAAGAATCTGTATTGAGTAGAGCACGTGGAGCCCTATGAAGTAGTTTCCAACAATTCCACACCACACTTTCATACTCCACTGTCACAGTGGGGTGTGAAAGTGTTGTACGGAATTGTTGGAAACTACTTCGTAGAGCCAAATTTTATTCAAAGTACACTGTCCGGGTGTCTTACCGCTTATTTCCTCAATGATACCTGACAGGCACTTATACCGCTTGAAACACATCGTGATATGTGGTTTCAGCATGATGGTTGACCTGCGCATTTGGCTTTGGTGGCTAAGAAAGTGAGTTATATTAAATTTTTTCAAACCGTTTGTTAAGGAATGGTGTTAAAAGCATGAAATAAAAGGTTTAGAACATGGTTCCTACGACGCCAGATGACATGTAGAAACGCAATGTGGTAGCCTACAGCGCCAGAAACACTTCGGGCCGCTCGTCGCTCGCTACATGTGCATTTACATATCTGTATTGCTCTCGATGCTAAACACATCGAGCACATACTGTCAAAATACCTCATGTGAAGCGTTTCAACCATAGCTGTGCTCCTTTGTCATATGTATGCGGATCTGATTGAATTTCTTCTTGTAATGTGTACGTGTGTTGAGCATACGTACTCGTTATTCAGTATAATTAATGACCAGGAAACAAATATCCTGAACCACGTTTGTATCTAAATAAAGTGAACGTATAAATACCAGAATTGCATTCACATTGTATCCTTTCCTCAGCTGTGGAGCTAGCATTGGTCCAATATCGCATCCCGGGTCCCTTGTTCCATTAAATTAAGTTCTTAGCTGATATAGGAAGAGGTCCCGTCCTGCTCAGATGAGTCACGGCGCATTTTGTGTACGTACAGCTGTGGGTACAGGTCTACTGCCTCATGCTACAGGCCCTCCTGAGTTAATCACATCTGCACATAATTTTTTGGCGTTTATCCGGTACTTTCTACTGCTAATACCATATCACTGAATAACTCTTTGCACATAATATCAGATGCCGTCAAATTAAAAGTATTTTCCATCTAAAATCACATGTGGCTCAATTCCTCTGTACATACACCTGTTACGAATAATCATTATGCGCCAAATTACTCGCCACCATACATACTGTCATTTAGCGAAAACAGCATTTCGTAATCCGCATCGTTGCAAACATTTTGGGGGTGTCGAAATTAGGTGAACCACCCTGTGTACATATGTATAGAAACGCATCTACGATTACGAGTTCATGACAATGTTGGTCTCTACCCAGTACAGTCGGTTGTAACTTCTGTGACTCAACAAACATTAGCAACCAAATTTTACCAATCTATAAAAACGTCAAGCTCTTCTCACAGTAACAAGAAGTTATTTATATAACTGATGAGCCTACTTTTCTCTACATGGGTACAATTAATTTTATAATGACGTTCTTAAACGCTAAGGTTTCTAACCAGAATATTTACAGGTCCGTCATTTAGAAAATAAATACCTGAGTCTCTTAACACATGTAAGATTAGATGGCCTGCTGTAAATTTGGTTTAGTGGTTACAAAGATATGGCATAAAGCTAATTTCCTTATTTGGTGTTATCCTACAAAATAGCCAAAAAGAAAAATAGGTTCTATACCCGATGCTTCTAATATATGCCGTCAACATTCAAAGTTTGGTTGTATGTGGTAAAATTATTTTATATATGGCAAACGTACTTAAATTATTTATAAAGCCGCAATTTTAACATCATTCCCTCACCCATTTAAATCAAGTATACATGGCCATCTGTAGCACTAATGGTGTGAATAAATTGGCGTACGTTAGTTGAATTCTTCCAGAAATTTTGCAAAATGTAAAAATTTTTCAGCTATAAATATAGTGCAAAAAGATTGGCAAAATATGACTAAGTATGACTAAGTATATGTATGACTAAGTGATTGTTATAATGAAGATTGTAAAGTGTACAAAATTTGGTTGATTTTTTAAATTGTTTCACAGGTATAACATACTAAACGAAATTATTTATATTAATGCAATTTAAAGAGGACTGCCACATCTAAAATATTTCAGTTTTCATAACATAGTGTCGCATTACTTGTCCTTGGTAGAAATCGATTGATTGGTTCTTATGGCATAAAACAGCATTTTATTCCAAGTGACAATCTTCACAAACAGAGGACATATATACTATGTATTGGCACATGTAATGATTGTCATATATACTGTCATTATACGTTGTTAAGGTAAGATAGATTACATAGTTTCGAAGATATAGCACTCTAAGCGGAAACAATTTGTTACCCGCCATTTTAAATATAAGTGTCTGGCAGGTTTAAAAATGCATAAATTAATATAGCTTACCATAGTCCAAATATCGTTACAGTTGGATAATTGTTTCTCAAACTACGAAATTAAATCTATAGTTTTTCATTCTGATTATTTTACAAAATGGCGGAAATATGAGGCCATTTGTAGACCAATTTGATGGTTTTAATAGATACTGCCAGCACACAAAGATAATTTGGAATCGGTTTCGTTACTAAAATAAACTGGCCGAAAATATTTATATAGCCGCCATTTTGAAAATAAGTGGTTGACCATATTAAAAGATACTAGTTTACACGATATGCTGCAGTGCTATTTGATTGCTATATATGGTAGTAATCGGTCAATTGTTTCCGGAAATATTGGATACAATGATATACCTTCTGATGGTATTTATTACAAAATGGAGGACCAAAGAATGTCTGTGTAAACGCATTCGATAGTTGATATATATATATATATATATATATATATATATATATATATATATATATATACTGCCATTGTACAACTATAAATTGGAATTTATTACATAATTTCGATGTCATAGCTTACTAAACTAGAATGGCTCTGTGACCGCCATTGTGAAAATTAGTAACTTTAAAAAACAGTTTACCCCATCTTTAGCATCAATAATTTTTTGCCAAATATGGTGAAATTCCGTCAATTGTTTCCTGAGTTATGACAACGTATTTATTCATGTAATGTTAGCTTACAAAATAGCGGACAAATTTACTTTGTGTAGATATGTTTTGAAAGTTGCAATATCTTCTGCAAGCGTGCAAAGTCAAATTATAATTGATTATATGGTATAGACGCTACAGCATTCTAAGCCAAGATAGCTACATGACCACCATTTTGAAACTATGAGTGTGACACTCTTAAAACATACAATGTTACATAATCAGCCGCAGTACTACATGATTGCCAAATTTGTTTGGAATCGGTTAATTGTTCACAGAGATATGTCAAATAAACTTTATTTATTCGTGATATGCTAGCTTTCAAAATGGTGGGAAAAGTGTCTATGTGTTTGCATATTGTTGTGAGTACCGGGACCCGAACCTGAGGCTCCCCAGTAGGTGTGCCCTACACCGGCCAAGCTGTTGAGGTCATAGCACCGACAGTGGAGAGCAGGACGAATTGCAGGGTGACAACGACGTCATCAGAGGTACATATAAAAAGTCGTTCAGTTCCGGGTCAGGGGGACTCTACGATACTCAGACGTGGCGGACTCCAGAGCAGAGCGTCTGCAAGTCAGTGACCAGGAGACACAGGACGACGGAGGACGTCAGCCAATCAGCTACGAGGACATCAGTATCATCCCACGTCGGAGGAGCTTCTTGAGTGGTCGATAAATTATTCAGTGGCAGGTGAATCTCGTTTCCCAGTGCAGGCCGGCTCAGTTAGGGAAAGCTACGCACCACGATCTAAGAGTATAAACTAATTGAATGTAAAGTAGTATATGAGCTATAATACATATAACGTTATTTTGCTTGCAGAAACATTCTGAGTATTCCGTTCGAACAACTGGCTAAATTTTGTTCGTATAGAACTCTGTAATTTATTGCAATTCAAGCTGAGATTAAATAAGTAATTTTGTAAATTGTTTGAATTATTATTTCACGCCATTAAGCTCACTCCCCAAGTATTTATATAGTTAGCTGAGAGTTAACATAGCGGAAATTGTAACTGTAACAAGAGTCTGGTCGAGGGACCAGAACAATATGTTATTCTTGTATTAAATACATTCAGCATACTAACCTTTGTTGAAATTAGCCCAATTATATGGCGGATGTACCAAATTTAGGCTACCTAAAACATTTGTGGGTGGCATAAAAAAAGTCTAATCAATTTCAATTACTTCCGTTTTTTGGCTTGTCATCATATTATCACGTAATTGTCCAATTTGGTGAGAAATGGTTTAGCAGTTTTTAAAATCTAATATAATCTTCATTTTTTCATTTAGTGCTATCTTACAACAACAGTATTCAATCCCAATTTTATTGCTTACACGATGCGCTGTCAGCATACAAGATTGGTTTTAAATCGGTTGAATGGTTCCCGAGATATGACATATCACACAAAATATTGAAATGGTCGTAATTTCGAAAGTATTTGGCGTGGTCGAAAACTATAAAAGTCAGATACACTTGCTAAGTAGTACATGTGTACCGAGTTTGGTGAAATTCAGTCAATGGGTTAAAAATTGAAATGAGGGGAAAAATACACAAGCAGAGACACACACACATACAGACATGCAAGCAGTAAAGTGATCTCATCACTTTCCTTCGAAAAGCAGGCAAAAACAGCAATGAAAAAAGAGAATAAAATACCTGTGTAATATTTTGTGAATTTCATATTCTATCTTCATGTTCAAATGTAGCACCCAATAAAATAGTTATCAATAACGCCAATATCATCTTAGAGCTTCTGTTGTGAAGAGTTGAAATAAGAAGTTACTGATATAACTAATGAGCCTATTTTCCTCTACAATCTTAGATAGTAGGTAGGACTTGATATTTCGCTGATAGCAATATAATTAATCAGAAACACACAACAGTACCGAAACAATTACACATGCACAAGTGTCTTATGTGGGACCGGAACACAAAAAACCTCGTCAAAAATGCTAGAGAGCAATCAACTGCATCACGCGGGTAGGATTCGGAGCAATAACTTCGGATGTAATCAATTTAATGTTTTTAATGTTAGGGTGTTCTAACTTAAAATATTTACAAGGCTATCATTTTTTAAATAAGTTTGCGAAACACTTAAAACACGTAAGTTTACATGGCCTACTATAGCGCAACTTATGTGTTGAATTTGGTGTAAATCGGTTGATTGGTCCCGGAGATAAGGAATGAAAACCTTATTTCATTAATAAGCGATATCTTACTTAATTGCGTCAAAAATATTCTGGGTATTATTTTTCTTATGTATATTGTTGGCATGAAAATTTTGTTTGAATTTGGTTAAATTGTCAAATAGAGATGCCATGAGGCTTTAAATAGCCTTCTGTAGAAATTACACTGTGCAATAATTGGTGGAAAAGAGTGAAAAGAGTTCAATTGTTGTAGACATGATGCAAAAGGTTCTATTTCCTTACCTGACACAATTTTCGAAAAGGACGGAAAAAGAGAATCTCTATGCATAATTGATACGTTAGTGTACAAAATTTACTTAAATTATGCTTAATTGTATGATAGATATAACATACTATATATACAAATATAACGCCATCAAACCAGAAGTTACTGATAACTAATTAACGTACTTTCATCTCGATGGGTGCAAATAAATTTTACTAAAGTTCTTGAGAACACAGACGGTAGGTAGGCATTGACAGCAATACCATTACATATGAAACTAGAAACATGTAAAACAGTACAAAGTCAATTAAAATACACGAGTGACTTACTCGTGATTTTAATTCAGAAGAACTCGTAATATTAAGCCGGATTGCACTGAACTGCATCACAGAGGTAGGATTCGGGGCATCAACTTCGGATGTAATAGTCTAATATTTTGAATGATAGGGTTCACCAAACCTAAAATATTTACTCAGCCATCATTTTAAAAATTAGTGTCTAAGTCACACAAACATATGTTTACGTGGCCTACCATAACGCTACTTATGTAAAAAAAAATATGGAAATCGGGTGATTGGTCTCCGAGATATGACATAATAACCTCATTTTCTTAAATAGGACTATCTTACAAATTTGCTAAAAAGTGGCTCTCTACACATTGTTTGTAATAGATAATGTACGCATATAAAATTTGACTGGAGTTTTTAAATTGTTAAATATATGCCAAATATATGAAAACATTTATATGGCTACTATTATTATAATCATTGCCTCGCCACATTTAAAACATGTAACTATACTTCGCCTTCTGCAGATGTGCAAAATTTTGTCGAAAATAGTAGAATTATTCCGCAAATATGTCAAAATGTTCAGTTTACTCACCTGGCACTACTTTGCAAAAGAGCCCGGTAAAGAAGGGTCCCTGTGTGCATATATGTTGACTGGTCCTCGAGATATAGCATAAAATCTCTTTTGAACATGTGAGGATCTTCATAAATGGAGGGCAAAAAGTTGATATTTTTAGATAAAGCATACAAAGCGAAGATGTTTGTGTATGTGCCATTCAGAAAATAAGATTATTACACACTAGAAACATATAAACTAATATAGCCCATAACAATACAAATTCTTCGCCAAATTTGAAAGAAAAAAAAATCGGTAAATTGTTTCCCGAGATATGGCATAAAAACTATATGACTTCCTGTGGTCTACCTTCCGAAGGCGAACAAATGAGGCTTTGCATAGACCATTTTGATGGACACAATTGGTACTTCACGAATTCAAATTAATTTGAAATTTTGTTTGCAGTTTCATAGATAAAAAATTCGGAGATAAAACGTTTATATGGTTGCCATTTTGAAAATATGTATGCATGACACACCCAAAATTTATCAGTTTACATAGCCTCCTATAATACTAATTTTTCCCAAATTTGATAGAAATCAGTAATTTTTTCGTTTATCGCATAATTTCCATTTGTCAAGTGATACTATTTTACAAAATGGTCGACAAAAGAGATTTTATGTATACGCATTTAATTGTTTTATTATATATATTATATATACAAAGCAACCATACAAATATTCGTTTAAATAATTTACATGGTTTCGACGACAGAACAAAAGAGGCTTCGTGTAGACACATTTGATGATATATACTTCCAGCATACAAAGATGTGCTGGAATTGATCAAATATTTTCGAACACATAGTAAACTATGCTAAAAATATATGGCCGCAATTTTGAAAGTAAGTGTCTAATATACTTGAAACCAATTTCTACATATATACTGCGGCAGTATTACTAGATTAACAAATCTGGTTAGAATCTGTCAATTGTATTCCGATATGTTACACAAAAACTTGATTAATTTATATAGTGGAATCTTACAAAATGGGGAGAAATTATTGTCTTTTGGCTTATTTTATGCTTGTAATACATACTGTCAGAGTACGGAATTTGGTTGTAATTGGTCTATAGCTACGGTAGTTATACCAAATTAATATAAAATATTTATATGACCGCCATTATTAAAGAAGTGCCTAATAAATTTAAATTGCTCAAATTTTCATGACCTATCGTAATATTTCTTACGTGCCAAATAGGACAAAAATTGGTTTAGTGGTTTTCAAGATATAATGTAAAGGATGTATATTTACATGCAGAGCTACCTTTCAAAATGACAGGCAAAAGTTATTGTTTAGCTGTGCAATCCATAAGATCAGTGAACAAAATTTAGTTGAAATTGGCCAAATAGCATGGTAATTATACAAAATAAACTCAATATATTTGTATGGCTCCACTGAGGCTGCGGAATCGATAAACTAATTATTAATGTTTCCCTCGGTGAAACATTTCTAATCGACTCGAAAGTTGGTTGTGAAACGTATTGATCACTCTCCGAACCACAAGAATCTTCCGAGGCTGATAGAAATAATCATTTAAAAGATCAACTTTCTCATGTTTCGGGGAAGCGGATATGTTTTGACCTTTGGGTGTAAACAATCTCTCCGTAAGTGACACTGTACTCAAACCACTGAAGTAGATATCATCCTCCAAGAGATTAACTTATGACCGCTTAGGTGAAGGGATACTTTCTCGGCAGCTTGCTGTAGAGTGTTTTTGAGTCTGCGGTTCAGAATCTGAATCGCTTACATGAAGATATTCAAGCAATATATCAATAATGGATAGCTTAAGCTCACCCATTTTACCTAACTAAAAGTTTCTTTAGTTTCCCCTCTGCAATAGTTAGTACACCACAATACAATACACTGAAGTAATCCACTTGTTCTGAAAAATTTGGAACAATAACAACACTTTATTCCCACATCACGTCACAGTTGTAATTAATACTACAATAATTTGTTATTATTTTTGAGGGAATTTAAATTTAATTAGTAAAATCAGTCGACTATAGTGAAGTCCTTTTACAAAATAAATGGCTATGAGTAATTCTAAAAATTCCAAAACCTCGTGTACAAAGCCACGTAGCGTATAGACGAGAATTGATTGTGTTTGGGGATAAACGAAATTTAGGTTTTAAGAACTGATGAGGGTGATGCCGGGTGAGTATGGAGCAGCGTAAGACAGCACACAGGCTGGAGTTTTGGGTCGCACGTAGCTGTGTGCGAGAGAATGGTTCACTAAACTGTCGCTACGTGCAACGAGAGCCTCCAAACAGCCACAATCCCGCCCAACAACTTCCTGTTCAAACGCAGAGCCTTAGGGTCACTTGCACGCATTCGTGACAGTGGGAGAGAGACTGGACATTTCCCCTCTGGACACGCCACATCATCGACTTCTCTCTGCAGCTTAAATTGCCTTCTCCACAGCTCGCATACACCATACAATTCACCATATCCCTGGACCTGTCTCGTCTCACCTGTTCTTCACAAATTTTAAGGCAAGTGGATTACGTTTACAACAATTTGAATTAATGTTAAACTCGCGCTAATGCATTCCAGTTTAAGCCCTGCTTAAACATTTTTTTGTGAGAAAAATGCACATCTTAAATGAGGATTTTTTTAATTTAAAAAAATTTAATTTTCTCAATCTTACACTGTCAGAAACATTTATGAAAATTTACACCATCAAAAATACATCGTAGGGTACATTATTTACACAGTTAAAAGATAGACAGTAGGGTACACCGAAAAAACGAGTGTACACTGTCAACATAAATTTTTACAAATTTTTCGAAAATAATTTATATAACGAAAGTTTAGCAAGGATAATTAATCTGCTACACTGAAGACATTATAAAACTTGCCTAAATTTTTAGCAAATAATTTTTTTTTTGTTATAAAACTAAACATAAAATTATTTTACAACTATACAATCCTGATTACTTGCATTTTAGAAACAACATTTTCTGAAAGTTAAAATTCTTTTAAAATCTCTGTCTCTGTCTCTCTCTCTCTCTCTCTCTCTCTCTCACACACACACACACACACATACTCACTCTCTCTCTCTCCCATACACATACAACTAGCCCCCCTGCACTCACACTCACAGTCATGAACCTACTTGACCAAAAAAAATTCTCAGAGTATCTGGCGATAGATTCTAGATGTTTTTCACATACATTGTGAATATTTAAAGAGTGAAAGAAGGCCAGGCTTGGTATTATTGACACAGCCTTCTTCCATATAGTACAATAGCGTTTATTGATGCTTCACCAGTATTTCCCTCTCAACTGTGCTTAATAAACTGAAATTTATATAAAAATTACATCTGGAATTAAATTTTATCACCTTTTTCCCCTGCATTCACACTAAACCAAATAATTGACCAAAAAATTTTCTCAGAGTATTTGGCGATAGATTCTAGATTTTTTCACATACATTGTGAATATTTGAACTGTTAAAAGAGGGCCGGGCTACATGTTATTGACACGGCCATCTTGCATATA
Source organism: Dryococelus australis (assembly GCA_029891345.1). Taxonomy (NCBI): domain Eukaryota; kingdom Metazoa; phylum Arthropoda; class Insecta; order Phasmatodea; family Phasmatidae; genus Dryococelus; species Dryococelus australis. The sequence goes on from CM056994.1 coordinate 214,181,493, forward strand.
GTGCAATTACTCCTATTGGCCGTTAACCTGTATCTCCCTCTCAACTCTGCTAAATAAACTCAGCTGTACATAAAAATTACATCTGGAATTAAATTTCATCACCTTTTTCCCCTGCACTCACATTCATCCACCTACTTGACCAAAAAATTTTCTCACAGTATTCGGCGATAGATTCTAGATGTTTTTTCCACATACTTTGTGAGCATTTAAACAGTGACAAGAGGGCCAGGCTATGTGTTATTAACACTGTCTTCTTCCATATAGTGCAATCGTTACTATTGGTGGTTCGCCTGTATCTCCTTCTCAACTCTGCAAAATAAACTCAAATGTACATAAAAATTACATCAGGAATTAAATTTTGTCACCTTTTTCCCCTGTACTCTCTCACATAAACACACCCCCATAATTCAATTTGATAAAAAGTTTTACAATTTTAAAGTCTTGTTTGACAATTTCAAAGACCCATTATTCTATTTGATAAAAAGTTTTTCATTTCTAAAGACTTGTTTCATGATTTCAAAGACACATCTTCAATTACATAAAATTTTAACATTTCTTACTTGTTTTACAATTTCAAAGACCAATTATTCAATTTGATAAAAATTTTTTTATGATTTTAAGAAAAAAGTTCTTTCAAGTTATAACGATTTTAAGAACGTTTCCAAACAACCAGGCCGAAAAAATATTTTTTTAAATCCAATTTTATGAAAAGTTTCGACAAAATATTACAAAAGAATTTTAAAACCAGAAAGTAACCACTTACTTCAACTCTAGTAGTAAGCTGGTAAGCTTGGAATGAAACTTTAACTCAAGGAAAAGGTTTATGAGCACTACCCCGTCCAGTCAGGCAAAAGTCCTGGGTGTTTGCTCCAGCAGATGAGTGGTCGACCGAATTCCAGAGAAAGCAGGTGAATTTCACAGCGGGTGATAGAACTGGAAGTGAGAAGTTCATTCACAGCACAGCTCTGTCACATCAGGTCCCTGTAGCGGCTGGTGGATGGGTGACCTGTGTACTTGAATAGTCAAGGCTAGGCAGTGTGGACCGGTTCACAGTCTGTCCGAATGCGAGAGGGTAGAAGATGTTACCTCCATTGAGTCACAGCAGCAAATGAGCTCCAGTGGGTGTGTACCTTATTTATAGCCCAGCACTCTCCCTTGTTGCAAAAATTGATGTTATGTAATTCCCTAAGTATAAAACAATTATATTACATAACAGAAACAGTTGTAACACATTTTTAAGTAACTTGATCAAATTAAAAATGATATTACATCGTTTTTTTAAATCCAGCATGTTTTTTGTTAGAATTTAACGTGTATTTGTCCAGTTTTAAGTCATTAGATTTGAATTACGTTCTTATTGAATAATTATGTACATTTCATATTACAAGGTGAAATTAATTTGATACTCAGTTTTGTACATCCTATAACGAACAAATGACTGAGAAGCAATTGTATATATTTTTTTAAATTACGTTCGTTATTCGTTTTACAAGTTTACATTTGTACCTAACTCGAGACTGGAACCCAGAATCTGTGTACTACAACCATAGCTACCCAACACTGGAAGTCAGTAACTATATAACAATCATATATGTTTTAACTAGGACTCAAACCTAGTTTATATCAACCAAACCTTACCTGGGAAACAAACTCGCAAACTATATACATGAATTAATAATGCCTTATCCGGGATTCTAACCCAGAGTATTCTTGTATAAGCAGATCACTCTGCTGAGGCAGGCATTATTTAACAAGTCACTTTATTTAGTTATAATTTATTGTAAAAATATTATTCAGTTTTTTTTCAAGCAGACATCTTTGGTCAAAATCAAATATATATTTAATTGAATATTAATTTTTGATGAACTAATAGTTGGTTATCTTTCAGATTTTTTTCTTTACCCCACTCATACATGTTAATGCATCATACTTTTATCTCTCTGTAGCAAAAATATTTTCTTAGGTAAACAAGTTCAGTTTTTAAAATGTAATAGCTTAAAGGGAAGTACAAAAAGATTTCATTTTACAAGTTTTATTTATTGACAAAATATATATAACATATTTTTATTATAATTATTTCGACAAAACCAAATATACAATGTTTCAAAATATATACAAGTAACCACATAACATCCCAAAACAGAGCATTTTAACATTCAATTATAGGATAATTCAAAATACATAAACTTGTATAGGATGACACATAATTGCACATCATGTGTTATTTAAAAAAAAATAGGTTGCTCCTAAATTAAAGTACAACAATCACACCTTGCTCCAAAACAAATTCAGGACAACACAATATATCGATCACTAGAAAATATATACATATTTTTTGACAATTTTAAATAACATTTTTTTTATCAACTCTAAGCAACTTCCGTGAACAAAGTTTTCATGCATTTTCTTAATATTGGGTCCAGATTCCCTCCCTGACCTCTGCTGTCAAGCAGGGAGCATTCCTTATACCCTGCTTATAAACTATGTTTGCACACAAACATCTTTACGAGTAGAGGCATGTAAACCAATGATTTAAACCAAAAGATATTCTGATTCAACATAATGAGAGTACACATATTCAATACTAGATGGAAGAGTTATGATTGAAGTCATATAAAACACTGGACATTCCTTGTTGTCATTGCACTGTATGGGTTTTGCGACTCTTTCAATCTTCTAAAGGAAAATAATTTATTTAAAATGAAAAATATTGTCACAAGTCTCAGTAAATTCTAGCAAAAGTCAGTTGCACCATAGGGCATAAGTTTCATTGGACTTTCCTTGTTTGACACTGACATAATCATTTGCAGGATGAAAAAACATCATGTTGCTACTATGACTTCCAAAACTCGACTGTGAAGAATTAGCAAGGGGCAATGTATGTATATTGATAAATTCATTCTCTCTGTCTAACTTTGTAAGTTGAAAAATGTTTTAGGGCTAAATTCTATTTTGGCTAATTGATTGCTCGATGTATGTAACATTTGGATGAATCACACCCAGTATGAGATGCATATCCAAACTTGGTTTTTGCTATAATGATATAAAGAATGCAGATTTTCATCACATTAATCAAAATACTGATAGGGAAAAACTATGTCTTTATTATAAACAAGATGTTACAAACATTTTTCTTCCTGACAATATTATGTAACAATGTGTTCGCTCTTTTCACTTGTGATCTACTTTGTGCTGTCTGTAATGGTTTACAAGACATTCAGAACTGTTGCAGTAAGTTAAAGTGCAATCATAACTATTTAGTTTACTATGTGCTGTAAAAGCTTGAGAGAAATACGTGTATTTGAAATGAATGTCTGACACATATTTCCTTTACAACAAAATTTGAATATGCCTTGCTATATGTTACAGAATATAAACCTTTAGTAATAAACACATACTTGTACATCAGCGAGAACATTATTCTAAATTAGCCACTTAACCCGCTTATAAATTATACATGGACAGAAAAACTTATCATCCTTGTTCGAAAATAAAGTTGTGGATAACCTTGTTGCAGGTCTTCTTCCAAGGAACGGCGATTCCCTGGTGAGGTGTGGTGAGCTATTAGGTATCAATCATTTTCCCCGTTCCTCTTGAATCTCCACACTAAGACTGACAATCATCAAATCTTCTAATGTTGTTGGCAAGTCGCTGTTGGGGCTAAGATATCTCACAGCACAATCATTGCATGCTATTTCTTCACGAAAGTGAATGCAGAGACTCTTGTCGATTGTGTAGGAACAATGTTCTATATCGTTGCAAACATTAACTTGTAGAATACTGTCATACAGTTTAAAGAACACTCTTCTGTTTCCAATTTGTAGGACTTCATATATGCCTGTAGGGTCGAAGATTCCAGCCATGACTGACAATTTATTACGGAATGCTCTCCTTTATATAGTCTGTCAGATGTTCTTGAAAAACATTACTTTGCCACATACCACAGGGATAAGTTAATTCTTGGTCACCTATATATGTATAATGTTGCTTCTTGTTGCATAGTTCTGTCCAAAATGTAGTAAGAGATCAGCAAAGATGCTCCCTCTGCATAATGTATTTGAGTTCCTTGTAGGACTTGCATTTGGTGATGTAAGGACTTTGAGCTTCAAATACTATTTTACCTTAGTTACAAGGTAGTGTGCTATCAGGATGTAAATTATATAAAGGACAATAATTTCGCCCATAACATATGTCGCAAACTTTAAAAGTTTCTGTTGGACTGATTAACAAGAAATGCCATGTCAGGCTACATATTACAAACCGGACTGTCTTCTTCTTCGTCACACAATACTCGTGTATACATGCTTTCTCCGAAACTTTTTGCATTGAAAGTATATGTAGCCTATAGACTGGAATCATGCTTTCTTGTTTCCTCGAAAAATACTGGAATATGTCTTCTCTGGGTTGAATCTCTCCATTTTTTCGAAATCTCTTGCTACCTGGAAAAAACAATTCTTTTGAAAAAGGAATGCCTTGCTCTACACATAGATAGAATGTTGGTACAAACATTCTCCTAAAGCTTTGATTTTATTTTGGGAGCATAAAGTTTTTTTTCCTCACAGTGATTAGTATTATAGCATATTACAATTGAATAGATTCTCGATCAGTCATGGTATCTTCAGATACTTATTACTCCTGCATTGGTTAAACGTTTTTTAATTTACATCTGCATTTTTCCAAGCACGTATATGGGATAGTCTTCAAGTAACACATAATTTATTAATTGAAAAGGTGTTTTGTAAGTTATGTCACCAGACTGCCATTTTAGGTTATGTATCTCATAAGTCTAGTCCAGAACATCATTTTAACTTCAGGTTTTAAACTCTACTAAGTACTGGGAGATTTAAAGAATAATACTTCAGAGTCATTAGCATTGGTTGCATAAGAAATAGCTACCTCCTTAATTATAAAGAAGTTGTATTGGTAGTTTTCGAAACCCTGAATGTAGCACATCATTTTTTTTTTAAATTTCTTTATACGCTATTTACAAAAAGTCTCTCTCTCATATAAATTTTATAAGATGACAGTGTTCCCCTCGGAATCTACTTCATCGACTCCTGAATCATCCATAACAATATCTGGAATGATTCTAGCTTCAAGTAGCTGTTCAAGCCCGTGCGACATACAATCCCTCTGCTTATATTGCAAGTTCCCATTATTAGCAAAGGCAGGCATGCAATAAGGACAATCATTACATCGCAAAAATGATACAATATTCTCATCAGCTTGTAAATGTTCACCCAGGGATGGATACGCTAGTTTTATTTTGTGGCCCGCAAAATAAATTACAAATTCTTTCGGCAACACTCGCAATTGGGAGCAGTCTAACCTCAATAATGTTTTCGACTTCCCATAAGCTAAAATCGCATTAAATGTTTCAACACATTTAGAGTAACAATTGTCACAGCAGTGACCTTGCATTGTACCTGTTTCAAAAGGAAAACTACACAAAAATATTTCTAATAAACAGATTGAAAGTATAAGACTTATAGAACTAGTATTTTTTAAACATATATTTTAAATAATTTGAACAATACAGTTTAACTTGAGTATTTGCTTACATCATAATAGTTAAGAATTGAATAAAGATGCTTGTTTGTCATTACAAAAAATATGTCTTATAGCTGTGTTGTTATGAAAATGAATCATTTATTAGTTAAAATTCGTTGGAAAAACGGGAATAATGTTTACTGGGATATGGAATAAAGTGAGCTGGAAAACAGTTTATATTTTCAATTGAATTTATGGCAAGATTTAGACATTTGGAATGTATTTCTTAAGATGAGGAAAAATAAAGTTTTATTGGCGGGAGTTTGGTGGTACAATTTTATTTACCTGGTAATACGCCAACCTCTTGCACCTTGAAAAATAGGAGGAAGCTTCTGTCTCTAAGCCAAAGTAACAGTTTGTAGGGAGGAGGGAAAATTGCCCAGGTTGGTTCAAAATCCACTGCTACCTCCCTAGGGAAATTGTCGCTTTAACCTTAAAGCAAGCCTCCATTCACAGCTGAGGCAGCGCTTTGGGGATGAAGGGCCAGACCTCCATGGATCGGCCAGTTCCCGAGATATCCGATAAACGCATCACATGAGTGTTGTAAGGGGAGGGGGTAGTGCATGGCCGTGAATCGATAGCGCCCTCTGCGGACAGGGGCAGTGAACCGAAAAAACTCTTTCTGACCTTGAGGAGGGTAGGTTTTACGAAGCGCCGCATTGGAAGGGACAGTTCTTAAATGGTGTTCACAGAGGGGATGTTTGCTGCTAAACAGGTTCCTGCAGTGCTGGATCGACACCAGGGTGTGTGTCCTGGAGCTTTGGAAATGAACTCTGTGATGGAGGGGCAGGAGTGATGGTCTGGCTTCTTGACCTCAGGGCACACTGCTCTCATGAGTGGTGGGAGGTGGTGTGCAGGGAGATCAGGAGCGATGTGGCCATATCTAGCCAATCGTCGCCATCTTTTTATACTTCCGAAAAAATTGACAATCGACAGCAGAGTGATGAGTAACCTCACGGACAGAGTAGCGTGCTCTAGCGTGGGGTGGGTGAGCCCAGGAGCCATCTGCATCCCTGTATCCAGTCACCACCATCTTCAGTTGCTCATAGAAGCTTGGACTAGATGGATGTATACCTCAATAGCTCCATCATATACACCAGGCTTTGGAGTGTGATAGCTGTCATCCTTGTTAAACGATATTATAAACTCTGATGTTCAGATCTTGTTCACAGTCTTTGTAAACTATAGTGTGAAATATATTTTTTGCAAGTCTTTAATTTTTTGTGTGATTGTGTGTTTATCATGTAAACCCTGTGTCTATGTTCGGTGGACGAAACTTCGTAGCATTTTCAACTGACATTTTTTTATTACCAAATGCCGCAAATTTCACAGACTTGGTGGAAAAAATTTGTAGTACATTCGTTATTTTTAAATAATTCACTTTTATACAATCATGTACTTGTAGGACACATTAAGTCGTTACTAGTAGCTTGGTAAGGAAATAGGTTCTGTCAGTTGAAAATTTAAACTCAGCTGCACTTCACATAACAGCTTATAAGCAGGCGCACATCATACGATCCACTCATTCATCGACTGATATCCGAGGTGGATGAATGTGTTTTTGGGGAGCTCCTGGTGCCATTTCACTATGTGTATTTTTATTGTGTTTGTTTGAAATTCAACTTGTCTAATTTATATATTAGTATGTGCATCATAAACATAATTTCTAACCATTTGTCATGTACGTTGTATTCACACCTATTTCCGAGTAGCTATAACCTTAGTCGCTTGCCAGCCTCCGAACACGCTCCACGTTTATATAGTCAGGCTATCGATGTAAGATTGCTTCATTCCTTCAGCAGCCTCCGAGCCAGACAGATGTGTTTTGCAAGAGGGACGATTTCGTTATCTGTGTTAATCAATCGATATATTTTTACATGTGGATTACGTTTCTACAGTTCCCCCTCACCAGTCTCACATGCAGACGGGCATGCAAGATATGTGCGAGAGGCATCAAGTAGGAACATATATCTTGTTATTGTGTTCATTTAATTTAGAGTGGCTTTTTGCTGTAGATTGTTGATTCCATACTCCACATCACATAGTTCTGTTCGTTAATTGTACTTCTCTCTTGTGTAAATTACATTTCTAGCATACAGCTCGGGGTAGACTAATTCATCACTTTATGCTTAGTTCCATACTGGAGAGTCACATAATTCCACAAATTATTTATGTGGTCATTTGAAATTTGTGATTCGATATGTGTAATTTATTCATACGTAGAATACTCAGAAATTCTCGAACATTTAATTGTATTCAGAAACAGTCATCGTTTATTTAATCGTTTGTCATTACTAACATGTAAATCGCATCTTTCAAAGTCGCCTATCTATGAGCAATATCCCACTCCAAACCCCACCCCCCTCAAAAAAATTAAAATGTACGCCTATGCCACTCTTGCACAAAATGTACCACATATATAGACCATCCTCAACACGCCGCACCTTAGTCGAGTGCCAGTCGTCGTGCTGACAACATCTACCAGAGCTGCTCTCCAACCCACAAAAAGAAAATAATAAACTAATCGATTTGACACTTATGCCACTCTTGCACCAAAAAAATTAGCCTCTTCAATTCATTTACCCTTTCAATACATTTAACTATTTCAATATATTTTACCATTTCATTAAATTTAACCCTTTCCATTTAATTAGCCTTTTTTATTAATCATTTCAATCAATGTAATTAACCCTTTGATATTAATTAGGTATCAAATTAATAATGTCAATCAAAAAAGGCGGCATCCCTTTGGGTTTAGGACCCGTTCGCACCTACTACTGACATATCGCCGTATTTTAAAAATGGCCGCCATTTTAACGTAACTGCCCGGCGTGGTGGAAAACTATAACATTAAGGTGTCCTATTTTAGTACTATATGTGTACCGAGTTTTGAAATATTAAATGAGGAGAAACACACTCGAACGCTCACTCACACGCACACACCCATTACACACAATACACACAGACAGGAAAGTGATCTCATACGCCTTTCTTTCCATAGGAAAGTAGGCTTAAAAAAAAGGCCTCCACACCTAAAACATGTTAGTTTACATACCCTACTGTAGCACTACTTGCGTGAAAAATTTCGATATAGAGAACGGAAAATCAATTTTTCTTCAATTAAAGATCTTCATAAATAGAGACAAAAAGTTTAAGCATTAGCGCATTCGATGATTGTTGTAGATACTGCCAGTGAACGAAGTTAAGTTAAAATTGAGTACAAAATTTCGTCTATATTGCACACTTAGCAATAATGTTTTTACTGCCGCCATTCTGAAAATTAGGTTATTTCACACTTAAAACATATAAATTAATATGCACATACACAATACAAAACCCTCGTCAATTTTGGAAGAAATCGGTTAATTCTTTTCCGATGTATGATACAAAAACCTTATTTCTTCATGCGAGGATATCTTACAAAATGGCGGAAAAATGAGGACCTGTATAGACAAATTTGATGTATTTAATAGATAGTGCCAGCATATAAACTAAAGTTGAAATTGGTTTCGTAGTTTCGTAGCAGTCTTATACATATCTAAAGAGTTTCTGTGGCCACCATTTCTAAAATAAATGCTTAAACTACTTAAAACTTATCATTTTCCTTACCCGGGCCGTTTGGCTACTTTTGCAGGAGATATGGCTGCATTTAATTATTGATTTGTCCTGTGATTATATATTACCAAATGTCGAACAAAAGAGTCTTTACGTGAACACACATGATGATTTTAATAAATAATGCCAGCATACAAAGTTTTGTTGGAATTAATTATATTGTTTCGGCGATACAACATAAAAAGCTGAAATAGCTCTGTAGGTTGCCGCAATGTTGTAAATAACTGTGTGACCTACTTAAAACCTATTACTTTACATCACCTGCGACAGTACTACGTCTTTTCCATATTTGATATGATTCAGTTTATTGTTTTCCGAGATATGGCATAAAATATATATATAATCGTGTAGCACTATCTTACATAGTGTTGGACAAAAGAAGTTAAGTGTGGACACATTTGATGGTAACAAAGTTAATATCGAATTGATTACATGTTATCGACAATATAACATAGAAAATAAAGTTACTTTATAGACGCAATTTTGAAAATAAGTGTCTGAGAGTTTCAAAACTTTTTTTACATCTCCTGCTGCCATACTAGGACTACGTGTTTGATACGAATATGTGAATATTTTCCCAGATATATGACATAAAACTTTATAAATTCATATGGTGCTAAATTCCAAAAAAACCGTATAAAATTGTTTTTTTTTTTTGCATATATGATCATTGTAATAGATGCTATTAGCATACAAAATTGTGTCGAAATTAGTAGAACGATGTAATATTTGTACCAAATAAACTTTTGACAATATGTGCCTTATCAATTCGAATTTCATACGTATAAATGGCCTACTATAGTATTACTTATGTTTGAAATTTGGTGTTAATTGGTTTAATAGTTTTTGAGATATACCGCAGATGCTAAATTTTTTCATGTAACTTTTTTCAACGGCTTACCAACATTATACATCCCCGAATTCGTTGCTTAAATTATTGCCATTCAAAATACTATACTTGGTTTAAATCGATAGTATTGTTCCCAAGATATGCTATATCATCCTAATTTACAACATTACCGCCATTTTCAAAGAGGTATCTGGCGTAGTCGAAAACTATATATGTCAGGTATCCTTACTAAGTACTATAGGTGTACCGAGATTGGTGATGTTCGGTTCACCGTTCATAAATTGAAAGGGGAAAAAGGCATGCACATACACACATACAGACATACACACAAATGCACACCTAATATTACACACGTACACACACAGAGACACATATAGTCACACAGAAAGTTAAGTGATTTCATAAGCCTTTGTTTTCTTTGGAAAATAGACTAAAAAGATTATTTAAGGAAAGTCAGTCATTGGAATGGTGATAGAAACAGTGTCGAGTAGACACTATAGAGTTGTAACAAATGCAAATGCTTTTTAAAAATGCCAAGAATCTAAATGTAGTCCTCCAAGCGAAAGGAAAAGATTCACCCTCCACAGCACGGACGTGGTAATATCTCAACTGAAGGAGACGTTGTACTTAGAAATGCTAATTTTCAAGGACAGCAAATAAATGCTTGCATATGGTATACGTAATAAATAATTTTCTATATTATACATATAGCATATTTTAATATGCCCAATCATTTTGAAATTTCCGCATGATGTTTGCAATCACGTTTAATAGAACGGATACAATGAAGCTGGTAGAGACAGCCGTTGCTAATCAATGGCTATGTAAGTGGTGTCATGTGTTTAAGGCTGTTCACGTTAAAGTGAGCACTTTTGAAATTGACCTTCGAAATATGGCACTGCTACAATCTGTATATATTTAAACGAGCGCACTGAGTGACACGCGCCCATTAAATTTGGCAACGATGGAAGGAAAGTAGTTTGATGTCTTAGCGTTGAATAAAAACTGTTAGGTATCCGTTTGTGATAACTTGAATTATTTATTTCACTTCCCGTTATTTTAATGCATCGAAGTGTAAAAATAAGAATGTTTGTAAAATATTTACTTTTTCGATTGTTTCACAGTTTCATTTGATCGACGCATGAATACAGTGACGAGGCCCATAACAATGTCAATTTGACATTAGGCGGCAGAACACACCACGTAACACAAGTAGATCTTAAGCGGGGCTTTCAATATTGCTCAGTTTTTCATGTACAGCCTTTACAAGTGTATCACTCATACATTTTGTGACACATTCAGCAAAAATTGAACACTCAAGTACCAGACATTGATAAGCGCTACTTCTAATCTGACAGTTTTCCTAGAGGTTGCGTCAGCAATTCGTACGTGATTGATTTGTTCAACAACGTATTGCTAACTTTGTGCTCAGCTCACGGATAATGAGACTGAGCTTCATTTTTGCTGCGGAGTGTACCAAGCCACGTGTCCACCAACGCATGAAATACGGTTATGGAAAGTTGTAAGCTGTGCCTTGATCGCTCAGTCGTGCTAGCAAGGGGGAGCTGTATAGTGGATGGAGAGGGTCGAGAGGCAGTTGCTAAAGGCTGGGACAGGGTAGCTGGCTTCACTCGCCGAGGGAACTGTATTCACGAACAGTCATCATTAAGCTCCTGGTGGCAGTATTGTGAACCTCCTCCACGATGCTTGACCTACAGAATTGAATTCCCGCTCGCACTGCACGCGCCAGGCCTTTTACAGTCGAAGCGGAAATCAAGGGCACTTCACTTGCCAGCGGCGCACCCGGGATATACGCGCATTAAAAATTACTGCGAGAGCTTGCTTCGCTTCGTGAAGAAATTTTCCGGTGTATTTCCCTCACTGGGAAAACATGCAGTAATTTCCTTCCAGATTATGAACTTTAGTTTTATTTAAGAATTTTACTGGAATTCCTTCCAGTCAATAATTGCCAACTGCTCGTTGTAGAGAAATAATTTTAAAACTAACTGAATAAATTTATTTTATGTTTACTGTATTAGTCACAACGGAAAACGCCTATTGTTCGGCACGTTATATATAATTCTGCACTTTAGATACACATTCTTCTTCTTAAATACATTTAAAAAATATATTTATGGAATAAAATTTTCAATATGTACACAGAAAAGAAATAAAGTCTTTAGCAGATATGTTTTCGATAATATGCTCAATTTTTAAGTACATGGCTTAAGTTAACATATCGCGACTCGAAATAAGCAGTGAAACCTAACAAGCTATTAAGATATAAGTAAAAAGCTATAAAGTATATAAATATTCCTCGTAAGATAAAGAATTCTTTCAAATCATAATTATATAATCATAGTCGTTAGTAAAAATTAAGAATACATATTATATTTCCATACATAGCTAGGGAATTAAAAATATTTCATAGAGTTTAAAAATTACGACGTTAAATGTTTTTGATCATTTATATTGTTTTACACATTGCACGTAAAGAATCATAATTAAAATTTATTTCTTAGAAGTCGCCAGTTTTCTATTAAATATAATTTTTAGTCGATTAAGCCATAATGTAATTCAATAAATAGATTTACTGGTGTGTTATCAATTATGTTCCAAAATTTCTTGTAATAACGTGCATTTAAAGAAGACCTGTTCAACGATGTTAGGATTAAATCGTATCAGTGAACGAAGATATAACAAGAAGATCTGAAAAACTCGAGATTTACTCTGAATTACTGGTAAAAATAACTTGTATACTCCACGTTGTTTCAGAATAAATAAAGAGGTAATTATAGCACTCCGAATCAATTCACATGTAACTGCTATTACCTATAGTTGAGTTTCAAGACAAAAATATTTATAGGAGAGGTTTTATTGACATGACTATCCCTGTGTGATATTAATATCAATACATATTTAAAAGTTTTAGTATTTTTTTATTGGCTACTTTATTGTATATTATGATAAAAATATTCTTTCATATTCATATGCAAATTATAAAACTATATCGAGACGTTCACAAAGCGCTACCAGTGTCCTTCAAGTAGCTTTACAATTAATTATGTTTACCAGTGGGAAGGGGGAGAGGGAGGAACACCAGTTGGTGTAAGACAGCTTGGAACGAAGCCTCGTCAGCTAAAGATGATAGTGCAATATTTGCTGCTTTTCCATACGCTGTATGAAACAGCGCTACGGTTGGAAACAACCTAGGTACATCAGAGTGCATTGCTATTGTTGATGCAAATGAAACACTTCAAACTCTTGAAACAAATCGCCGGACAGATACAACATAAGTGTTTCTTATCCACGTGCTCCTGTAAATGAGACAGTTTGTCCTGCCACCGTTGTTACACTTGGCGAGGCACCTAATTTGTCAACGCTCTCACAAAGGGATGATGGTATAGTATTTATATTGATCATATAAGGCCTATTCCTAAGCCGAGAAGTCGGAAGAAAAAACCGCAGTAGTTCTGAATACACCAGAGCGAAAATAAAAAAAATTAAGGAAATTAAAAATGAAATACCAGAAGAAAAACGAAAGAAAGATGAGCTTGTTGACCTAGCGCACTGATAAATACTTCTCATTATGGTCCGTGGCTCTTCTGGACAATGGCATCTTAAAAAAAATTGTGTTAGATGTATTTATCAAACACTTTAAACCCATGTCAAACTGTACTAATTATCTATCTGTTTGTTCTGAATTTCTCACGAGACGTTTATAAGAGCAAATATTTTTCTCTATATACTTTTAAAGAAAACTTTTCAGGAGATTACAAATTTACTAATTTTTCATTGTACAAAAGTATATATATACATATATATTTGTGTGTGTGTTTCTTTCCTTCATTGCTGATAATTCTGAGTGAAATTCATATTCCAGTAGGCAAAATTTCAGAAAGTATGTGGAGAGGCCAGTGTGTTTGATAATCGTATTATTTAAACACAGAGGCCTCTGTGGTGGGTAGTATTTATCCGTGATATAATTCTAGTCAATTACACGAAAAATGTATAACTTGGGAACATAGAACAGAACAAAATGTGCGGCGCTTACTAATATGTATCTTAATTTGTTACTCGCCTGTGGCATGTCAAAATTGCTGCACTGTACTGTGCACAACGTTTATATCGAGAACATGTCATTGATACCTTCTTTATTTTTCTGACCACGAGTGACTACGAGGTATTAAAACGATGCACGTTTAATGTGACTGCGAGGTATTGACAGGGATCACGTTAAGATTGACAGCGAGAAAGAAGCACGTTTATAGTGACTCCAAGGTATTAACAAGAAGCATTTTTTGGCCGTCATGTCTAAAAAATACATTACAATAACATGTTATCGAAACGCATAACGTATTTTATTTGACTATTCGCCAGTCATGTAACTACAGTTTCCATAAAAATTAAAAAATTATATCACATTGGAAACGTTTTTAGTTTGTCTCACATAGTGAAAATGTATCGAGTATGGTTTATAAACTTAAATTTGGTCGTTTACAATATGTAATTAAAGTCTGACACCAGCAAGGAAAATTCATTAAACCAGTAAAATAATACATGTTTTTTCTTAGATACGTTTTTCAAACTATTTACCTTAGTATATTTCAAACTTCGCATAAATTAAAAGTTTTTTAGGACTTTCTATATTAAATTTTACTTCGCAATGGCGAATAATTATTCACATATTTAAATGAGCTATTTTCAATATAGTGCCATACACAAACACCAATAAATTATTTCTACATGCAAGTTGCGAAAATATGTCACTTCAGGGAATATATCTCCTCAAAACTTAAGTTATAAAACCTCTAAAATAATCCAGCAGTCAAGTATGACGTAAGGTCTTAATATAATGTGCCTTTGCCTAAATAAAAAAATAAGTTTCTCAATTTTTACCTTGCGCACGTCTTTAGAAATTGAGTGTTAAATTAAACGTCAAATTTTTAGTTGTACTATTCACATTTTTCCAGTTCATTATTACATAAGGATTCTTTTCGAGAATTTTGTTCGGTTGATTCCCATTGCTATGAAAATCATTAAGCCATAAAATTTAAACATGGTATTATTCGGGAGTTGCAAAGTGCAAAAATTACACCGTGGTGGTTGAGATTCACCCACCTCACAATGGGATGTTCAATGGCTGGAAAACGAAATTAACATTATTTGCGTGAGTACTCTTTTGAAATGAAAGGCCTGTTACAACAAGTACACTCCATGGCATATTTAAACTCATCAACGTTTATACTGAAATAAAAATTCAGATAAATAATAGTAGTAACAAAACCGAACTACTCTTGCTGTAGTTCTACGAGAGCTTTATTTTGTAAATACTCATCTGTACACAGACAGCGGGATTTAGAATAAGAGAGGTGGTGAGGGGAAAGGCCTCATTTCAACATATATCTCTCAATGTCGCTTTGTACGGCTGCTGATTCGTAATGCGATTACGGGTCAGCTTTGTGTTTCCATGGAAAAGTATTGACGCAACAGGAGCAGCATCGCAAATGTTGCGTGCTAGTATAAATACTGCGGAACCAACCTACACTCGGTTAGGGAGAGGGCGGGGACGGGTGGAGGGAATGCAAAAAGAAAAAAAAGTCAAGTGTGGGGGAAGACAAAAATTTTGAAAGCGATCTGAAAGAAAATTACGGGAATGAAATGTCCGTTGGAACAGGTTCGATGGAGCGTAAATGATGTAAAATTTGCCGATCTGTTTGGGGCGACGCCTGCATGTGAACCTGTTTTAATTAGGCCCAGCACGCGGGCTTAGTGTAAACAGATCAAACCCACTCAAAGTTCCACAGCACAACGGAGAAAAACTCACTAACTCCACGTCCAATATTATCTCGGCCAATACATGTCACTGCTATACGGGTTGCAGTGGAAACAAATTTGTAAAATATCGTGTTAAACATTTAAATTCTTAAAACTATGTTCCTATTATTAGTGTGGCAATAGAAATTATGAAAGTAGGACTGTATTTGGCTAAAGAATTTTTCAATAAACAAATATATTTAATACCTGTATTTAAATATAATTCTGTCAGAAATAATACTGGGCTTCGAAACCTAGAATTACGCTACTTATTTTAAATAATGGTTAACTATTTTCTATTGATAGAAATTGTAGTCTAATGCCATTTCGAATTTTGACTATTGCGTGAAGCATGATTTAAATTTTAATGAATTAATGGAATGTCTCTTACAATAGCTCTTTCAACAGTATTTTTATTTTGGGGTTTGTAGTTATTGGTTTGTAATATGTCTGAACCAAGCACACTGTCTGATAATATTAGCATAACAGAACGTTTATGCGGTGACTGGAAGAACTTTTCACAGCACTGACATTATGGTTAAGAACAAGTTTTCAACAACTTTGCGAAAACTGGTTTTGATGAACGTAACGGAATATTTCATTAGTCACTATTCGCCATGTGGTAGTTGCAAAAATATGTGTGGATAAATGAATTGATAGTTTCTAATTTTCCTTCTGTCTGGCGCATTAATTACTCTTAAACAATGTCGTAGACTACACAGTGAATGACATATGTGTGTACAGCAATGAAGTTTTTTTGAGTTATGAGACAAGTGAAAAATTTTAAAAGCAGAAGCAGACAATAATGAATTGTACAAAAAAGGTTATTAGTAAAACCATGTGAAATAATGGTTCCACTTGATTATGAATCAAGAACGTGGCAACGAAATCTACTACACGTCCAAACATACTATACCTGGTTAAATGAAACATTTTCAAAACTATAAGAAATCTGTAGGTTTTAAACCGCTTTCGATCAACGCATGCAAAGTTTACAACAGAAATCTGTAAAAATACCGAAACAATTTTTTGGCTGTACGACCAAACGTATCCTTATTGGTATACCAATTTTTTAAAGTATGTTAATAAAGGTATTTGATGATACAAGGTTTAGATATATATATATATATATATATATATATATATATATTATATATATATACGTATAAGTTTATTAACTAAATTATGGTAGAGAATACATCAAATTTTTCATGTAATTTTTTAACTTTGCATTGAATTCAACATTTTTTGTTTTAAAAAAGGAGTGTAAATACAAAACGGTAGCAATAAATATCGTTCAAGTGTACGAAAATATATTTGAAAAAATTAGTGAATGATTATTTCAGCTGTTTGTGTGGATAATGGAAATGCAAAAGTAGATAATTTAAGGAGCTCATAATACGATATAAAACAACCTCTTCTTGCAATGACCAACAAATGTAAGAAAGGTTGTACAGTGAGCATATTCAACTTCTGTGCAAACTTCTATCTTTCCTTATAATCAGAATTATATTTTCTGGCAATATAAAGTTGTCTACTACATTCAGCATTTCTGTATAAGTAGCTTCCCATAACAATACCACATTCGTTTAGTTTGCCACCTTCACCACTTTCTATTGCTGATAATTTCAATAATAACAGACACACTGAAGTAGATCTGGTATTTTTATCCCCTTCCTTTCGTTATGAAAAATTGATACTACGGTGAACACTAGCAGCCTCGCTTCTCTGCAGTCAGTATGGTCGTCGGAGGCTCAGAACACTTGATAATACAGAGGTGAAACAGCCGCTTATTCAGCGAACTTCAGATTCTCCTGCCAGAAGATGGCGTCACTGGCCAGAAAAATGGCGGAGCGTTGTCTTCCAATTAACGAGTTACAACCTACTCGCCAGCCGGCAGCCCAGAGGATAAGGGAACCTTCAGCAGTACGCAATATGCCGTTCCCATGGACTCGCGTAGCCAATGAGCAAGTCGCTACACAGAAAATATAACCGCCATTCCATTTATTCTCTGTGTACTGGTCTATTCTGTGTCAATGATATGGGGAAGGGCACCGGCTTTTTCTATGAGCGGTAACTGTCAAAGCTTTGGGCTCGTGTTTCAAGGAGATAAATCTCTTACGGATGACTAGAAGTCAGTCTGTAGTACGACTATAATCCATTTATTGTTACTTCACACTTTCCTGAAGCCCGGGTAAAGTTATACTTCGAGAATACTCCTATACCTCGTGCAAATTAAGCTTAACTAAACTTAGAAAATTACACCAAAGGACAACGCACCGAATTCGTGCGCAGTCAGTTGTAATAGTATTTTACAAGATAACTATTTCTTACTAGGCGCTACCAACACCCGTGTTTTTTCACTGTTTGGATTAATATTTACTATAAATGAAACATTACAATTTATAAATGAAATATAGGTCTCACTTCAATTTAACGAAAAACAAGATTATTTTATTTTACCAGATGTATGAAACGCTTCAGATACATGGCATATTTAGGGAATAATTTAACACGTCATAAATGGTGTGATTTTTCAAAGGTTTGATCTTTAAAATTCGAATAAACCACGAATAAACAATAGTAATTGTTGTGCACTGGGTGGTTATTATGTGTTTTGAATCCTTTTACTACCAGTGCGTCCCGTCGAGGTTAACAATCATTGTGTAACCGTCGACATGAAACGCGAACTGAAAGACTTGTAAATATCCGTGCATATTCTAATCCAGGCTAAACCTAGAATGTAAAATATTTTCAGTAAACTTCCTGCACTGTAATGAAATAGTAAAGAGGATAGTGAAGATATATGGGTGGCTCTTAACATCGAGGTCTTGATAGCCGATGAGGGTGAAACGAGGTGAGTATGTAGCAGCAACAACAAAAACAAATACTTTATTATTGCTTCAGTCCCCAGCGTGAAGCCATCACTGAAGTTGACATGTAGTATTTAATAATGTTTGAGTATTTAGTGATATTTCCCGCCTCATGAAGTCTCCTCACCCGGGCCACACAGGCGCCCAGCAACGACCTCAGTAAGAATAGCGCTGGACACCAGGGGACTCTCCGGTCTCAACG
This sequence comes from Dryococelus australis, assembly GCA_029891345.1. Classification (NCBI taxonomy): domain Eukaryota; kingdom Metazoa; phylum Arthropoda; class Insecta; order Phasmatodea; family Phasmatidae; genus Dryococelus; species Dryococelus australis. Next base: position 214,200,400 of record CM056994.1, read on the forward strand.
ACACCAAGTTGGCCAGTACCCGCAATATTGGTCGTATTGCGAATAAACATCCACCATCCGTTCTATCGTACGGCTTTGAATACATCTTTCCAGCCCTTTTGGACTGGTCGGGGGAATGACCAGTTGTTTTTGCTCAATGTTTGAGTATTTGTGCTTATATTGACCAAAGCACGCTGGTGCGATCTTCCAACCACCGCCCGTACGAGTCCTTCCTCACTCTGACCTCTGGACATCCAGTGGGGAAATGAGGTCAGCCCATGCTCCTCCTTAATTTTCATCTAGGGTTTTACCCTCTAAAAAGATAGGTTCGCAGCCCCTCCCCTATACGGCAACTGACTTACACTAAGAGTAGCATTATAAGTCACATCGAAAATGGCCGGCCCAGGTCGCAGGGTGTTCCCCAAGGGCCCCCCCCCCCACCGACTGTCAAGGAGTCTACCAGCCCACCACCATGCACCGCCATCATAACTGCCCATGATTCAAGCATAGCCTGGGAGGCAGCTGCCCATTTTAACACAAAGGCATAGGGCACGCCAGGGAGTTTCCCACTTTTGCTAACCTCTAAATGAGGTTACCCAGCAGTACCACCCGGATGTAGTGGGTTCCCATGGGCTAGGAGAGACTTTCAGGCCGGTATTCCATAAGGGTTTTGGTACAGCTCAAGTTATACCCAAGCCTTATCAGGCTTTATCAGTATTTCAGAACGTCATATTGCCAGCTGAGAGCCTTGATAAACCACAACCGAAGCCTTAATCCTAGGGCACCGATATCGCTGATTTATCCTTGGCTCAAACGATATGACGCGTGTCTAACCACCAAGAAGGACTTACGGTCGGTAGGAAGTTTTTTGAGTATTTAAAGTGAACTAGACATTTCATATTTTCACAGGCATTATTTTGAATAAATTCCATTCATTTTAATAACTGCGGTAAGTATTACAATGCTTTACAATGGGTTATTAGCAGTGCAATGTAACTGCGATTATTTGACAATACAGCTTTTTTTATTGATAATAATTACATCTCTGAGAACTTGTTCAATAAACGTCATGTTCGTAAGGCATTTTGCGTCTCTATTATTATTTGAAGCACTTACGAGGCAAAAGAAAATAGTGTAACGTGTGTACAAATATTTTGTGAGCTACGCCTCAGTGGCGGGCAGAATTAGGACGTTACGTTGGCACGACTGACGACCTGGCTTGTTGACTGTTGACGCTGTCTGTTAGAAGTAACTTTTACCCCGTGTGAAACTCAAAATTACGTTACAAATATAGTATACGCTGTGCTTTAAACTATCTGCATGAGTTACAAAGTTGTGTTTCTAACGTTTTGACGTTTCAGTGGAGGCTTAGTTCAGCGTGTGTCGTGTCGATTGTAGAAGTAATGTGCGGGAGTACAAAATGGCGTTGACCCATAGTGTAGCCTATGGTTCCATACGTAACTGCGAAAATTGCAGTAACAACGTTTACATCGGTGAACAGCTGTTTCTACTACAGTTATTTTATAAAGGTCACGTATATATGTGTATATTACAACTTTGTAACATTTTCGTGCAGATTTGAAACACGTTGAATTAATTTGATTTGTCTTTGATTTGAACTAATTGAATTAATTTGATTTGAACATTTGCCACGGCTCAATTTACAAAATTGCTGAATTCCAGTCAGCAAAACTCATGAAGTAATACTTCAATAAAACTGACGTATGCAGTACAAAATGTTTGAAATGTGTATTTCTGGGGATATTTAATACTGCACATATATCAGTAGATACATTTTCGTGAATCGCAGGGGGGGGTAAGAAATTTTTATTACCAGGACCTAAAATAAAGTTATGTATTCAGTTCTTATCCTACGTACAGTACAAATAAAAGACTGTACTATAGTTCAATAATTTCACATTGCGGTTATGTGCTTCATCGACGTGCTATTTTATTCCTTGACTCCTGCTTCACCAATACAATTGAATACAACACAGCTCTGAATTGCAGGACCCTAAAATATCGTATATTTATTTATTAGCATAAACAGGTAAATATAAAGTTACTATTTCGCTGTTAAAATGCATGTCCATTATTTAAATTAAACGTATATAATTTTTCCATCGCAAACACAAAACAATGGCCTACCATAAATGTTCGATAAGTTGTCACGCAATAAAGAACGAAATAAATATATAATGTCAGACAATAATTATTATTATTAGTTTTTATTACTCTATGCAATGTTACTTCAAGTTTGTAATAATTGTCAGCGCTACAGACAACGTAATAAATAAACTGTACAGGTATTTACTTCCGAAAAAGCTACTGTAATTAAACAGTGCACTTCTGTGTCGCTTTCATTTGTTTACAGCCTCGCATGAGGCGGCAAATAATAAACCGCGTCACATACGTTACCATCTCAGGACATAGATAAATATCGTTCAGAAATACGTTCCACGAGTTAAGGATTAGTTATGGCTTTTCTATCGCCCGAGATTCCAGCACATGCAATGCCAAACTGAACGTTCTGGAATACTGGCCTTAGAGTTTACACAAGAAATTCAGGATGCATATTTATTAAAGCATGTCCTAATCACATGTGACGTGCTAATTTCACGTTATTAGTTAGTATGAAGATAAAGTTCACAGTCGTGCTTAAACTCTAGCCAGCATAGTGTATTCATTGGCGACTGTCTGAGCCGCTTACTTGTTGACAGTAAGTACGGCACGTGATTCGCTCACATCAGCGTGAAGTGTTCATACATTGGCGCAGAGCTATCCAGGGCGTGCCAAACTAAGTACGATCCTGCGAACGTGTTTTAAGTGTAACCTGCCACCAATTAATAATGCGAAATTAGCAGATTTTTGGAGTGCTCAAGATTCCAGAAATCTCACAGCTAAATAACTGAAATTACTTATGTGTTTTCGTTTTTATTTGGAATAACGGCCTTGAGTAGGGATTATAAAACTTAATCATACACGCCTCGCATTTAACTCACGAGTAATTTCAACATTAATTTTTATGACTTTTCGTTGCCCTTCGCACCTTTAAAGAGAGAGGAAAACGTCCAAGCGCCAGTACAAAATACTGTGGCTCCAGAAATATATTATGTATGAGCAAAAACTAGGAAGCACGTTTGATTACTTTTTCGTTAGTGTTAACGAGTGAAAAAATCTTTATTTGTAACGAAACTGAGATAATATTACAGAAAGATCAGCGCAAAAGTCGCTGTATAATGTAACATACACACATATATATAAGTGTCCGTGTTAGAGGCTAGGTAAATGGCTTTTATGTAACAGACCCTATGTCCGGATCTCTGGTATATAATATTCAACCAATTTGTGCTAAGCGCATTTTCTAAGAAACAGCAATATGTTTCTAAGACTCTGAAGTGTCTTGTTTCATTATTTGTTACAAATATTTCTTGGAATCCTAACAACTTTTTTACCTATTTTAATGCCCGATATATTTTCTGTTATCGCCGTTATGATATTTACTACGATTTACACGTGGTCAGATAGGCGGATTTTCTGAGAGACGCTATGTGGCAAAGTCGTTTTCCCCTATTTACCAGGATATTCAGCTGCTGATGAATATGTAATGCCTGCTACAATGTTCGCACATCCCTTTAATTAGTTACTTTGAGGTCTACGAATGCCAGCTCTCATTGGAAATAGTTTCCAATCCAGTGTTTCGGCGGTATTCCTCATTAGTTTATAAGATTACCTCAGCACCAAATCATACACGCGTGCCACAGAGAAATATGTGCTTTCAATATGAAAGCAATTACATCACTAGTCAAAACCATAAAGGTAAATCCCCGTGCCAGTTTGTGAGTGAAGGGATATATAAGTGTGTTTAAATCATCTAAGTAAGAAGGGATTGAGTCACATTTTTTGTTGGGTTATTTTCTTTATATTTCATGTGCAAGCCTTTATCTTTTGCTATAAAATAATGCACGTTTTCTCTTAGCAGAATTCTCAAACACGTTGGGCAAAATGTATTTAGAAATACATTTCTTTCTCAATATTAAATTAAACACTCTGTATGCAAGGAAAATTGACCAATGTGCGTGGTTATGAATTTAGTTCTCATGTGGTACTGCGAATTCAGACTAAACTGAAAACTCCAGTGATTCATTCAAGATCAACATTGCTTTTTACTATTTTACTTTAATACTTAGCACGTTTGAACCTTTGCGAAAAAAGTAAGTGCTGCAGCTCCGGAACGTCGTTCATGATGTAAACGTTGGAGCCAACGCTGTATATTAATATATTTGCAAACGGTCAATTACCTGTAGCACTTTTGAAAACACTGCTTAAGGTCTACTTGCATGCACGTTCTGTATTCTTCTGTCTTATGTAAAATTATCATTGGCATGGGCATCACTTTATTCATGCATCGGTCAAGTAAAATTGTGAAATAATGAGATAATGGAAATATTTTACAAATCTACTTATTTTTACAATTCGATGCAGTAGAAAAACATAAAGCGAAAGAAATAATTTAAGTTACCACAAATGGTCACCTAACACCTGCTATTCGAAATTAAGATATGGAACTACTTTCCGCCATTGTTACCAACTTTACTGGACGCATGCCACTCAGTGAGTCAATTAAAATGTATGCAGGCAGGAACAGTGACACATTTCTGAGGTTTATTTCAAAAGTGCTCAGTTTATCATGAACAGCCTTATCAAAGCTTGAGAATGAGTGAAGAATACAGCGGTGTCTAATCAGCTCAGGCATTTTCAGTAGTGATGGGAGCAGGGTAAATAAATAAATGCAGTAACTGAAGTAACGGGAGTATGCCCCGAAAACACATCAATCAATCGAAACGTCTACCACTTTTACCAGAAACGGAAATGAGTAGGGCCACCACCGGGGACCGACCATCGTTCGCCATATAGGGAAGTTGATAGACTGACGTCGATTCTACAGTGACCGTAGTGAGACTAGTTATTTCCCCCCTTCAGAGAATAGTCAGAAAGAATCTTTCTTGCGGTAGCACAAAGAGTTTAATTTATTTTGTGTGTGAACTATCATTCGCCTTACATATTTTGACACATCCCTATAAAAATAAATTATAAAATTCACTTACAAAAATTGTAACAATGAAGGAAAAAGTGAAACCAGTTATCATCAGTCTTGACGATGTTTATACGTGGCAAAATGTAGCGGAGGGTGAAGTGCAGAGAGATTTGAGCGGCTCTTAAGAACAAGGTTTCTAGAACCGATGAGGGTGAAATGAAGTTAGAGTGGAGCAGCGCATTTATGCAGGGGCGTAGAAAGCGGGGAGCCCCAGAGAAGGCCCGCCAGCCAGCGGCATCGTCCGGCACGATTCCCACTTGCGAAAATCCGTAGTGACCGGGTCGGGGATTGAACCCGGTTCGCCTTGGTGGGAAGAGAGGAGTCTAATCGCTATGTGTCGCCTATGAGATGTAAAAATTGCCACAGATATGGACACATCGAAAAACGATGCAGACAAAAAGAAGAAATTTGTGGGAAATGCGGAGAAGAGAGACATAAAACAAGAACATGTAAAGACGAACATAATAAATGTATAAACTGCATATGGGGACAACAGAAAGGAGAAGAAAGAAAACACACGGCATTTGATAAGGACTGCCCAGTTTACAATTTGGCAAGAGAAATACTAAAAAAGGAATCAGATTATGGGAATCAGAATGGTACAATCAGATCTACAAAATGCCTGTACAGTAACATTAGACTTAAATAACCTATCAAAAGAACATAAATACGAAATTGGGTATTCATACAAAACCCACATTTATTTAATAATAATATAAATTTAAACAGCAACTACCAAATTATTAAAAACGAGAAAGGGCAATCATTAGCAGCAATACTAATAGCTAATAAATATAAAATATTAACTTTACAACACCTAATAACGAAAGAAATAGCAGTAGCAAAAATTATCATTAATAATGAAGAACTGACATTACTTTCAATTTATTTGCCACCACAACGGGTAATAAAATATATATTAAAACAATCCAATTAAATAATAGTAGAACTAGGTAATAATAAACTAATAATTTCAGGTGGCTAATACGAAATCTGGACTATGGTATTCAATAATATCAGACACAAGAGGAAAAGAGGTAATTAAAATAATAAACAAAAACAATTGGATAATTTGTAACGAAGAAGGTAATTTATATACATTTGACAGCATCAACGGACAAGAATACCGAAGTAAAAATAATGAGAAATAAAGTAACAAATAAACACAGGAATTATAGAAGCTGATGTGAATGCAATGCTAAATTTATTTATAAGGAAGATTACAAAAAATTAAACGGGAATATAAAAAGTTTATCGGGATCATTATGAATAATAAATGGATGGAATTTGTTAAAGAAGAATCTAGAACGGAACCATGGAATTTCGTATGTAAACTGGCAAGAAAGGAGTTGAGGAAAAAAGAAACCATAAGTAGCATCAAAATTGGGGGAAAATGCATAACAACAATTAAGGAAACATAAAAAGTTATGATGGACGAACTGCTACCTAATCTTGAAGGAACAGAAGAAGAAATAGAAATACATACTTTGGAAGAAGATGTGAAAAAAGAATGTGTATAAATTAAAGAAGAAGATATTTAAAAATGCAATAAAAAAGATGCAGTGTTAAAAAAGCACCGGGAATCGATCGGATATCAATCGAAGTAGTAAATAAAAGCAGGGAAACAATCAAATCAATACTAAGAAAGGTTATAAATAAATGCTATACATTAAGCAGAAATCCGGAAATATTGAAAACAGGAAAGATAGTGTTTTTAAACAAAAGTAAGAAAAATTAAAAACAGCGGTTTCATCCTACAGACCAATATGTCTCTTAACAACATTGGGCAAAATATACGAAATTATAATGTATGGTAAAATTAAATCAGAAATAGAAAAAACGCTTCACGATAACCAATTTGGATTGAGAAAAAAAATCAATCGAACATACAATAAATAAGGTATTAATTTTAATAGAAACATGTACAAAAATATTTGAATGGCATTTCAAAAGACATAAGCAACGCATTTTCAACAGTGACATGGGAAGACATTAAAGAACATATTAATAAAATACCAATAGGGAAAAAATGGAAAGAAATTCTACGGGACTATTTGAATAACCAGAACATAATAGTACAAGATAATCAGATAACTTTATAAAGGGAAATAAAACGCGGATATCCACAGGGATCAGTAATAGGGCCAAGTCTATGGAATTTAATAATTAATGATTACATAGTACAAAACAATAACGAGGATTCAAAAGCTGTGGCATTCGTGGACTATTGTATAATTTTGATAGAAGGTAGTACAAGGAAGGTAATAGAAGAACGGGCACAAAAAATAATGGATAAAACTTTAATATGGATGAAAGAGAAAACATACATAAATTATCAGTAGAGAAAACAGTTGCCTTAATTTTAAAAGGAAAATTATATTAAAGACCACCAGTAATAAAGTATGACAAACAAACAATAAACGTTAAAAAGGAAATAGTATACTTGGTCATTATTTTGGATAATAGATTAAGTTTTGTCCCACTTGTTTAATATATAACCGTAAAAGTAAGGAATATATTTTTTAATTAAAACAAATGGTATGGAATGTCAAAAATTATAATAACAAAAATAGGAAAATAATATTTCAGGCATTATACCGTAATATTATATAATATGCTGGCACTTGTTACAAAAATAAAATAGAAAATACACACATTAAAAGAATACTAAGAGCATCACAAAGATATGTGTTGATAAAAATAACGAATTGAATACCAACAACATCATGTGTATAGTAAAGAAATCCCAATAGAATATAGTATAAAAGATAGAAATATGACATATCAAATCAAAAATGAAGTAGACTTAATAGAATACAACGGAAGTACATATAAGATACAATAATATTTGGATTGAAAAAAATACAAATAATCAACCTATTAGTTTAAAAGAATTAAAGAAAGAAATCTATAAACTTAGTGTTATAAATTGGCAAACAGAGTACGATGCAACAGATACCTGCCTAAATACTAATATTTTAGAAAAAATATATAAAAATATTGTACGAAAGTAAAAGCAATATAAATAATAGTGTGTCGAAAGTAATAACGGGACATTTTCAAATTAAAGAATATTTAGCTAAAATAAATAAATTAGAAGACGACAGTTGTCAATGTGAAAAGGGAGCTTAGACGGCATACCATATTCCGTACTTGTGTGACATGTTTAAAGAAGAAAGAAAAGAATTAGAACAGAAATTAAAACCTTTAATGACAAATGGTCATTACAAAAAACATAATATATATATATATATATATATATATATATATATATATATATATATGACAAGGAAATTGTAGAAATAATAAATGAAAGTATTAGTAAGATATATGACATGGTAAAAACTATGAATGATGATTTAACTGAGTAGTCTACGGAGTGGATGATAGTGTGCTGGAATTAAGGGAATTATTGACTGAGTGTTTGTGTTTGTCTAGTGTTTTATCGTTTAAATTAATAAATAAAAATTATAAATAACTCTTTCTTTTAGATAAGAAACAGAACTTTTAGTAAGCATTGAAGTTTTGCAGAATAACAGTGGGGAAGAAAAATTTGAAAACCTTCAAACACGAAAAAGTTATAATGAAGAACACAAGCTCTGAAGTGAATGCAAGAAGAATTGAAGGAAATATGGAGAAAAAAAGAGGAATAAGAAGGAGGAAAGAGAAGACGAAAGAAAATGGGGAGGAGAACAGAGAAGGAAAGTAAGAGAACAGAAGAGAGAAAAAGAGGAGGAGAAGCAGCAAGAAAGAGAAGAAGAAAGACAAGATCTGAAACGGATGAAAGAAGGACGGAAGGAACTGTGGGGAAGAAAATCTAAATGAGGGAAAGATGAGATTTGTGATACTATGTTGGTTGATGTCTGTGTATGTGTCTGTGTAAAAAATAGCAGGGGGGGGGGGCCCGTAGGAGCGGAGCTCCTTTCCCTCGTCCGCCGGGAAACGAAGGCCTGGGTGTCCAGAAGGGGGACTTCGATGTCCTGGACGACGCTTAGGTTGGAGCGGAACGGTGAGCGAGGGGTAAAATAAAAATAACAAAATAGAATAGTACAGATAGGGAGGGGGCTGGGGGCTTTCGGGTTCGTGGACGGGGCCATTTGACGTTGGGTGCCTTGGCGGACAGGCCGAAAGGCTATTTAGCTGTGTGTGGGCCCGACGGCTTCTGGTCGCGCCGGCGGATTCGTGGGAATCCCGGTCCCTTGTCTGTTCTGGCGGGGACGGCGGAACGGGGGGTGGCCGAATGGATACCCGTCGGGGAGCTGTCTCGGTCGGGGCAGAAAACCTCACCACTTTCCTAGCAAGTGTGAATGATGCTTTCGTATATAACTAATATGCCGTTTGTTAAATTGTAGTAGTCATGATCGAATTGAACATCATGTATGGCTATACTGCTAAGTAGGGTAAATTAAATCAATTTAAAAAAATGTCTAACCGTTCAGCCAACGCGGCCCCGCAAAATGTGGCGATGTTCTACACAATAGTAGGAATATTTAGGAAGTTGAAAATTTCTTTTTATGAAAAGCATAAGAGGGCACTTTTTCGCTTTCTTTTAGCTGCAAAGGAAAATATATTTGTAACAAAATATTTAATAATTTAAAAATGGGTCTTTGAGATATATAACTCGTAGTTGCTGAATTCGCCCGTTTCCCGAAATGTTTACCCACAACACAACGTGGCTCGGGTAAAATGTCCACAACGCGTTCTGTGCAGTTATTTCAGCCATTGAAGTGAAGTGAAGAGATTTGGGTGGCTCTTAACAGCGAGGTCTTGAGAGACGATGAGGGTGATTGAAGTGACAATGGAGCAGCGTCGGAATGAAGAGGCGTGGGAAACGGGAGTTCCCCGAGGAAACCCGTCGACCAACGGCATAGTGTGGCACGATTCCCACTTTCGAAAATCCGGTGACCCGGCCGGGGGATTGAGCCCGGTTCGCCTTGGTGGGAGGCAAGCGTGCTAATCGCTCAGCCACCGTGTCCTCGTCGGCTATCGAGCATCTGAAAACACCCACAACGTGAAGTGGCAATTTCACTTTCCTGTTGGGTCTTAAAGCCCACAGTACATAACAAGAGCATTGATATGCTACTTGTAATAAAAATGTTAAAAGTCGTATTTAAAATGAAGTTTTTGCACTTGATTTTTTATCCTGTATCCCTTTTTATTTTTAGATTTATACATATTGACCTGCGTCATGAAATTCGAAAGTAGTAAATATTTTGAATTATAATTTTGCGTGTCACACTGAACTGAGATAGGATGTCTATCGTAGCGAAATTTTAAGTGAAACGTGGTGCACAAAAATTGTTGCCAGACAGTTACTCTGTTACGTAGGTAGATTGTGTATTGTACCCAAACATTAGGAATACCTGTTTCACATTTTCGTATGGTCATGAGTTATAATCACTTCGAAGATCCTACCATTGAATAGAGGCATCGTATCGATAGCAGCAACGGAAAAAGCAACAAAGTGTTGTGTTAGATAGGAAACAAAAACTCAGAAATGTCAGCACAATTCAAGAGCACTGAATAGCGTGACAGCTATAAGTTTCTATTTCCGCCAAACCAGTTCAAGTTACATTAGAAGTATGTAATAGATTATCTACAATTGATTTCCACGTGTGATTAACCATTTTTCAGTATAATATTTGTAGTCTTTTAGACCACATAAGTTAAAAATACCGAGCCGTTTATAGAAAGAGAGCAAATATTTTTGCTAACAGTAAAAATAATTAGTTAATATTTGAGTTTTGTAATAGTGTATACATAACAATTGAGGAATTTTTGCTTAAAATCATCGAGAGGTTTTGTTTTCTAGAATAATTTTTTTTCTTTCATATATTTAGTACATGGTGATTGTTAAACCTGCTAGCATGAGAATGGCGAATCTGACAGGTAGCTACGGTAAATATTACAAAACGGATTTTTTATGTTTCTTTCGAAATCTATAGAGCTTTATCGTTACGTTATGAGACACACAATTCGCTAAAGGGTTAGGCACTGACTTTCCACAGCTTGGATTCCCGGGTCATTCCTAAACTCTCAAATGCGTTTATTTTTTAAGCACCCGGGGGGGGGGGGACTATCATATGAGGCACGTGAAGGTCACTGTCACGATGTAGCGACCTTCCTCAAGTTACTCCCGTTTCCTCCTTGTCATCACTCTTCCACTTTGACCAGCAGGACAGGCTTGTTCAAGTCGAGGAGCCGGCTCCAGTTGGTGACAACTTTCTCTCGTCCATGGTGTCGGCGCTGTCTAAAGGCGATATTACACGATACCAGATTGCGTAAAATCTTGTGCAAGGTCCGCCATACCCGCCGTTATACGGGCTAGCGTGGCATCCGCCATGGCGTTTCCCGCTTTGTACAGCCAGATTTCGTACAAGGTTTGGTAATTGGTCACATCCTATTTTTCGTGGCAGGTCTCATACCTGGCCAATCACATCGCAGTTTCAGAGCTTAGGGCGCTCTCCGTGGCTACTACTTGAAACAAGTTGAAGAAACAGAAAAGTTCACCTCCATCTTCAGTATACATCTGTAAGGTTGAAACTCTTTCAATTTGATTTAAAATGCGGCAAAAACGAATAATATTGGTGGTGATCAACTTTTAATTGCTATTTTAAACCGTTGTAAAAACTACAAACATTAACATGAAAAAAGAATTAAAAGATTCAAAATATGTACAGTAAATATACTCTTCCAGTTGGCATAGCAAGAAATATCAGTTCCCCGCTGTGGCGATGTGCTCTGATGTGTGTGTAAAACCGAACGTCATGAGGATCTTTAAATGGCATTCATACCAACTGGCAGAAGAGTGTAGGGGAACATTTGCATTCTATGAATGTATGCTACACGAACTTCATCTGCTGACATACAATGGTGCACATGTAACTCCATGTATTAGAGGCACGAAACAGAGGTTTATGCATTTATTCAGTGAACAGTTTAAAGATCGTCATATTATGATAAATGATTAAAGTCTATTCGCAGAAGAGAAATCTAGCATTTTAGTCTCATTAAGGAACAACAGCAAATACGACGCAAGGTTATCAACCAGCTGACTGACAGTGACAGCGCTATTGTTCGGGACCGGCCGGAAATAGTGCAAACGCTTTGCAGTTACTTTGCAAATTTACAATTGAAACGACACGGGCGATGCTATGCTTCCATCGGTTTTACGAGATTGTGAAAACAGAGTTAGCTGTGACAGCAAGAGGGCATGGAGGCGCCATATTTAGATGCGGAAGTTAGTAAAATAATACAGCATTTGCCATGAAAAAATATTTCCTGGTAATGACGGTACTCCATACGAATTTTACAAAACTTATTGGGATATTATTGGTGCCGAAATCTGAGAAATTGTTCGCGATGTGCTTGAAAGAGGGGAGTTATGCAAGTCTCAAAAAGAAGGGATACTTGTCCTTATACTCTAAATATTCCATCCACTTAAACCTACGGATTATAGGCCAATTAAACTTTTATGTGCCGATTGTAAAATAATTGCTCGGTTTTGTGCGACCCGATTAACCAAGGGATTGCCAGATATTATCGGTTCCGGCCAGATATGTACTGTTCCAGGACGTTCCATTTTACAAGGCGTGCTTGCCGAAAGGGACACTCAATTAGTTTCGTCAATACAACACAGTAAAATGGCCATCTTGAGTATTGATATGAATAAGGCATTCGATAGAGTCGATCATATATTTCTACTTCATATTATGCATCATTTCGATTTTCCAGCCAATGCAGTACAATAGGTGCGGATGGTGTGTACCGAAATTTTGTCACGGCTGTTGGTTAACAGATTCCTTACCCCACCTATTAAGATCGAGTGTTCAGTTCGACAAGGATGCCCGCTATCCATGATTTTATTTACTATCGCCATTGAGCCTCTGTGCAGAATGCTCAGTGCCCGCTTGCAAGGATTCCCTGTAGCGAAAATGTCCTTTAAATTAAATGCCGATGCTGATGACATCACGTGTGTCGTTCGTTCAGAGCGGGAAATTAAAGAGACAGCAGAATTCCTGGACCTTTTTCATAGTGTCTCCAATCTGCGAGCGAATGCTATCAAAACTGCCGTACTGGAGCTCGCCGCGACCAGCGATCCATTTGACGTTTTTCTCTTTCGGAGGGCCGAAACTGTGAGAATATTGGGCATATACTTCCACACAGACGCCACTCTTATGTTGCATTATAATGAGAACATGATAATAAATAAGCTCCGTGCTCGTCACACAAAAATGAATTATCGTCGTACAAATAGTATTTTAGTAAATGTATTCTTACTTGCGAAGCTGTGGTATGTGTCACATATATTCCCACTACCACGTCATCAAAGTGCACAAATACTACAGATTGTTGGCCGCATGTTGTGGAAATCTTATATATTTAAATTGTTTATGCCACAACTTTATCTCTCCTTGCAAGACGGATGCCTGAGTCTTATTAATCACGTTTTGAAGTGTAAGGCCTTATATCAGTCTTCAACCATTGCAACAATTCTGCGCACAGTGGACATTTAAGCAGCATTACAGAAAATTATGTGGTCTGAAGTTAGACGCATGCCACTTCAATACCGTCAGGCAAAGGAAGCACTCGCAACTCTAGTAGAACACTTACCGGCGTATCAGCGAGATATTTGTACATTCGGGCATCCAAAATGTCGGCAGGCATACCATCTATTATGAATCGAACCCCAATACTTGCCGATCCTAACCTTTCTTCGGATCTTTGAGCTGCAGCATTCGGTTTCCACAATAATATCGTGACAGCTCAGCAGCGTAAATACAGCATTCACCTGACAGCTGACCCTGCATGCCCGCTATGTGGCAACACTGACACGGCCCTTCGTAGGGTAATTTCCTGTGTTTATGCAGCTTCCACCTGTCAGTAGTGTCGCGTACGAGTACGAAAAATAATTCGCAATGAACATGGAGATGTCAGTGACACGCACATGCTCCAATGCGATTTCTTCACCTTCTCCTCAGTTCGACGAAGAGCTGCGGCCTGGTTTGTACTTCATGCGATCGTTTTTTTTGGTGAACCGTTCGACACCGGTGACAGTTCAAAACTTTGTCCAGCTTCTTCGTCAAGATAGATGGAACATGGAGTGGCGTGGCACATTGCGTCAGTAGTACGGCAATTTTTTATTTTCATTTTGACGTTCACGCCTACAGGAAGTGCGTGTATATTACCGAGGTTGGGTGCAAGCCGTGTGATGTCCACCCCTCGGTACTTACAAGTGCACACCTTAATGTTTCAGTAGTAATCATCGATAGGTGGTAGTGTTATAGGTCAGTGTCTCGTGTCGGGGTGTACGTCGTGCGCTGCCCCTCACGATAAATAATCTTGTGTGTGTATATATATGTGTGTGTATTTGTATGTGTGTATTATGTATATGTAAAGTAGTTTAGTTAGTATACAATAGGGTAATTTAACACAAAAAAAGTGGTAAACACGTGAGCCTCACATGCTCAAGGTCCTCGGTTGTGCCATGTAGTGGATTGTGAGCTGCCTGCAAAACTGGGGCAGTTTACATCACCATAGAATACCAAAACAATAATATTCCATTATTGTCAGAAAACAATGAAGTTTGGTTCTTCGACTTTGTTATTAAAACCAGTTCACCAAATGTTCATATCGTTTTGTGCCCTCATGTAAGAATTGTTTAGATATTTATTAGGTATTTTGTTATTGTTTCTATTGTGTGTTTGAATGTATACTGAATAATAGGTTAAGGGTAAATACTTATGTATATTGTTTGTGACAATCAACTTCTTTATGAAAGAAATAGTAGTACAGCGGTACGGTGCGGCGCTCGCGGGTAACAATTAGCTTTTGAGCGTGAGTTCGAAACTCCACTAGACCCAGTTCTTTTTACCATTAAATATTACATGCGGATAATGTCCCGGTACGTAAAGAAAAAACTTTTTTTGCAAACGGTCTGTAATATTCGTCCAAATTCAAAATAACGCAGTAGTACTCTAGTGACTTCATGTAATTTTCTAGAACTTTATGTAAAAGGCGAACAGTAATATATCAATATTAAGATGTGCTAACTAGTTTTTTTTTCATAGGCTTACACAAGTTACTAACTGGTAGCAGTTCTACGGATGGGGTTCATATTTACTACAAACCACACACTGCCCACACACCGAGGTTGCCAAATGCTAATACACGAACTGCTGTCATGTAATATGAATCTTCCATGGTGGCTCATATAGCGGCTGGTATACCGGCTCGTGCACCAGGCCTTGTAGAAGCTTGTACAAGAACCAAGTACGGCTGCAGGTATCGTGTAATATCGGCTTAAGGGCGGGTACAACACGTGACCAACAACGTTCGACTCACTACGCTAGTTGAAGGAACGGGCTCCGCTCTTCAGACACCACCCTTATCCCTTCATCAAAGATCAACGTATTTGTCGAAGACCACTATGAATTTCACTTTTCTACAGTTAAAATGAAATTGATGTACTTCAACAAATGATGTGTTGATTCCTCATTTTAAGTTATTTACTCGAGACTCCACGTTCCGAATATTTCCAGGTATTAAAAAAAAAAGGGTGTTAATATTATGTTTTAATTCTACTAATTCCGCCATTTTTTTTTCGTGAAAGCAAAGTTAACATAAGCGAAATTCTTGTTTCACGTATAGTGGTGGTACAAAAAAAAAATTCCCAGTGTTTAAAATATAAACCGAACAACTAAAATTTCTCCTTCCGGGAACCAAGAGGCACTTAAAAGAGACCCGCCTTAATGCTTCGTTTTTCCCCTTGTATGGCTGAGAAACTTAGGAGCTATAAGGGTCACACTGGCACGCGCTACAAAAACGCCATCGCTATGCGCATGGCTCTGAACTGGCGTGCAGTGTTCTTGTAGTGCTGCGTGTACCTGTGATACGTTCAACGGCGACTCTATTATTTTATTGAAGAGAAGTTTGTAGCTGGGTCCAATACAGACTC
Organism: Dryococelus australis; assembly: GCA_029891345.1. NCBI lineage: Eukaryota > Metazoa > Arthropoda > Insecta > Phasmatodea > Phasmatidae > Dryococelus > Dryococelus australis. The sequence goes on from CM056994.1 coordinate 214,216,434, forward strand.
CTCTCGCAGTTTGACTCGAGTCTGGGTAGTATATACAGCAGTCTGGAAAAGCAGTTTTCAACTATATTGGAGGGCAACAAAATAATATTTACAGCATGTGTGGTAACTTTGAAGTACGATTCCGTCCTCGTCTGCGGCATGTCTTTTCGTAGGTAAACATACGGTGGGCATGTTTAATAGATTCATCAAAACACCAGCATTTCAAACACCCATAAACGCAGTTCAACTGCAGGAACTTTTATGTAAGGGTGAGAGTTGATAACCGGCGGAGGCTAAACGCTGACAAGAGCGTCTCGTATGGACGCGCTCGCTCCACGACGCCACAGAGACGGAGAGTGTCTCTCACAGCTGCAGACAGACGGCGGGCGGGGGCGACCAATCACCTGCCCCGCCTGTGAGACAATGCCTTCCCCTTCCTTCCTTCCACCCTCGCAGACGTATTAGTCATGCCTGCGGGCCCCCGAACTGCACATTACGGGGCCGGAGCGCGTCTCGGCCCTTCGCCATTACGGCTACTTAATCGCCGCTAATGCCGCCGACGGGTGATGGATGCGAGGCGGACTGCGCTAATTTAACAAATTAGCCTAATGGGTTGAAGAAGGGGGTAAGGGGTGGTAACATCATCGCGGAGCGGGGCGCGCGCCCCACAAAGCGGCCGCTAATCGCACGCGCGCGAGGCGACCAAGGGGCCGCAGCCCCTCCTCACTCATGGCTAGCCGCCTATGCAGGTGGCTGGTAGGATGTGAAGCATACGTCGCTCACCGCCGTGTTTAAACTATATTTCCTCAAGTGTATATCGAGTTGAATGGGGTTTGTCATTATTTGACTGTCATCAACTGTCTTCTACTGACATCTCTGGTTCGAGCGCAGGCTTCAAATTGCCTGCTATATTTTCAATTGCTCTCCTCATAATGAGTCTCTCGTGGAAACTATCGTCATGTGAGGCTGTTATCTGGTCACTCCACTTTCGTGTCCCCTAACGATTCCTATGCTGTTCTAACATCTTCCAGCAAACCAAATTGTGGTATTGATAAAGAAGATAGGTATGGTAGGTTCGATGGCAAGGGCTGGGTCTTGAGGCGCGAAGCTTGGCCGGGCGCCGGCCACCATGTTGGCGGACTTCCCGCTCTATCAACCCAGTCACGCGATAGCCATGTCGGATTCCGCCATGTTAGTAGCCAGTACGGCGTCATCTTTGACAGCAATATTTGTAGCGAGTACGCCGCCATCTTGCACTGCAATTTTGGTCATCATTAGAACCCAGTGATTTCTTTATGCTCTTGCATTCCAAGGACTTTCTCCGAGTGATGCCAATTTTTCTCTTTTGCATTCTTTCTTTCATTTTTTCCTTCTTTCCTTTCTTTCACTCTTCCTTTCCGAGGGTTTTCTCCGAGTACTTCACCTTTTTCTCTCTTTTGCATTCATTATTTCTCTTTCTTTCCTTCTCTCTCTTCCTTTACTTCCTCTCTTCTTTTCTCTCTAGCTTTCTCTCTTTCTTTCCTTTCTCTCACTTTCGTTCGTAATTTGTATATATGTTACTTAAGGCTGCTATATTCTTTTTCTTTATAATTAGTTTCTCACATCTGTCGCATTCACTCCACTGTCAGTATGGTTTTTTTCGTTTATCAATTATTTCCCAAATTAGTTCTGGCATTGGTCACTAGGAGCGCTGGTGTCACTCTCGTTCTATTAGTCGCTACACTAATTACTCCGATGCCATCTTGGTTTTGGCATTAGCCGCTAGGCGGCATGCCAGTAGTTTGATTAGTCGAACTTGCATCTGTCACGTGCGCTCGGCCGTCATATTGGTTCTGGAGTTGACCGCTAAGAGCGCTGATTTTTTTTTAGAACTCGAAATATCACCTGTAATGGCACGGGATCAAACTGTCGGACCAGACTAATGCTTTAGAACATTCGGATATCGCGACATGCGCTGGGACAAGAGTTTATAAGAAGTATATAGGTTGGACACGAATAAATAATATCTTGTCTCTCATTAAAAACATTATATTTTCATTTCTTAATTAAATTTATGGTTTTTATTGACATATATGTATATAATTTTAAGTTTTCAGATTTTAAGTATTTATTATATATATTTAACTCATATAATTATTATGCATAATATTATTTTATATATCTTTTACTAATATTTATATTTAACTTACGTAACGATTATTCTAAATTTAATTTATATACTTTTTAAGTAATTTATTTTTTTATTTTAATTATTTTATATATAATATTTCATATTTAACTTTTACAAAGAAATGTATCGACTGATATGTCTACAGATTCGTGTTTTTTAGAAGAATAACATATTTGTTATCAGATGATTTTTATAAGCATATATAAAATGTATGTGTTATATATTATGAACGTCGATTATTCACAATTTTTTGGATATTTATTTACATAATTTTTTTTTACTATCCCAGACTTAACTATTAACATGTACGGACTTTGTAACCTATGTCTAAAACAGAAAATATTTCCTACCTCTATTCTAGGACTTGTAAATTTTTCCGACACACCATCCCATAATCATACATAACAGTTGAGTATCCACATAACCCTACCTTAAATAACCTAATCTAATCATCATGTAAGAACTTTGAATAATTTTTAGAATGAAATTTTAATTTATTTTTCCTTTTTAAAAATTATTATGATAAGGTATACCTTAGAAATAAAACGTGAAATTTTTACACAAAATTTATTGTACACATAAAAATTTATATAGGGACCAGTCCTTAACGATCGTCAACAATCTATATTTCTCTATCCCGTACAAGGCACACATATCCTTAACCCTGCGAACTTCAGGTCCGTATTGATATGGCAATCGTACGTATGCCGAAAGTTCATTTCGTCCTTTGCAAAATAGCACCAAAATATTAGCATTATCGCGAAGCAGTTGTTTGGGTGTGCGCGAATAAGTCTGGTCGAGGTACTCACAGTCAACATATGCATGCCATCCCAAGCTAAATTACTATTGAATAAAAGTCTGTTTCTCACAGGCATTGTAATAATAACACAAATATCGAGTTTGTTAGTACTTCGCTAGGCGACACAATGACTTCATTATCGTTGCAGGGGAAACAACCCAAGCCTTCTATGGCCTGCAGTACTCGTGATAGTCGTTGGTATTTCTGTTTCTGGAGTGATTTGGAATACAGGTACTCGTTCTCGAACAGAAGGCCATTCTCTTCTTCCAGCAGGCTCAGTAGGACACATGTCTTCCCACAACCCGATGATCCCGCAATGATGCACCTTACTATATTGGGAAATAGGTTTCCATGGCGCGATTCATGGAAATAGCTTTGTCTTCAGCAGGAAGGTGTATAGGCAGAGTAACATCTTGCTTGACAATCTGTATGTTACGTCAACAATCTTCTTGATCAGGTGGAGCCAAATGTAGTTGCAGAGAACAAGTGCTACAAGTTTTAGAATGTGCGTTTAACGCACCGCTCCGACAAAATTTCCTCTGCAGCTCGTTATTTCATTTAGTCGTAAATTTCGCAAAGCTGTGAAGGTTTTGCCAGAAAAGCGGCACAACAGAAGCAACATTGGCATTTTATGTCTGTAATTTGCCAAGTCTAAAGTGATGCTGATACGAAAATGTATAATAGAGTCATATTTATGCTTTTAAAAAAGTATATACCCAGGTTCCTCGGTATATTCCATCGCTTGATGGGTATACTGCATTGGCACTTTGCAATAACAGCAGGTACCCACCATGCTTCGACATCAAAAATTATTCAGAATCCCGATCAGATGGTGATAAATAGACTATCATAATAGGCATGCTCGCGAGAGAGCATTATGGATGGCGAGTTATTCAGCATCTGTTATTTTAGTTCGAGGAATACTAGGCCAGCATCGACCATGCGCAATAAAACAAATGGCTGATACTCATTACTGCAATTAACGTGATGAATGATCTGTTTATATAAACTAATATATTCATGCATCATACAGTTGGTAAATGAAGATAACTTCTATACATACGGATGGATGGCTCAAACCAAAAGATTTTGAAAGATTGCGAAATATTACTAGAACGATGGAGCGATGGAGCTATAGAGCTATGGAGCTATGAAGAGCAGTAAAAATAAATTTTAGCTGATACAGTTATTCTAGTAGTGAATCCACCACCACCAACGTCACCAGTTAAAATACACTGACCACCATAACAAACACTTTTAACTCAAGCATGCCTTAGAATTACAGTACTCGCTGACACACACACACACTCTATCCTCACCATTCGAAATATAAATCAACAATCACAAGACAGATACATTGGAAAACATATTACCCAACACTATCCCTGTTATTCCAAGTGTACCAAACAAATTTTATAGTCCGGACCAACCCATAACCTAACACACATACCATCTACTCTACTAGCCGCCATCAGACTAAAAATATACTCATATCTATTACTATAAATCAAGTATACCGCAGCCGACAGTTCAGGCATAATGAACAGAATTAAACTCTCCACCCCACTGAATCGTTCATTTTATCCGAGGGCCAGTTGAACTTGTCAATGTCAATAACAATGGTAACAAGACTGCACCTGCACAGTAATTGAAGTCCGTAGTGCTTCCTGGCCATTTTCGCACCTGGACAGTGTCAGGTAAATAAGGATAATGAGTCAGCAGGCTTCAGGAGCAAGTACAGGTCTGCAACTGAATTGAACATTTGGTCAACACGAATGAGGAGCATGGTTTTTTTACATATCCTAACCATAATGAAGGACTTTACTTATACTTATACCAGACCACACAAGTAAATAATGATATATTACTTATCACATAATTTACGTGTGTGTTTGTATTTATCTTCTGCATCGTGTACAAAGGAATATTGTAACTGATAGCATGCTAAGAAAATAATATAAGAGAATTCTTAAGAAATAAAATGATTATATATATATATATATATATATATATATATATAATCTCCATGGTGCTGCAAAAAAAAAAAAGTTAGGCGAGTTACGCCACCGAAAAGTAAACCAACACAGACAAAAAAACACAGCGAACAGAAAAGACAACAAGAATAAATAAAACAGCCAAAAGTTAATGAATAGATAAAATTGTAGAAAAACAGGAAGACAAGAAGTAGATTGACAGGGTAGGTAAGAACAATATCGCCTCTAGTGGTGACAATGGGTCAAAATGTCACAACTAAAAAATTTCATCCCCTTAACCTCGGTAGGGGTAAGGGATTGAACACAATTATTGGCTTTAAACCCTGGTCGGAGGTCCAAACAGAAATCGCAGTTTCAAATACAGTGCAGAGGTGCACAAGCAAAATTGCCAAAGTGAAATACTAGTTGCAACATTTTTTAGTCAAATTTGTTGGTGGTGGTACAATCTCTCATGATGACATCTATAGCAGTGTGCCAGGACCTCAAACTTGCGTGCATGGCCTCAGTAGTAGCTACAACAGTTTGCATACAGACATACAACAGCATATGCTTATATTGGAGAGAAATGCTAATTTTCTTATCTTCTCTCCTTCTCTTCTCCTCTACTTTTCTTCGTTTCTTCTTCTCTTCCTAATTTCCACCCAATATAACCATATGATACTGTATGAAACTTCGTTTATTAATTCTTGTATACATATGCATATATCAGTATACCACCATTCAAAATATGTCTCTCGGCATCCTGCCACGTGAGCGTGACTTAGTTCATGCACTGGGTGTAAACTTCGTAGTGGTATGATCTTATATTAATCATGGTTGCACTCACACCTTACTGCTGCAAAACACTCTTGTAATCTTCAAAAGCAATTTTATTCTTCAGACTTCTTTACTGCACATCCTTAGCGTTCTTGGCAATCTTGCATCCACATACATAACTGTACATTTTCGAACGCAGGCCTGCTAACTCGCTCATCAGTTACCTACCACACTCATCTTTAAATTTCCCCGCAATTTTCCTGTTGGTGGGGATGTCGCAGAAATGAGCGAGGGGATAGTTGCTGGTTGCTCGTGCAGCTAGGTCTGCGTAGTAGTCTTCTGTTTCAATTTAGTAAAGTTACGAGATGGTATCTGTATATAATTAACTAACACGGTCATCACACTTATGTTTCGTGATATCGTGATGGAACCTGCAAATTAAAGTTTTGGAGAAGTCGAGCACTGAATAGCCGACGTAAATAGGTTTGCCAAATAATATGGTTTCCTTTACCATTTTCATCAAGGATAAATGTTCTGTACATACTGAGTATAACTTGAATGTTGGTTTATCTATTAGTTTCTTTAGTCACATATTGTTACACACCAATTCCATAACTTGTCTATTCCTTTTGTTGTCCATTAATTTACCAAATGTTGCATTGTTCATAATTTTAAGAAAGTATTTTTCAAAATCATTACCAGTTGCCTGCCTATTTTCAGTGTTCAGGTCGATGTAGGGCTTAAACCATGCATCTTGTTCAAATTGCAGAACGCTGTGAATCTTCGTCACCTGGAGGCTATGGGACAATGCTTGCTTCAAGTTGATATTATGTACAATGTAGTTCTTCCTAACTTGCAATTTCATCAATAATCTCTTGGTTTTTCCACCTTGAGGACACTCGTTGATGGGTAAGAATGGCAGGTGTTTGTGCGAATCGTGGAGTTCTGCAGGTTATTCTATATCTACCTCCAGTACGTATCCAAATAGTCCATCATCTGACAATGCTATGATGTCGATGGCAGTGCTCGCCCACTGGAATACACACATGGGGATGGGTAGACACATTTCCCACCTGTACAAGTTGTTGGTGTCTAGATACTGGAGGTAGACAGGCGGCTTTCTGGCATCATATGTGGATTAAATTTACTTGTTATTATCTTTCGCATAACGCTTTACACACGGGACCACTCCACTGCTAATAACTTCTTAGAAGAATAAATGTTTATCTCTATCGACCAATAGTTGCCCGCTCAACCTTTGTGTGCCTCAACATTGCATCGAAATATAAGCTCGGTGCACTCACATAATGGACGCAGTCCAGGCCATATGTTTACAAGCACAGTTTCCTAAAATTTTCAAATACATCTAACACCAACAGATCATCAGTAGTCAGATAAATGTTAGAATAATCTTTCATTTATGACAGGCGAATTTTTCCCTGACATTAAGTGTGTGAGTATAGTCTTCTTCACTGATGGCGTGTCCGTCAATCTCTTGTAAAATTTGTTGCTGGGGAGCAGTTGCATCACTTACACAGTTTCTGCAGACACTCTATGTAAATGCAGGGGAACATGCTATTTCTCCCTACTGGTTCCATCTGGTATGGGCTCAAGAATTTTGCAGTATTTGAAAGCTGGTCTCTTGGCAGGTTTTCGGTGAGGGTGGCGAGGCTGACCGACATGAAACTGAAGGTGTCGAAGAATTAAAGTGTGAATCTCTCCCCCAGCAATATCAAGAATGTGATTAATTTCTCCCTTGTGTGGGGATGATGACTATATTCTCTTTGTCGTAGCCTAATTGCTTGATTATAAGTTCTAGTCATATGTTAGGTTGTGGATTGCGGTGGGTAATTTTTTGGACGACGGCGAAGTTTGTTGCAGTTATTGCAAGAGGCCCCAATGTATTTTTCGATGAAATAGTCGTTGTCCATTACCTTCCAGTTGTATTGCGTAAATTTTTCTTCACGGTAGCAGTAGGTATCTGGCATGGCATCATTCAGTAATGGCAGGTTCCTGAGCTGCTTCATGGATTCACTTTTTTCATAAATTTCCTTCACCTTATGTCCAACGTCTACAATCTCTTCAATAAATTTCTTGGTTGCATCTTCCCCAGTGTAAATTATTGTTTCTGCTAGCAGACTTGTTGTTTTGGCAGCAGGTATTGTCTTATTTATAAAAAAAATATGCTTCATGTTTTTGATATGAGTGCAGGTTAGATTTTTGGGGGTTGGCCTGGCAGAATTGGATGGGCAGGATCATTACTTTGAAATCTGCATCAATGACGATTGACATTTTGTCTGCATTGGGGTGGCTTGTAAATTTGAGGTTTGGTCTTCTTCCCATCTTGTCGTGGATCGGTATCTCGACACTTGCTGGAGCATGAGGGCTGCAATACTTCTTGTTCTCTACCAACATCACTTCGCCTGGCTTTCCTGTCGCTCGCAGCCTGGGATCACAGTGCGTGAAACACATTCTACAAATATGTAGTTTTTTCTCGTGAGCTGTTATTTTAGACCTCATTAGGCGAGAAAAATATTTTATATGTGTGAAGTGCGCATTGTCTTCGGTGGTGAGGAAAAGGAAATCGAAATTGTCTGCGCTTCTCTTCATTACAGACTCGTCTTAGCACTAATTTCATGTTCATCATTAAGAATAAATACATTTACCGTCACTCCTTGATTTTGTTTTTTAAATTTGTTTATCTGGTGCATAGGTGTGAGGAAACTCGATGCTATTGAAGTGTGAACTTGGTCTCCAGTTCTCTTTAGCGGTGGTTGACTCGCTGCGGTTCTCGCCTTCAACATATCTGGCGAGTATGGCCCACTTGAAGTACTCGTGATACTCATTTTTCGGGTTGATGATAGGCTTCTTTACTCTTGATGGGTGCTGGCAAATCAAGTAGCAGAATACACGCACTGGTTCCAATTATTTTATCCGGAACTGCATTCTCTTCACTTCAGAAAGTTTCCATCCAGATCCCTTACCTTGTACTCCTTCTCTTCTTGACATATCTTAATCAAACTGGCCGCCACAGCATTTTCCACATTATATACAGGAACATTCTTGATCTTGAAAGCACGCTGGTTTACTTCATTTTCGCGGAGCTCAGGTTTGCCATAGTCGCACTCCAGGGACGATTTGAATTTAATTGTACCATTTTCAATTATTTATTCCTACAGCTTATCAATAATGTTTTGCTTCAGTCCTTCAATGTATGTGCACACATATTTGGCCGCTTCACTAGATATATTAATACATTTCCAAATTCCTCTAAATGCTGTCTCTGCCAATACATATCCGTCGGCTGTCCGGACCCCGCGGCAATTCTCGGTCGAGGATACTGGTGCTGGTTGCCGCTGGGTGGAATAATCACGTCTGGCCTTTTTCGCACGTGGATGTAATGATTCGGTGCACTTCTTGACTTATTCTCTCAGCTTGTCGGCCCTGGGATATTCTTTGCCGCAGTCTTCGCATGTATACATCTACTTCTCGAGGTTAAATTTGCTCCCTTTTTCGTGTATTCGGTCATCTGTGTGTAGATATATTGAGCATTACAGAATTTGCTGTTGCCAGCCGCTTTCTGCCACACGACTCCACTGTAGCTTCTCAGGTGACGTTCGTATGTTGTTCTTCCTCCCAATTTCCTTTCCATATTTGTCGCAGACTTGCTCTGCTTCCCTGAGTGGATTATGAATACAGGTCCTCTCGTGCCTCAAACCGCTGTTACGTGCCGAAAAATATTTAGGACAAAAGCCACAAAATTACGCTGGCGGCGGTATTGCACTTTCCCTAAAGACAGTAGAAGGCGCAGGAAGTTGGAAGCCCCACAAAGTTCCACGTCGTCATGGGCCATCCTCCATGCTGAAAACTTCAGCAAAAAACCTGCAATAAATGGGGCGAATAATATTAATAATCTGACATAGAATTAATGCAAGATGAATACAACAATCATGTTTTAATTAATACGCAAATACATCTGACAAGGAAGGCTGTGCACACTAATTGTTACTGAGAAATTGTTTTAATTTTACGAATGCTTGCAATAGTACAAAGACTTATATTGAAAAACTACTAGTTTGTAAAAACGACAAGATTCATACTTGTAATAGATCTTAAGAAATTCTTATACTATACTGACCTCTATCCATGAGCTAGAGCGAAAATGGCGGACACTCAACGAGGTAAAACGGTATATAGCCATTTTGTGCAAAAACTAGTGGTGGGTGTGATTTCGTGCAAAATAAATGTATTGCAAGTTTGAAAACACTTCAAACAACTCAAATCACTTTAAAACACGTGACTGTATTACACAGTTCCTAGCTACACATAACTCTTAAAATGAAACCTTCGTAATCAAATAACTTATTTTATAATTGTGTTGGTACTTGCAACTATACTTTATATAAAAATAAGTCTTAAGTCAAGTTTGTCTTGTGGTTAATGGCTAACAATACAAGGCGAGAATATTCTAATCCATGTGCTGACAAAATGTATTAATTTTTTTAGTAAATTATATTTTGAAATATTTGGCCTAGTTATTGATTAATATTTTTTCTAGAAGAGACATCTAATGTAAAACTCTCAATGATTTAATTTGTAATACAAGAAAACCCTTTGTAAAACTTATAAAAAAAGTTTCAGACTACTCTGCTTTCAAGTATATTTACACACTGAATAGCAAATGCATCTTTTAAAAATTTATTATCAGTTTTATATAAACTTTAAAAACTAAAAAAATTTAGTTATTTCACTAGCCCTATTTTAAAGCAACACTAAATTTTGTGACGAGTATAATTAAAATCCTCACAAACAGTTTAGCATGTAGGCAGCAGCGTTACTTACCAGAAGAATAATAGGAAGACTGCAGTCACTCTCTCCTAACAACGATAGGCTGCATTGCTAGGCACTCCCGTGAAACCGACGATTTGATTAAAGATGACTCTCTGACGCCTGATTACTGAAGTCATTTCACCCGGACAAAAGTTCACCACCTAATGTAAAAAGAAAATATATTTGAAAAAAATCATACACAAAAAATATTCGTCACATAGTGGTAAATACTCACTACTTGTATTCGCGCGAAGATGCTGTGGTTTCCTTACGGACTTACAGGCTTAACCGCAAGTCAACGAAGCAGGATCTCCAGGAATTGGCAGGACCTGCGACGGCTGACTGCGATGACCTACAAAGGATCAATGCTCGTTAAAAAAAAGTAATCATATGTACATAACTTTAATATGGGCACTAGTACTTACTTTCAAAATAATTTACAACATGCGATACCTGGCAGACAGTGCTGACTTGCTCCGATGTCGGCTGGCAGACCAAGCACGAACATTTGGCTAGGGACTGACGTGCTGGCTGGCAAGTACTGCATAAAATATAATAAAAATTTTTTTACAACTTTGCATTGTCACATATACGCAAAGAAATTTTATTCGAAAAATCGTTTGCATAAATACTTTTTATGTACCAAAAATAAGCTCTCTGACAAACAACCATTCACAAACGTTTCAAATTTAAGAGGTAATTTTAAAAATCGTTTGCAGAAAAACTTTATTTAAAGAGCACACTGCCTAAAAAATAAACAATAATTGACTTGCATTTAAAAATTAAGAGCTCATTCTTTAACAAGATTAATTTAACCAGTTATAAAAGTTTACTTGAAAACATAACATACCTTGGCGAGCACATATTCGAAGCTGCATTGGAAGGCGACCGTGAAAACTTACAGTAACTCACTAGACGCAAAATGGCGACTAAGCAGAAGGATACTCGGATATGCAGATGGCAAGCGCTGATATCAGAGTGAGAGATTTGGCGATGTTTCGGATATATTCCTCGAAAATAGTGGGAGACACGGAGTATTTAAGGAAGATAGTACATCTAGTTACCATAGCATTTTTCATTGGTCAACTTCCCCCCCCTCCTGGTTACGCATTCTCACTAGCCAGGCACCTTCCCCTCCCCTCCCTAATCATAAACTATGTAGGAAAAAATTCCAAGTTAATTTGTGAAAAATAATATCGGTTGACTGTGTACTAAAATAAATAGTATTGTTTTTTTTTTTTTTCAATACAAAGTTCTGCTTGGTTTATATTATACGCTGGAGGTGGAGGAGAGAAATCTTTGCGGCGATCTCCTAGATTAAAAAAAAATGTATTTTGCAATCGTTATTGATGTTCTGAAAATAACTACTACACATGCAATGTTCGTTGCCCTACTACAGATCCAAACCAAAGTATAGTGATACACATGTAACATTTTACAATATGGTTTTTTGTTTAACACAAATATATGTCTCATTTAAATTCTTATCCTGTTCTTGTATCGATGTGAGTGAGTTACAAAGTTTCTTCAAAAGCTATGTAATACCAGGTCTGTTTTATGCTTCATAACTACTACCCGGCAAAGAACAAATGAAGTCCGTTAGTTAAGGCGTTAATATGAGAATAATTGAAATATATTACTTTGGTGTATTTTTCTACTATATGTTTGCCATGAACCCAATCATTTTATTAATACGTCTGTCAAGTGAATTTATTAGACAAGTAATAAATAATTATTTGAATAACTGACGAGTTTTTTTCGATTATCTGCTGCTTCTCCCCGTCCATACATTCCGACCGACTCGGGAATCAGCGACGAATATTATGTTCACGCCCTGGCGGTATAGAAACACTTCGGCTTTATCAGTCTTAAGGTTTATTCAGAATTGTATTTTTAGACAGACGGGATAATTTCATCAGAACTATTTGAAAACTTTGGAAATTTGTGTATGTCAACATACAATCTCGATTGTGCACAATACATCAGCGCCCCAGGGTTCGCTTTCGATGCTATGTTGCGTATGACGAGGGTCGAGTTCGAACTTCTAATGGAATAAGACATGCACATGTTTGTGGAAAATGGAATTCGCGGTCTAGTGGCCCAGTGCGTCAAACGTAATGCGTTAGCATGTAACATCTATGTGCCAGAAGCATACGACCCCAGCAAGCCCACCACGTTTTTGCAGTACCTCGACGCCAATAATCTGTACTGCTGGGCCATGAGTTTGCCGCTCCCAGTACACAATTTTAGGTGGACCAATGTAAACATCGACGCCATGGCCATTCCAGACGATGTTGATACTTGCGATAATCTCGAATTCGATTTCGAGTTCCCCGCGACCCTGCACGAGGAACATCGTGATTTGCCGTTCCTTCCCCTTAACCAGCATCCCTCAGGCTTCAAACATTCGAAATTAATAACAACATTAGAAATTTAAAAAAAATTACAATGTACACTACCCCAACCAAAAACAGGCTCTCGAACATAGATTGAAGCTTACGAAAATTCATTGTGTACTTGAATTCGAACAGAGTCCCTGGCTAAAACCCTACATTGAGCTCAGCACTGCAAAACGTCAAGCTGCCCAAAACAATTTCAAAACAGAATGCTTTAGGTTGGCGAATAATGCAACATTCGAAAAACTGGTGGAAAATAAAAGAAAACGCAAAAAAAAAATATGAAGCTAGTGTGTAGTGAAAAGCGACTTAAAAGACAGGTGGCAACGCCGTCATTCTTAGACCGAAAAATTTATGATCTAACTCTTTGCCTCCTCCAGCTACTGCACGAATATATTTTCTTCGATTAGCCTATCTGTGCTGGGTTCACTGTAATCGAAAACTTCAATTTATAAATGCCTTTATGATGTGATGAAGGTCCATTAGAGAGATGACTTTGAACTCTTGTACACCGACACCGACTCCTACCTGTTGCAGATACGTACCCCAAACTTTTAGTAAGATTTGGCCAGCGATTAAAAATTTAAAAACCATTTTCACAACAGCGCATACCCCTTCAAAAATCCCTGCTACTCGGACAAAAAAAAAAGGGAGTTGTCCGCAAGTTCACGGAGGAGAGTGGGGGGACATAATAACACAATTCGTGGGACTACGAGCAAAATCACCAAACGAACGAAAGGTATTCAGACATGAGTAGTAAAAAAAAATTCCATTCTAACATTTTCTTTCTGTTCTGGGGCAGCACTACATGATGCGATCACACAAACACGTATTATTTTCTGAATATATAAATAAATTGGCCCTGACATGGAGGGATGACAAGCGGCGTATACAGGACGATGGCATACGCACACTACCGCACGGAAACAAAGCGACATTTAAAAAATCTACCTATTAGAACATACATTTCACTCTCATCTGCGCATTGTGATACACCAGGTCCACTATTTCTTGCCTTGCTATGTAGCTACCGCTCGATCAGCAATACACATCTATGACGCAGTTGGAAAGGGAGTCAACATGCTATAAAATGGGTATTGGTTTCTTTGAGAAGGTAAATGAGGCCGGGATTCAAGGGCAGTTCTTCACCATGGGTTGTCAAATCTAAAGTGATTTCACTCCCCCTTCCCCCCAACGAAATAAATACGTTCATCATAACGTGCTGATGCGCGGCGCTACAATGCGTGATGTGCTTACAATTTTTTGCTCTCACAATTTCATATTTGCGATCACGCACATACACGTAGGTTCTGCATCACTGATCGTACAAGGTTTACAGTAAATTACTGGAAGATTCCAGTTCTTACCCACCTGTCTCGGAATTATGAGGTGCAAAATGGTGGTTTATATCGTACTTGAGAAAAACGTCTGGCGGTGACACAATATTTATAACTTATTTTTTGTGCATCTGCGGCAGTCGATTTACTTTCCATTTTCCCCATGGCTGTTTATTTCTATGGTTTTATATCCTTATTCCTTTTTTCTACTTATTCGTTTCCAGGTAATGGTACACGGGTAATATTTTTTTGGCACTGGTTCTTCGAACCATCTCCCTAGGAGGGTAATTTTTTTCGCTGTGATGTCTGTATGTTTCTCAATTTCTATGTTTACTTACTTTTCCTCGATGGTGTCTGTATAGTACTGTACAGGGAATTTTTTTTCTGTATTACTTGATGTTTGTCATCGCTGGTCATGCGATTGTTTTTCTTTGGTGAGCTGCATACCTGTGCAGGGACATTTTTTCCTGTGTGTTTATATATTTCAGTTTTGGTCCTGAAATTTTTCCATCTTTTTTTTGGGATACATACTTCTGTACCTGTGCGGGGCATGCGCAGACGGCGGAAGTGGAGGAGGTGGAGAAGGAGGAGGAGCGGAAGGTGGAGGTGGAGCATATAGGCAATTTCTTTTTTTTACCTGTGCGGGGCAGTTTCTTCTGTGTAATAATATTTTTCAGCATATGTCCTTGTTAGGAGATTCGGACGATACATTTTTTCCCTGGTTACGGGTTTCGAACGATACATTTTTTCATTAGTGTCTCTATGGTTCTGTGCCTGTGTGGTCATTTCTTTCTGTATTTATAAATATTTGTCATCGCTGGTCCTGTCATCGTTGGTTCTGTAATCGCTGGTGGACTGTATAGTTCTGCTTCTTCCATAATTTATTTCTGTAATTGTTCTTCATTGGCCCTGATGTTTTCTCATCGTTAGTGGACTGTATTCTTCTGTACCTGTGGAAAGAGACTTTTCGGTATGTGATAATATTTTTCATCGTTGGTTCTACACTTTTTCGTCACTAGCTCTGACATATTCTCTTCGTTGGTAAGCTGCGTACTTCTCAATTTATTCATATTGTCCGTCATTGATGATGCTACAATAAATTATTCGTCATTGGTGTGTACAATTCTGCATCTTCTGGCATTTTTTCATCGATGCTTGTATAGTTATGTGTGGGCATTTTTCCAGTATTTTTTCGTCAATTTTTCTACATTTTTCGTCATTGATGTTGATATTTTTTTTATCATTGTTGAGCTGCCACTTCTGTATTTATTCTTATTGTACGTCATTGGTGCAATAATTGTTAGTCTGTGGAGTGCGTACTTCTGTATCTTCCATGCGTTTTGTTCATCAGTCGCCGTATACATCTGCGTGGTGTTATTTTTTCTGTTTTCTGTATTTTTCATTACTGTAAACTGCATACCTTCATGTGGATGTTTGTTTCCGTATTATTTTTTACATTTTCGTTATTGGTGTGTACTTATGTTTTTATTTTTCTTCATTGGTTCCACATTGTTCATAGTTGGTACTGTATATTCTCATCGTTGTGAGCTGCATACCTAAGTGTGGTTGTTTGTTTCTGTATTTATTCTGTACTTCGTTATTGGCCGTGATGTCTTCTCTTGTTGGTGGTGCTATGTTCTTCTGTACCTGTGCTAATACTTTTCACTTTCGGTTCTACACTTTTTCTTCGGTGTTGGTGTGTACTTCTGCGTGGACATTTTCTTTCTGTAATATTTCCTCAATGGTTCTACATTATTTTCATCGTTGGTGGGCTTCATACCTGCGCAGAGAGTTTTTTTTTTATCTGTAGGGTGCGTACTTCTGTGCTTGCAGAGCATCTTTTCTGTATAAGTTAATACTTTTCGTCCCTGGTTATATATTTTTTATCGGTGTTGGTATGTACTTCTGTTTATTATTTTCGTCATTGTTTATACATTTTTCGTCACTGGTTCTGACATTTTTTCATTTTTGGTGAGCTTCATACTGCTGTATTTATTCATAATGTTCTAAGTTGATGCTACAATTTTTCGTTGAAGATGTGTATAATTCTGCATCTTCTTTCATCGGTCCCTATATAGTTCTGTATGGGCATTTTTTCTGTATTTATTCGTCATTGGAACTGTAACTTGTTCATCGTTGGTGGGGCGTATACTTCTGCTTCTAATGACATTTTTACATCAGTACCTGCATAGTTATGTGTCTGTGTGTGCAATTTTTCTGTATATTTTCGTCAATGGTTCTACATTATTTTTGCCGTTGGTCCTGCAACTTGTTCATCGTTGGTGGGCTATGTTCTTCTGTACTTGTGCAGAGAGACTTTTGTGTGCGTTCTTCTGTACCTGTGTAGAGGGTATTTCTGTATGTGCTAATATTTTTCCTCGCTGGTTCTACACTTTTTCGTCAGTGGGGTGCTTACTTCTGTATTTTCTGTCATTTTGTTTCATCGGTCCCTGTATGGTTGTGTGTTGGAATTATTTATTTATTTTTTGTATTTCTTCGTCGTTGGTACTGCAACTTGTTCATCGTTGGTGGGACGTATTCTTCTGATTTTTCTGAATTTTTTTTATCAGTGCCTATATACTCCTATATGGGAATTTTTTCTGTATTTTTTCATAGCTAACTTTTTCGTTATTGGTCTTTACGATTTCTCATTGTTGGTTTTGGTGTGTTCTTCTGTGTGGACATTTTGTTTTGTATTTTTTCGTTGTTCGCCCAGACATTTTCTCATAGTTGGTTTGCTATGTTCTTCTGTACCTGTGCAGAGAGACTTTTGTGTGTGTTTTTCTATACCTGTGCAGAGAGTATTTTCTGTATGTGGTAATATATTTCATCGCTAGTTCTACACTTTTTCGTCAGTGTTGTGTGTGTACTACTATACTTATTCATTTTGTTAGTCGTTGGTGCTACAATTTTGCATAATGGGGTGCATACTTCTGTATATTCTGGCAACTTTTTTTTATCGGTCCCTGTATGGTTCTGCGTGAACATTTTTTTTCTGTATTCTGTATTTTTTTCACATTTTTTCGTTGTTGGTTCTACAATTTTAAGTTTATTTTGGTCTGTAATTCTGTATTTATTCACATTGTTCATGGTTTTTTCTACAATTTTTTACCAAAGTTTCTAAGATTTTTCATCGTTGGTGGGGTGGCTATTTCTGCGAATGTTGGAATTATTCGTCTCATTGAAATTGGGATGTGACGAGGCTTTGCCACTTTTTTATCGTTTAGCATGCCTGGAATTTTTTTTTGTGTTCGTCACTGGAGATTCTACCGGGTTTTAATTGGTGGTGTCAATGTCTTGATGGTTTTGGGATTATTTGTCACACTGTGATTTTCAACGTTGGAAATTTACCATCCTCTGAAGCAGCAGTCGTTTACAAACGTTGTCTGCACAAAACAATCATATTGTTAGGGCATGAATCGTCGGAACCCAACTACATCTTACGGAGATAATCGTTATGTTACAAAATACATTTTAAAGCATTTTTTAATCAAAAAAAACACTACTCCATAGTATGCACTGATTACAGCCATATGGGTGGTAAGCGGGAGGGATATGACGCATGCACACGAGCTATGTAAGTATAAAGGGTACATGTGGGTAGGTGATTTTATGTAGTTAAATTTATTCCCATTTTGTCGTAAAATGTACATTTACGAATAAAATTATAAAGCACCGCGATCTGAAAAAAAAACCATTTCACTTTCGTAAGTAATGCACGTAGGTAAATTGTTAATTGGGTTCAAAATCAATTATTTTTAATAAATAGGAATAACCCAATAGTATACAAAGTTTTTTATATCTATAAATATGTGTGTCGCCCTGCCAACAATCGAGCTAACGTGGTGGTGGATTGCCGACTAATTAGTATACAGCCAATGAGAATCATTGTATCGAACGAAAAGTGAGTAATTAGTCAATAGAAGCATGGGCGGGGAAGGAGCACGCAACTTATTGGTGGAACGGAGATGACTAATGGGTGGAGGATTGCCGGCTGAACACTAATTGTTTGTGACGAAAAGTTGTTTAAAAATTTTTTAAAAATATTAAATTAATCTTTTTTAAAATACATTTTTTAATAAGGTGAGAGCATACTAAAATGGCGCGGCCAAACGCTACTACTTTGCCTAGTCTATTATCAATTTGGCGATACCTAATACACTAGTGCTACCTAGGTGATGTAAACACATGACACTTACTAATATGTGATGGAACGTAGTGAGTAATCGCTGAAACGACAGTGATTAATTAGCCATGACGCTTACCCATACGGCGGGCGAACTAGGTAAGAGACAATAAGTTAAAACAAATGACGAACGAAAAAAAAACCAAAATGGCAGTCGAAAGACGTCGATAGAGATAGTAATGTGTAAAAAAATCACGAACGAAAAAACAAGATAGTGGAATGTGTATAGGTGAAGAGGGTAGAACGGATTTGACTAATTGGTGTGGGTGAGGAATGTGAGCGGATCCGACTAGTTACCTCCGGAAATGAAAATTTTTTAAACAAATATTTTTATAAGATTTTAAACGATTTTTAATAAAATGTTATGGGAAAAGGGAAATTTTAAGGTAAAAAGTGTATTGTAATAGAAAAGGGTAAATTGTTAGGGAAAATGACCGCCGGGAGAAAATACTTTTTAATAAAAAATTTAAAGGATATTTTAAAATAAAATTTTTAATAACAAATTTTTGAAACCTATTTAAAAAATGCTTGGAATTATTAATAATTTTACAATTTTTTATCATGTTTTAACCTTCAAACGATGATGTAGTAAATTTTTCGTAATAAATTTTTTATCTTTTTTTTTAATTTCGGAATGTTTTGATTTTTGAGGTGATTCCCAGCAAATTTAACAAGCAAGAAGTGCTACACTAGGGTATGTAAACTAACATATTTTGGTGCTGGATGCCTTTTTCCTAACGGCGTAGATATAAATGTTAGTACGTTATATATGTATATATATAAATAATTATATATATATATATATAATTCAATAACTATTACCCAAACCTTCTACACTAACAGTATTCATTAGAAACATCATTTAGGCATACAGAAATCCTAATTTGCCTAACTGTTTGCAAAATAGTGCCAGGTGAGTAAATTGAACATTGCAATAATTCTGGAACAATTAAACTAATTTTTAACAATTTTTGTGACCCCATTAGTGCTACAGGAGGCCACGAAAACTTCCGGATATAAGTGGGATCAGATATTTATTATTAGAATTGTGGCCATATATATATATATATTTTTAAATTTTGTGATATATATTTAAAACATTTATCAAATTTAACCCAACTGTTTTGCTCACAGTATCTATTATAGGCATAGTATACCCGATATTGTTCAACCAAATGATTAAGACAGCACCAAACTAATCAGAAAATACATTTTTTATGCAAATTTTTATGGACCAATCAAATGATTTCCACCAAATTCTGCACACGGATAGCGCTACGTTAGGCTATGTAAACTTACGTTTATTAAGTGACTCCGATATGTATTATGAAAATAATAGCCCTGTAAATATTTTAAGATTCGAACCCTATAATTCAAAACATTATACTGATTACATACTAAGTTGATGCACCAAATACGACCTCCATAATGCAGTGTATGTCACGATAGCATACGGTACGAAATTTTTTGGGTTCGGGGATTTGGTAAGGCCCGTGCGTATTTGTACTTTTCTCACTACTTTTGCGTATGATTCTAATTTCATCTCTGATGTTATTGCTGCCAGCTACACGTCCAAGTTTTTAAGAACTTTATTAAAAACGATTTGCACCCATGTAGAGGAAAGTATGCTTACTAGTTATGTCAATAACTTGTTGTTTGTTTACCAATAACCCGCTACTTACTGTACGTGCTTCGCAAACGCATGTAAAATATATTCACGGTTAACTGAGCACTTTTGAGCTCCAAGGTAAGAAACTACACTTTCTTCTCGTTTTATATACTTCTGCTTTATGTAAAATTAACATTGTAGTAGACCATCGTACTACATTTGTGCAATATCCAAGTGAATCCATGAAATGGCTAGGAAAGTAAATATATAAATAATATGTCAAATCGTGCTTTTTTACGTGTATAAAACAAGAAGCACTCTTTCGGCAGCCATAAATTTAAATCTTTCACTTGCAATACAACATCAATTCATTGAAATTTCAAAATTTTATAATTACAAGAATACAAGAATACTACAGGAAAAATGTCCACCAAAGTAAGAGTCCCATAATAACATTACCATATGAACTACTGTAATTAATTAACGTCTATTAAAGTGCGTATTACTTACCTTGAAAAATAATAAATTTGCATAATTTTTTTAATTAAGATCTACTTATCCCAGGCAACCTAAGTGGCAGCTGGAATGTCAGTGTGTATTATACCATACATTATCCATTGGCAGTGGTATTTTCCAATAATTTATTTCAGAAGTGCTCGCATATATATATGAGAAAATACATAAGATTTTAAATATAAATGTCTGTATTAAAAATTTCGTGTTCCTAGAAGTAACTGTAAGTATTAAAGACCTCTCGTAGGTTTTAAAGTAACTTAAACATGAATTAACAAAGTTATATAAAAATCTAGCAACTCTCATAAGTCCCTTTGGTGCAGTGGAAAGCGTCTAAGCACTTCTAATCTAAATGTCTTGGGTTCTATCCTCACAAGGGATGGTACTTGCGCTGGTGTTTCGCCATAAAATTTAATACATAATGTAATTAGTATGTCGGATGTAACTGCATATCATGAGAAATGATTGAATTTAAATAGTTAACTTACGAAGAACTCATTTACTTTTGCAACAGACATCGCTTATGCTGAACTTTCTAAACCACTAGCAGAACTATCTTGTGTTGCCCAGGTATGAGAGGTCAATAGGAGATTAATCTACTATTTTATTAAAGGTTTATGTCGCACATGAAAAGAATCCCTACATGTAAGCAGTTGTTTGTTATTACTCTGCGCGGTCCAAAGCACTCATAGATAGTGTAGCTTTATAGTATGACATAGATAGCACTCTAACACAAGAAATGAATACCAACACATACCCTCAATTGAAAGTTGGGGTCTAAACTTGGAATTGCAAAATTTAAGAAAACGAGAATAGAATGACAATACAAATTCCCTTTAATACTGCTTCTTTAATCAAATTAGCACGAATGTATCCGTTTTTAGACGTCTTAAAATTTTAAAAATTTTAATCAAAGTTATTGCATTTTGATTGTCGACAAATAAACATGAGCTTGAAGTTTTGGTTCCTAAATGTGACATTACGCCACTTGTGTACATAAGTTCTTTTACTGCCAAGACTGATGTATAGTATTTAGATTATGCTGTACTCAGGGCTACCATACTTTGCTTCTTTGACATCCATGAGACCAGGTTGCCACAAAAGTAGACAGCAACTCCAGAACCACACTTTCTGTCTTTGGATTCTCTGACACAATCGGCATCTGAATAGGCATGAAGAGATCCATCTTGAGTTTTCTTGTTGACTAATTTCAGATCTTGAGTCGCCTCTAAATAGCACAACACTCGTTTTCCAGCATTCTCCATAGTTGGTTTCATGCTATGTCAAGAAACGTACTTAAGAAGGAGCCTGCAAAAGATATACCTCGTCTACTCGACAAGGGCAAGCACATCAGACTCCATACAAGTTCTCGATATGGCACTTCTAGTGTTTTTCATAATGTTATACTTGAAAACCTATTTCCATTAGGGTACTTGGGTTCCTGCAGTCTGCCATTTTAAATTTCTTGAATATATTCTGCACAAAGCCAGACTTTGAAATATAAGTAGCATCTTCTTTTCTTTCTTTTTCAGACCCAAATCACTTTTGGTTCACCCAGATCCTTGGCATTGAATTCTTCCTCCAGGACTTTCGCAATATTACATTCTTTGTCCACAATTAGACAGTCACTCACAAATATCACACCCATTCATATGTCCCATTGTACAGACAGAAGTCATTCTTAGAGCGTTCGAGTCCTAGACTTACGAGGAATTGTGTATCCTATCTTTCCAGCAACGAGGAGCCTCCCGCAAGCAATACAAAGCCTTCTTCAACTACGATACACCTCTCTATTGTTTGTTCCTTCAGGTGGTTTAATGTACACTGTGTTCTGTAAGTCTCCATTCAGGAATGCCGTGGAATAGTCCAGATGTCGTAAGTCGAGATTCTCCTGAACAGCTTTCGACTACATCATTCTTACTGTCGACATCCTTGCAACTGATGAATAAATGTCTCTGCAAATGTTTTCTTAATATCCCTTTCCTACAAGTCGAGCGAATTTTAACACAGTTTTATTTAGTCTTGAACACCCATCGAGTATCAATATCTTTCCCACTAACGGGAAATTCACACAGAGTTCACACATTTAAGTTTTCCAATGCAGTTAGCTCCTTTTGTACAACTTCATGCCATCCCTCATTTTGCTTTGCTTCACTTGATTCTACTGGATCATCTGCACACAAAAGTATGCTGCAATCTATTTTAAAATTATATTTTTTATAGTCTATTTTTTAATTATATATTTTATAGTCATGGCATCCAGTCGGTTTTTTTACTTGTCTTCTTGATTCTTGGATCTTCTGATTTGTCTTCCTTAAGCCTGTTTACTCTAGTAACTGTTTGCCATTTGGCGCATCAATTTCCGTTGTATCTTCTGCTGCCTTAACTAGCTTTTCATTATCTTCAACACTGTGGTTTGATCCAAATTTCAAATAATTTTCGTCAAAGGTTTAATCTTAGAAACTGTAGTTTTTCCTGTTTTGGGGTACCAAATTCTGTATCCAATGGCATTGTATCCGACCAGAAGAAATTCTCTGACTCTTGGATCCAGTTTGTTATCCTTTGGGAGAACTACTGCTCATGATTTACTGACAAAAATTCTAAGTTTAGTTAAGTCCAATTTTCCATGGTACAGTTCTGCTGGAATATTACCAAACATTGTTTGCATTGGACATATATTTAATTGGTAGGAGGCAGTTCGGACTGTCTCTCCCCTTAAATATTTTGGCAGTCCTGTTTCAACAACAAATGTGCGTACTATGTTTGTGATGGTCCGTATCACTCTTTCACTTTTTACATTCATATACGGGCTATGACATACTTTATATTCTAATGTTATGCCACTTTATAACAAAAGTTTTTTAAATTAATTTGACGAGTACTCACCGCCATGTGAGCGGTTTGTTTGGTACCAAATATTGCCTCCAATCTTGTAATGTATTACACTAAGTTTTCTGCTGCCTTATATTTTGTAGTCAATAAATAGACACTGCAGCAATGTGAGTAATCATCAACAGTTACATGAAATACCTTCCCAATTTATGTTTTATGGAGTTATAGAACCTTCAAAATTAGTGTGAATGCATTCACTTATTTTATAAGATCTTGGAAACTGCACTTTCTTAAATGGCAAACGCGTGGCTTTGCCTTGACAACATGGCCCACATACATTTCTTGATGCTATCAAATTTATTTTCTTTAAACTGAAACTATTCAAATAACCTAAGAGTCTGTGCCACGAATTGTCCTCTTACTTTATGTTACAATGATCATTGTTTTCAAGAACGAAGTGAGCAACATATAATTTGCCTGTTGTTACACTCTTCACAAATGTCACTACCCTTCAAGATTGTAGCTTTGTACCCCGAAAACAAGAAATTCAGGCCTCTATTATTGATTTTACTGACGGACAATAAATTACAATACCGGCCTGGAACTATCAGGTACTTTTAGAGTAATTCTGCAAATTCCAGTATACGGTCTCAAGTTAAATTTTTTATTTGTTCGTAAAATGTTATAATTTGCAATTTTGATGTCTACTGGTATTTTCAATACTTTAACACTTTCCATGTGTTCAAGTAGATCTGCTTTCACCAGGTGATCGCTGGTACCACTATCTAAAATGAATTTCTTCTTGAAGATGAATCGCCTGAGAGTAATACATCTTCAGACTTATGTGAAGCAATAAACACAATGCATCGATTTTCTTTACTAAGATGTGCTTTACTTTGGCTACGATCCTTACCTCTATAATTGTTTATTTCTCTATGGCACGCTAGCCTCTGAACGAACCAAGAGCTGCATTTTTCTTTGGACAATCTGCTATGAAATGATTATTACTGTTGCACTCATAACACCTTTTTGATTTTCGAAACTTGATGTCTTGTATGAGCATCCACTCAAATCTTTGTTTTCTGTATGTGCATTTTCCATATTAAATTCTGCATCCAGTAAACGGGGTTTCACAAACTCCAAGGCTGTATCTGTGTCCATAGATATACGTTATAAAATTACTGTAGCATTCAGGCATTATCAATAGCAAATGGTATAACTTGTCATCTTGAGGTAACTTTGCTACCATACTTTCTAGGTCGTGTATCAATCCATCGAATTTTATGAAGTGTTCCTGAAGTGATAATGTAAATTTTAAGGACAGAAGCTTCTTTCAAGGAATAACGTGGAAATAGTACTTTTCCTCTCGAAGATTTTCTCCAAGGCGTCCTACATTTGTCTGGCTGTTTGCATGTCTCGCACATAACCGATATGTGTATCGTAAATACACTACAGTACTTTATTCTTTACTTTGGCTTCTGTTGCATTATAAGCCTTACTTTTTTTATCATTCATTTCCGACTGTGGTTTATGGTCATCAAGAACCCATTTCACACCTTCGTCGTATAATAAAAACATTACACTAAATTCCCAAGTTAAAAATTTCTTGTCTGTTAACTGTCGAAGTGTCGGTACTTCCATTTTCTTATCGTTTCCAATTTTTGGACTGTGGTTATAAGTTTTAAAATATTTTACCTGCACACATCACGACACAGCTATCCGCACAAACCTTTTTTTCACAGTGCAAGCATTAACATTAGTAGTAGGATTTGGGAAAGCCTGGGACAAGGGCGTGGCCGTAGGATCGTAGGATTCTCCAGCCGCCATATTGCTACGTCACCCAGCTGCCATCTTGGATGTCATTGACCCTCCACCCTTAATCCAAGTAAAGTTTGACCTTGACCTCAACCCCGAGGACCTTTGATACCTAAACCAGAAAAAACATAAAAAATTCCAACAAAATAAAAAATACTAAAAAAAAAAAAAAAAATTTTTATTTATTTAAAAATTATTTAAAAGATAATTAGAAATGTCCCATTTTTTACAGAAATGCTGACAAGATTCAGTGACCCGGAGTTAGACAGGAGACAGGGATCTATGACTCAATGGTCAGGAGAGCAGTACGTATGATAAAAAAATTGCAAAAAAATAAAAATAATTAAAAAAATTATCATGAAAAATTTAATTAAAAATCTTTTACAAAATTAAAAAAATCGATAAAAATTTTCTAATTTTAAAAAAATCCTTGTTAAAAATTATTCTAATCTGGTGGCCATTTTTCCCTTTCTTCCTTCTGAATTTCCCTATTTCCCAAAAAAATTTATAAAAAATTTTATTAAAAAACTTTCATTTCCTGAGATCTCCCCCAACACGACCAATTATACTCCTCTGTTCAAATCCTGCAGACGACTGACTCCCTCGCACCCACTCCCCTCACCAATACTCACTTCAGCATCGTGTTTTTTTTTGTTTGCCACTTGTTTACATGGTACTGGAGGCAGCCATTTTTGTTTATATATTATTTAAGGCCATCATCTTTGTGTATATGTTATTGGAGACAGCCATCATGATTTTGTCGTTAGCCATTTGTTTACATGCTACTGGAGGCAGCCATATTTGTTTTTATGTTACTGGAGGCCTCAATATTTGTTTTTTAGTTCGTCATATGATTATACATTACTGGAGACCGCCATCTTGGCAGGCGACCATTATATTGGTGGGCATAATCCATTCTCCATATTGAAAGACAATGACCATATCCTTGACCCCATGACCTTGATTGACCTTGAAAACAAAAGCTCGAGAATAAATAGGTAAATGTAAGCATGCTTGGTGCCAGCAAGCTGTCGGCCCTTATAATTACAGGAATAAAATACTTTAAAATTTCCACCCTTTTTTGAAACAGATATTTCAATCAGCAGTATACCTACAAGCATTTTGCGAGACTTTTGAAGACAATTATAATTTATTAAATATAAATTTTGTATTTAAAATTTAAAGCTGTTTAATTAAAATAGAGGTTTTTATTTAATTATATAATTATACATATAGTACCATATTTTTGAATAAAATATATTTATTTTCTTCATAATTTAAAATTATAATCCGATCAACTAGGAAAACATGAATTAAAACACAATCTCATTCACAGGCATTTCTTTATTCAATTAAATTATACAGTTGCTAAGACCCTCAAAAAATTAAAATGTTCTATGGCTGATCTGCTTACCGCACCTATCACACAAATATGACATTCAACATAGATTTTTATTACATTAAGAGCGCTCATGTCGAGGGAGCATTGCTGCTTTGCATGAATGTCTTTCACAGAAGCAACATATGTAATGTCGGAATGTTTCAGCAGACGCTGCTGGAAACTGAGGCCAATAATCCATTTAGCGATGCCAATAGAGCTGCTGTAGGTAGTCCGTTCATAGAAGTCATTGGCACTGTCGACGTCATGTCTGAGTACATCGATTGCTGAACTGCTGTAGGTGACTTACCCGAAGAAGTCGACGGTGCTGTCAGCACCATGTCTGAATATGTCGATGTTACTGCACTGGTGGAAGTAGATGCTTCTAGTAACGTAGCCATCTCATCTGAAGAAGTCGGTGGTGAGAAACCATTGGTGGGAAATATCCACTCGATTTTAACGCAACTAGCAATGGATGAACTGGCGTATATGATATCCGAGACGATCCACCTTTCACGACAGCCGTTGTCAAACTAAGACTCTTAGCTTACCTCCTTCTGCTTATATACGAGTAAGCAAGCCCATGAAGTCATATTGGCATTGAACAAATCGCATTGCGAATACCAACCAGCCAATCAACACAGCACACACCAGCATCACGATTGTCATGTGATTGCAGCTGACCAATCACGTACAAGCACTGAGATATCACACGTGCATGAGTCATTCTCTAGGTCTTGAGAAGAGGGAGGGGGAGACACTCTGTAGGAGTCAGTCGGTTTAGATTGTCCGCAGAGGGATACAAGGAAAATAGTTCCAAAAATCTTATTGAAGTTAGAAACGCACCTGCTTTGTTCCATTCTCAATTGCATTTGGCTGTGCATGATTCCGAGTGCATCTCCTCTACTGTCATCTTAAATCTATCAACAAGTTTATTCGAGTCTTCGGTAAACATGTAGCCGGTGTTCTCGAAATCTTTTACCTTCTTCACACGACTTGTCGAAGGACACTCGGTGAAATGTGTGGGAACGTCAAGAGAATCATAATCATCTTCAACACTATCACTAACGTCATAGTAATAATCAATTTCTCTTCATGCTCGTCTTCACGTCCCGCTTCATCCCCAATATCAAGTTTACTTGTAGCAGGAGTTGTATGTTCATCAGTATTTAGAGTTGATATACGTTTATTTTAAATTTTGTCGTCTTCACGCGGACATCTTGCAAGTGTATATTCCGCACGAACCTATTGTGAGGCACCCATTCAGTCTTTAGCATTAACACTCTCGGTCAAAATTCTCGGGATCAAGGTGAAGGTCAAAGGTCACACTGGTCGCGGGGTGAAAGCTCAATGACATCCAATATGGCGTCCGGGTGACGTAACAAGTGGCGGATGCCGATTTCTATATCCTGCGTCCCACGCCTTTGTCCCAGACTTCCCCAAATCCTACTACTAACATTCTTCTTCACTCTCAGGCTAGACAAATAACCTTTTAATCTTTTATTTTAATAAAGATTCATGTCACACTTGAAAATAAACACAACATGTAAGCCGTTGGTTGTTACTCCGAGCAGTCCTAAGTACTCGTAGATAGTGCAGCATTCTAGTATGATATATACTACACTCTAACACAAGAAATTAATATCAACAATTAAAAAATAAAACTAGGTTCGTAAGACCCTTTAGAGCAGCGGTAAGCTCGTTGGACTTATATTTCAAAGGTCGTGAATTCGATCCCCACAAGGGATGGCACTGGCTTTTATTTTTCCATAAATTTTAATACAGAATATAAATAGTATGTCGGATTTAATTGTAAAGCACAAAAATGTGTAACTTTAAAGAGTTTAATTTACGAATAACTCATTTACTTCCGCAAGAGTCTTCGTTGGTCGCTGGAATTTATAAACCACTAGCAAATCTATCTGGCATTGCCCGGATATAAATGGGCAGTAAGAGATTAACGGCATTGTTTTATGGGTTTCCAACATAATATGTGCCCGAAATATACATGAAACTATTTTAGGGATTACAAGCCCAATAAAGGATGGAGCCCATTTTGGCTATCACATTATTTTAACGTGGGTACTGAAGGCCATCCCCTGATAAGTTTGGCCCACATCCATAAACAATATAAAATTGAGATAAACGATCCTCTTTTAGAAAATTTTCGGTTTGCACAATAAGAGAAGGAGACAATTTTGGCCAAGTCAAAATTTAATTTTAATTTGGTATTGGAGGAATCTGCCAAATTTTGCCGTGATCCGTCGACCGTTGTAGAATTGAGAAATACGTCTTTCTGAGGAAATTTGGCTGGTTTGAGGACCAATGAGTGTCGGAGCCGATTTTTAAGTTCGCGGTACTTTCTTTTAAGTTTGGCACTGACGATCATCTCTGCTAAAATTGGTCCACATTCACCAAAAAGTGTATAATTGTGACACACATTACTGTTTCAGAAAATGTGAGGTGTTTCAACCCAATGGGGGTCCGGATACCATTTTGATCAACAGAGGATTTTAATTTGATAACTCAAGGACGTACAAAATTTGGTACACATCCGTCAAACAGTGTTGAATTTAGATACACGACTCCCTTTTTCAAGATTTTTTTTAAACCAAAAGGGGCCGGAGCCCATTTTGGCCTACGAATTATTTTACGTTTAGTACTGTATTTATGTTGAGTAATGTTTATTTTATGTTTAGAATGTACATATACGAACCTGTTTTGGGGGTTTCGGGATGTTTCGGGTCTATTGGACGGCAGAATTCTATTATGGTGTACAAAGTTTTGTAAATTGGGTACTGAAGTACATACAATAGAAGGTGGGATATAGATTCCTAGGTTGTAGACAAGATGATACTACAGGAAGCCAGATAGAGGCGTATTCCTGTTTTACTTATTACCTCAAAGTGTCATGAATTAGCATTATGTACACAGATGGTGTACATTTCACTTCTCAGCCACGATTCGAAAGTTAGAAACACACACACACACACATATATATATTAACTAAGAAAATGACACGATTAAGATTTAGCATTACATCAATAAAAAAACTTACATATTCTATTCAAAATTGCCTTAACAGGTTTATTATGTGAGGATAATATATTTCATTACATATTCTCACCAAATTATTTTCTTTTGTTTGCTTTTTTAGTCTTTTTTCATTAAGTCCAGTAATTAGTCGAGTACCCTCAATTACATATCTTTAAGATCATATTTTTGTATATTTTTATATCAACAATATTTTTTAAAACCAAAGTTATTATTTCTTGTCTGTCCAGGACAATTTCTTATGAAACAATTTTATGTAATGTAGGGTGGGAGTCCAAAAAGCGTAGGAATATACCGATTAGGTCATGCAGCAGGAGAAACCAGAAAAATTAATTTTACATCTGTTATTTTATTTTTAATTGCCACTATGCGACTGCCGCGAGTTACAGTTGTACTATGGCCAAATGTCCCTAAATGAATGATCCGAAAGGATAGGGGGAATGATAATGAAAGCCTGTGAGGAGGCAATTCCCCAGACAAAGAGGAAACTGGCCTATCATACCTGGTGGGATGATGAGTTTGAGGTGATGAGGAAAGTGGTTAAATACCTCAGAAATAATTCAAAAGGCCATATCACCCAGTGGATCGGCAAGGAGCTGTGCAGCGGTACAATGTTGCGAGATGGGAGTACAAAAGAGTTCTGAGGAAGAAAAGACAAATAGCGCGGAGAGAGTTAGTCGCAGATATGGGGAAAAGAAGACCCATAGGGTTTGGTCTACCGGATGGTGACAGAAAAGGTAAAGAGCCCAAAGGGGCTGCCTGCACTTGAGGATGATGGACATTTATTGAAGTCACCCGAGGAGATCACAAGGCACATGATAGAGTTTTTGCTGGCAGATGATATCGGACAGGGGAAACGGAGCATCACCTCCAGATACGGGCAGTACAGCAAACGCCCATCGAAACAGAGGAAACTGCGCCCTACTCCTTACAGGAGTCGGAGAATGTGGTCAAGAGAACCAAGTTCAGGAAAGCCCCAGGACTGGATCGTATGGCAGGGGCAATGTTCCTCCGGTCATATCTGAGGATACATGAGGAGTTATTAAATCTGTTCAATAACTGCTTACAGGAAGGTACTTTCCCTGTGGTGATTACGAAAGTCATCCTTATAGTGATCTATAAGGGGGAAGAAAGAACCCGAGAAAGATATAATCCTATAGGCCTATAACCCTAATAATAATTTTGGGGACATCTCTGGACCGTTTACTAAATAGAAAGTTAATGGAATACTTGGACGTAGTCCTGGGTACCCACCCTAAGCAATACTGGTTCGTACAAGGTAAAAGTACAAAAATGGCAGTTATGGAAATAGTCGATCAGTTGAGAACCTACGACCAAAAATACATAATCGTGATATAATTGGATACATCTGGGGCGTTTTGAAATGCATTCGTGGCTGCAGATTCTGGGGCAACTGCCATTGTTGGAGTGTCCCATGATCATGCATGGATTAGTAGAAAGCTTCCTGAGAGAAAGACATGTGCTCTAGAAATGGGGAAGCATAGAGAGGAGAATGTGCATTCCAAGGGCCACCTGCAAGGGTCAGTACTTCGACCATTGTTATGAAACGTGATCTTCGAAGGGCTGCTTAGGCTGGACCTCCCGCATGGTTGTATGATTTATGGTTTTGTAGACGATGGACTATTACTCGTCCTGGCCTGGACGAGGAGTGAACTGTAACAGAAAGTGTATAGTGCCTAGCAGAGTATCGAGGGATTTGCTGAGAAGTCTAAATTGGACTTCTCAGCAGAAAAGATGAATGGAATAAAGCTAAAGGGAAACTTGAAGAGAACTCCATTGATCAGGTTCCAGGGCAGAGTGCTTAAGATGGTCAACTTAGGAAGTCATCTAGTATTCCATGCTTATGTTGTCTATGCGGCGAATAAGCCCTGTAGGGATGTTCCAAAAGCTGAGAGCAGTGGCTCCTACTAACTGGGGACTCGGATACTGGACATTAATGTTGATGTATATACCAGTGTTCCTGTCCATTCTTACATACGTGTGTGGGTCATGGTTCCAGAGGCAGACGGAATCCATGGAAAAATTAAGATTATAAGTGCACACAGATCAGCTCTTTTGGGGGTCACGAAAGCTTATAGAACATCCTCGAATGAAGCACTGTAATTGGTTGCAGGGGTAATCCCTTTAGATCCACTGGTGAAGGAAAGAGGTAAAATTGCCAGAAGAAAACGAAAAGGTATTACCTCGGAGGAGATCAGGGCAACGAGAGAGACCACACTGGCAACTTGGCAGACTATATGGGAGAATTTGGAAAAAGGGAGAGCCACCCACAGGATCTTCCTAAATGTCCAGGAGAGACTGAAGCTGGCTTGCGGTGAGCCGTTTTCCGGCCCATTTCTGACCGGGCATGGGAACATCCGAGCAAACTTGTTCTCAATGAGCCTGATTGGCGACCCCAACTGCGTGGTGTGTGGGTGCCTGACATTCCAGCCCATGCATTGGAGTGCCCCAAGACACAGGATATCAGACGTAATTCGAGGGAAAACATGGACCTCTCCACCTCGGGGACATGCTTAGGGACAGGAGCATGCTCAAGGAAGTCATAGGATATTTTGCTAGGATCGGCAAGAGAAAGGAAAACTTTGATGTCTGGTCGATGGGTTGCCGGTTGAGTGATGAATTCGGACACAGCGAGGGTAACGATGACTCTCAGAATGGGTGAACATATCTTTCCGAGAGTCGTGGTACTGGACGAGTGTGAAGAGGGTCCTCCTGCCTCACATGCAACAGGAAGCCAAACAGCATTTTGTTCCTCTGCATGGATGTAATTATAGACTGAGGAAACAGGGAGGAGGCTGGAGCCCCCTTTTAAATTCCTGCAAAGGAAACAGTAAACACAAGGTAGGGGAAAAGTTGACCAGGCACAGAGTTTGCCAAACCCAAAGTCAATCCATAGAACTGAGTTTCGCTGCATACTTTGAGCTATGTGGGGCTCACTCCTAAAAAATCGCTTACCATTGTTCACAGTCTTTGTGCACGCCTACTATAACTGCTCAGTGTATATATGGTCAGATTCTAGTGCGGCATTTTTTGGATTTTGAATCGACCCAACTTCCTGTAAATTTTTGTTTCTATTAGGTACCCGAGTTATGTGATAGCCATATGCAGACATGTGGCTCATGAAGTCAGCTGACAACACTGATGTCTGTGCTCACGAGGTTTACTATCAGGCAAGCTAACCTGAGCTCATATGTTGGCATTGGTCTAGGTGGTTTATACTTCGAAATTCTCATTTGCCAGAAACACTATTTACAACCTTTCTCCTTGCAGAACTTACCAGATGTGAGACCACTTAAGGCCGCAGCATTAATTGTGTCATGTCTGGCTACATTTAGTCTATATTTCAGAATTTTTCATCGGGATTACAACTGTACTATACAGAAGCATGGATAATAAGATTCTTCCTTAAAGCTATAGTGCGACAATTTCGTAAAGGTCCTCTGATACATACAAAAATTACCCAGGCCACTCTCCAAATAGGTAGGGTGAACCAACAAATATATTTCTGGACGGCATTTGATGTACTGTAGGACGCACGTTGGTCACCTCGTATCCAATACCTGTTACCTTTTCTTGATTGAAATGTTTAGTCAGGATTGACGGACATCTTGGAAATGCATACCTCAATGATATCACAAAACAACTTTTCATACTTCCCCCATGATTACCAGGTCGTCAAATCATTGATCAGCCATTATCAACTAGTTTTCATACATTTTACACACAACTTTTTCAGACTATGCTGGCCAGGAAATTTTCGTTTATGTCTTCTAGAAACTTTATTCGTTATTGTGTTCTTAAATTTATTATGCGTTTTCCATACAAGCTGAAAACTATTTCTCAATTTATATATGATATTTCCAAACCCATTTTACGCCCAACTCAATTTACTTTCACTAGAATATATTTCACTTGCTTCTTTACCATAAGGCCCAGACAAATTAAGAAAACCCATACTCACAAGTCTTATATTTGTTTGCCCACCTGTCAATCAACCAAGTCAGTACATTTATATGCAGTTCAAGACATGACTGCTGAATATTTTCTGGCAGCTCGCACATGTTTTGTAGCATTTAGGCATCTCTGCTTTGATTCATAAGATTGTGGCATTAATTTGATTCGTGCTGCCTTACATTTGCGAAAAACCTAGGATAATTTCATCAAATCATACATTTTTCGAGAGTGTTTTCAATATTGTTCCTCTGCCCACCATATAAAGTTTCATTTCAACTCACTTACAACACCACATCAAACAGATATTTGGAGGTAACTAAGAAATCAAAAGAACATCATGAAGAAGGTAATGAAAAATCAAGTGGTGTCCTTTGAAGTGTTTATTACAGTTGCAGCTTGGAGAGGTGTGGCAGCTTTAAACTATCGACCTTTGACTCTCTTATATAAAGATCAGATTGAACTTACAGTCCAAAATCCAGGTATTTTTTGACTGGAAGGCCTCTGTTGAACTATTCTGAGGGGACTATACTCGACGACCTGAGTCACCTTCAGTAATAGAGATGAATACAAACTTTCACATCTTGAGTACCCCACACACGGCCGCGCCGTGGAAAATTAACTATTTCCAAACAAAAATAGTTTCTTGTGACTTTGCACATATGGAACTGCATAAAATTCCACAATTATGCTGGTGTTTCTCTCGAATGGTGTAAGGATGCGTGATATTTCCTGACACAGAAACTTTGTCATTGCTCCAGTGTTGTCACAGACATGAGTCGTTACAGAAGATTCCAAGTTAGAGTGACATTTACCGCGCCGACCTGTTTCCACGAATCGGCGACCGGAGCCAGAGATTACTCTCGTCGCTTGTCGCTGTTACACTATCATGGCTACTCTGTCATGGTCGCTGTCCTGCATAAATGTGTACAGTTCCTTACATGCAGCGTCACTGGCAATGGCCAGTATTAAGCAGAAAGCCATGACGGTGAGGCCTTGCTAGCTACGCTACGCGACAGCTATTCAGTAGGCATGGTATTATTGGCTTGGTAAAATATAAGAGGCTAAGTTTCTTGTTATACCTAAGTGTTTAATTTGTAGTCGCAAGATATTTACAACATTGCTTGTATTTTTTAAATTCTCATGATACTCAAGTACTATAGATTTATTTATAAAGTACTGCTGTTCAGTGTTCCAAATTTCTAATTCCCAATGTTCTAACTCCGAAATATTATACCAAAACACGACATCACAAAAATATGAAATATCCACAAATAGTATGAAAAAAAACAGGCATAAAAATAAACTAGAAACAAAATCGATAGAATATGACACATAACTATGTGGGCGTAAAATAAGAAATAGTAATATTTGGAATCTTCAAATTTCATTTACATAAAAAATAACCCAAAAAATTACCCACAACTTTAAACAATAAATGTTAGGGAAATTTCAAATATATTAAGCTGTTTCTTTTGTAAAGTTCGTCAAATAAATTACAGACACATATGTATAGTACAACCAATTTTCTAAAAATACATCACAAAGTTTTAACTGAGTTAATTATAACCCAAACCATATATTAACGTGGTTTGCAAAATAAGCTGTCCACAGAAGGTTAAAAAAAAAAATAAGGGAAGATGACAAGCAGTGACAAAGTCACCACTTTTTGTCACTTCGAATTATGTGTCAAGTGTCAATGGTTGTCACCGTTTCGGAAATGTTGACACTATTCCCATATCTAGTAGAAGTCTTTCTTGGTAAAGGCAACTGGTGAGATTGATAAAAATCGATTTCTAATAGAGAATTTGTACGACCAACTTGCGAGCTCCATTTGCTCTCTCTGGAAATTGTGCTTTAATTTGTATATGTCGAACTGGTATTTTAGGCGGAAGAGAAACGCTACCTACATTCAGTATCATCTGTGTTTTCGTGTTTGAGTGAAAAACATCTAATACACATCTCTTCATTTCTGTAGGGATGAACACATGGCTGGCATAAATGTTGTATGTAGGGCTAGAACTACACAACCATAAGGAAAACCGATTTTTTCAGTGGTTTTTCAAGGTATTGGGGCAGTATGTTAGACTCGTGCCCATCTAGGGATAAAACCCGATCCTCCAAAAATAAGACAGTGTGTCACGTCTCCACTGAACACCCACAAATCATTAAACACTTTCCTGTACAAGCCACTATCATTACATTACACTGTAACTCATACAACCAATTTCGATCACCAGATCACACTCATTTCGTCCACTGCCAAAACTGTTAAGAAGAGTGCATTAATAGGTACCGACGACATATGCTGAATAGCAACGCATGCCAAACGAATCCAAGTTTGCTTGAATAAAAAAAGTATGTATTAAATTCTTCATTTTCTTCAATATTTTAACTATATACTTTGTAAAAAAGACTGATTCCGAATTTATTTTCACCGCACTTTTGTACAAAATATTGATTAAATCCATCAGGCAGGTATTTAGAGGTAAAGCAAGAAATAAAATGTGCCATTATTACATAATTTAATTGAGTAGAGTGCATCTACTACATGTAATATAACATAATAAGATATTATATTCTCTTGGTATAATTGGTTATGTAATATATGTTATATATATATATATATAATATATATATATATATATATATATATATATATATCAAATTTAAAAAATAAAAGTTTTACTTTTTTAATTTGAACAATGGAGAAAGTATTAAATGGCAGCTTATGGTAGTGCTTGTACTTCGGGAGCACCAGTAGGTAACCTAATCACTGCATGAAAGTGATCATGCATCTCCTTTCCATCCATACCATTCATATCACTATGAATGATATCTATGTCAATCAAATTATGGTATCAGCAAACTAATCAAGATCTTGTTCATCTTCCAACGAAATAAATAACCAAGTTAAGACCAACCAACAAAGTGAAAACCATCTCAAAGCAAACAGTTACAAACTTCCCTCATTTGTGAGCACTGAAAAGGTGATTAACTAGGCTATGTTTGACTGTAACTTGGGCAAAATATTTTTTTTCTTTTCTCAGAATGCCCAGAGTTGTACCTATTACAAAGTTTTATAAACAATGTAAAAATATATGAAAAGGGTTAAATCTTTAAATATTTTACAAAATGCAAAACACTCTTCTTTTTACAATAGTACTGAGCTCAGGTGTTACATATTAACAATTAAATGCCCGTGTTATAAAATAAACAATAAAACATATATTTTTCTTGTTAAGTTTTCTATATGCCTACCCTCATCGCTCCCACTCTCTTCTCAGCAATCGGCATCCCACTGCTCCTCAGTAGCCATCAAGTTTCCTGAGTTCGTTGTTCAGGGAGTTTAGGAACCTTTCAGAAGGATGGCTTCGTTACTTGCTAATAAAAATTCAAAATTTCTTTGACATAGCAGGCCACATCGCATTGTCTCAAGGCAACCGCCACCCACGTGATGATGAGCGGTCTTTCAGAGAGGGGAGGGGAAAGCATCATACCGCCGCCAGCTGGCCACTTTGCATGTCACTTGCGGCGAGGACGGATGTTCACGGCCGACGTCCCACTATGGGAGAGGTACGACTGGACATCCTCAGGTATATTTCGTCACACGTCTGCCGACACCCTCATAGGACACGAAAACCAACAAACTTCGTTGACTTAGAGAACTATGTGCTTTTTCAGGCACGCCATCACAATGCTATAAGGGCTATACTGGTTGTGTGCTAATGTAAATAACACTTAGGAAAGTTCAAAATGTCTTCCATCAGTAGCAAGATATCGTGTGTATCTTTGTCCAACAGAACCATGAAGAGTGGTTGCAGCTTCCATTGGAGTAGTTTTACAGGCAGCCACAATATTATAACTCTCATGCGTTTTTCAGAGTTCCCCACAGATAAAATTCTAATGGCGTTTAATATGGGGACCTGGGTGGATACTTAAAACTTCCTCGTCAGCCAATCCCGCACCCAACAAATGTTGCATCCAGGAGTGGCTTTTCATTTCTATGGTAATGTGGTGGTGCACCAACCTGCTGGGGAAATCATCATATGGGTAGAGGTTGTGAACAGCTGGAACAATGATCTCCTGCAATATGGCTCAATAACTTTCAACTGCAGCCATTTGATAAAATAAGAATGACTCCACAAGTCCTCTGGCATAAATACCATTCCACACTGTCAAACCAGGAAGATTAATTGCTTGCTCTACCGCAATGTGTGGATTTTCATTGGCCCATTACACACAACTATGGTAGTTGAAATATCCAATTAATTTAAAGGTTGCTTCATCGGACCAAATAATCATGTCAGTAAAAGGTTCGTTCTTGTTACAAATGTTTATAACCCTCGAACTAATTTCACCATGCATTTATGGGTCATTTTCATTCACAGCGTGAAGTAATGTGAGGATGTAGGGCCTTCGTCCGTTGAAGTTCTCTTCCTGCAGCACTATTCTTTCTTCACAACACACATAGTTCTGTCCTTCTCAAACTTGTCATACAATCTTCACATTGTTTCAAGTGACTGATTTGCAGTATCGAATTCTGCCTCCATCGTTTCTGCACCTCAATCTTGTTATCGCATTCTCTATAACATTTTAAAATGTACCGATGTTGTTTGAAAGAAAACCTTGTCACCTTCGCCATTTCCTCTGTAATTTGTAATGCTGATGCTCGCGGTTGCAAACACAAATAATAAAAGCAGAATAGCTACATTCACCCGCTCACACCCAACATTATTATTACAGCATCAAATACCCACAGTTCCATAAGATTGTCTTCATTCGTTACTTTGTTAATAACCTACAAAGAGTATAAACAACTATTATTGTAATCATGATCATACGCACATACGTGTGTGTAGTATTGACAATATTCTGCAAAACCATCACTGTATTAAAGATAAGTTATAATTTGAGCGAGGAACCTAACAAAACTTGGAGGAAGAAATCATGCCGATTTGTATAAACTATGACTGCCATTACACTTAGGCATGTGAAGATAATGAAGTACTCAGCTTTTCATAGTCATTCTATGTACACACCAGTACTCTTGATTATGTAATAAAGCCGACCAAATTATTGGCAACCAGATAAGCAAGACAGAAATTAGTGCAAATGGTGTTCAAAATAACAAATCATCAAACATTTCATTCAGGGTATTTATTTAAAA
This sequence comes from Dryococelus australis, assembly GCA_029891345.1. Lineage (NCBI taxonomy): Eukaryota > Metazoa > Arthropoda > Insecta > Phasmatodea > Phasmatidae > Dryococelus > Dryococelus australis. Next base: position 214,255,224 of record CM056994.1, read on the forward strand.
TTAGTCTTTTAACGAACTCTGTCGGGACTTCATGTGAATTCTATAGGACAAATTCATTGAAACTTATTATTATATACAAAATTATGCTGCATCACAAAAACTATGTCGGCATTTAGGTATACCACTATCTGTCTGACCACTATTGCTTATTCGATTCTGTGCCATCTAGCATTTTCTGTGCCCCCTCCTCCAACAATCATCTTTCTTACAACTGCACGTGGAAAAACATATAATAACAATGGTACGATGCTAAAGAGAAAGTCGGTCATTCCAATTCCTGTTAAGAAATTGTTGAACGTCTAATAGATGCATATATTACCAGCAAATACCTAGCACCTACTATAAGGTGAGCTTGTGAGTAAATATCATCCTCCTGGAAACTCTGGACCTACTACTCGGTGGATACTTGTTTAGCCAGTCTATTATCTATTAGGGATATATTGTACAGGTTTCAGATCCCTTGCAATGAAGAAGGTAATGTAGTGAAATGGAAACGCGATGAAAGTATAGCGCGCAAGTGCATACCAAGTAAACGGAAAACATTTCGGGAAAGACATAGGAAGTGCCATCGCTACCATCCACCAGCAGGTGCTTGCCCTTGGAGAGTGGACGAGCTGAAAACAGTCAGCCTGTGATCACTGCACAGAACGCCACCCGTCTTAAACACTGATGGAAAACACATTAAAATTATTGTGTGGACTAACGGCATACGACAAGCATGCTACTTGCGTCGGTTTGACATATGTATGTGCCGAAACGATTGACGAGTGTTATCTATAGGAATATGTTGCCCCTATCGTAATACATGGAGAATGTTGGATCATGATGTAGTAATGTTTTTTGTAGTATGGTCTTGTTCGAATGGGTTTAGTGCCATGAAACACAGATATGAAGTATTTTTGCCTAATTCAGTGATACACTGGACCAACCATCTGAAATTTAACCAGTTCATTTTCAGCATGGCAATGAGCCATTCTAAAGTCAATGGATAAAATTGAGTAGTCTATAGACACAATAATGGATGGAATCAAATGGGAATGTCAATATCCGGACCTTATATTCCAAATGAGCCCCATTTTTGTGAGTTTAAGAGCCTTTTGAACGTGCATACTGAACAGCCCACCGAATACAACTTAACTTTTCATAATTATAAAAGAGGAACCGAAGAGTATTACCGCTACAACTCGAGGCCAATTGGTTAAAGGTATTCCTCGAATAATAGAGGCTGTTAGAGTAGTAAAAGAGGGACCTTCAAAATAATGGCAACATATCAGTTCCTCGCCAGTACATTACTAAAGGTGTACCAGGTTAATGGTTACATAATAAAATCGTTTTCAAGCGTTCGCTACTAGATGATCAATCATTTGATGGCAGCATTAAGGATTCAGACCGGTGTAAAAATTGCATAAGCTCAAATTTAAAAAAAATTATAAACTGCCGAAATTTAGAAAGATTTCGAGTTAGCTCACTCTCAAGACTTTGATGTTGAGGGCCGCTCAAATATCTTCGCTCACAATCTCATCGAGTTAGCTTAACGTGTATAACGGTATCTTCGACTTTTTTTACTGTCCATTGCTGTAATTTAACTTGTAGCGTAGAAGAATTTACCATGGATTTTATCGTCACCTGGTTTTTATTTTAGTTGGTGTACAATTTCTAGAAGCATGGGTTCGTTACTTCCTGAATTATAATGACCGAAATAAATAATTACATAAATCTGAAAGATAATTGAAATACTGTTTTAAAGATCCACATGTTATGTGTTCCAAAACATGTACAATAACATTCTTAGGATGTGTAAAATGTATTATATATACACTGGTTGACACAAAAATATCCTGTTTCTCAAAATTAATTTCTCACATAGTTCCGTAAAATTGTTCATTTTATCTTCTCGAAAGCTAGAACAATATCCTTTTGTGGAGAATTCACAAAGGAAGCGGGTTTCATCTCTAATGGAGGCTGCGGAGTCTGTTCACAGGGCTTCACTTGGTAGGAGGTCAGTAAGTATACTAGAGCTGTCTTCACTTGCATCTGACCGAACCGCATACCTATGGACAAAATACACAACATTAAATGAGCTACAATTTGCGAAATTCCCAGACAAAACAGTTTGTAGGATATCGCAGATCTACAGTCCTTTCGTGACTTGCCAAATTCTTTGTTAGTTACTGCTTAAATACAGTACCGCTTGGAATAATTAATGGTGTTCACTGCCTCAAAGGAACCTTCTGACACAATAGTAAGTGTGCTGGAATTAGACATGTCCCGCCTACAAAAGAGGTAAAAGTATTCATCTGGCAGTAAATCATATTGATAATGATTCTCAGGCTTGCGAACATTTCGACATGGCAAATCGAAAATATTAAATATTGGGAATCATTGCTTCCGTATGTATTTATTTTTAAAGGTTTAATGAAAATGTGTATATTTTAATCTGATGTCAAACTCCCGTGGCGCAGCCGGTTGGTGCGCCACCGATGTGTGGTGCAGGAGGTTCTGGGCTCAAATCCTAGGCAAGGCATAAGTGTTTGTTTAAGTTAGGTCTTAAGTTAATTTGTTAGCAGTCCCCTCGCTGTAAAAATAACAGTAATTATACACACATATGTTTTTTGTAATTCCATATTTTTTAATGTGTAATTTGTAAAAACGATTACAGTGCGTGTAATTTTACACAAATTTTCTTAAGAATCCAGAAAGTACTATAAGTTTTTGGTGAAAATACACGAATGTATGGCTTAATAAACATATTTTGGTGTTAATTTACACATTTTGAAGTACATGTAAAACATACCATACTCTCTGTGTTAAAATTTCAAATTTTGGATATTTATGCCACATGTTCGTTGTATAAACATTTATTATTAGTGTAGTTGTAAATCTTCCATTGTTTAATTACCACGTGTAAGTGAAATTGCGTTACATTGTAGAGTACCTGTGAGCGTATATTTACAAACAAATTTTCGGTAATATTATATGTTTATGTGTAATTTACTCAAACGTGTACAGTATTTGCACTTTTGCACTAATGTTTCCAGGAATTAAAAGGTAATTACAAATATTTGTTTAAAACTTGCGATCTAGATCTAGGAAGCAGAACTACTTCGAACTTCATTAATGTGTTCAAAAGGAAAACTTAACTCCCACTGATGGCATACGTTGGCTTTCACATATAACTAGTTATTCTATATCTGTAGTAAATGGTTATCCACATTTTGAAGATAATTTGAATACTTAATTCTGTTAAACTACCAAGTTATAAAATGGAGTGTAATAACGCGAAAATTATAAAACTGCAACTACATAATATGTGAATTAACATGATGAAATTGCGAAATAACGTTTACTGATAATAAAATAGCTTAGTAAAAAAATGGAAAATTTACAGAAATTATTTCATTACAATTACAGTGAATCTGTGTTTTTGCTATCTAATAAGCAAAAGAGACACATACAGTGTGGTGAAATTACAGTTGCGATATCTGTGTAAATACACTTTCCGTGGAGAAAAAATACACGAAGGTTGCAATTTACTATCTGCAAAATAATTATTGTAATTGTACACCATTCAAAGTAAAATTAGTTGTACACTGGACATGTTATTGTACTAATTTTATTATGAATTTACTTGTACGTAGAGTAATAAAATATTGACATTCGTAGGTCTAAAATTACACCGACTTCAGTGAAAACATTGCTGCCACATGCATCAAGAGTAAAATCACACCAATTCTTTTAAAGTGCCGATTAGCCTTCAGTCATCACACCGGTGGTCAATAATAATCCCTTTACAATTCACTTTAAATGTGTACCTGAAATTACCAGTCAATCTACCACTTGTTGAGCAATTTTTTTTTTTGTGTCTTTGGGAATTAACCACTTTCTAAGAAGAATGCTGGAACAACCGTTAATAGTATTTGAAAATATACTTATTATTGTTTAATTTATATATCAATGTGGGAGTAGGAATGAGCATCACAAGCAAATTTAATTCATCGTCTATTCAAACACTCCACTTTACTGGTAGGCTTTTACGAGACTGCAGTAACAGCAAGTGGTGCAACGTATCTTATTTGTCTCACCAGAAATAATCCCAAAATACTTTTAAAGTTAATGATTTCCGTCCAAATGAATTAATGTGTATGGTAGATTCACAGAGGAATTTTGCTGTAATAACGTCTAAGTGAAATAATTTGCACATACACCGTTGCTGCACTATGTTGTCACAGAAAACCAAGACTGTGACATGAAAAAAGTATAGAAAACGAGCCAAGTGTGGGTGTAGTCAAAATATAACATTTCAACGTAAAATGAATCTCCCAGGGAATATTGTCAGATGAATGACAGCAAAGAAAATCCAAAATTAAAATTACCCAACGAATTATCGAACGGATTGAAATAACCAAGGACAACACAAGGATGACGACACAGACAAGTAGTTGCTTTCAATGAAACTGAAGATCTAAGACCGCAAAGACGAACACTGCAAAACTGGACGACACGACAATGGCGACACAGATGAACACAGTAGATTTTCTTAGACGAGCTTGTAGCGACGTTCAAGGAGCCGATATCTGCTCCCGTCTTTAGGAGGACTATTATATATTTTCCTTTATTTATGTTTGTATCGCTTGACCCTGATGGTCGCATCTCCTTCGTGTAGTAGATCACTGTGACGACCGCACGTGCCTAAGGGCCGCCAAGTGCGTGAGCAGACAAGCCGCCTAATTGATGCGCATGAGTATAGAACCTCCCTTGGTTAGTTTGTAGAAGGTATGTGACCAGCAAACGGGCTGATCTTCCATGATATAGGGTAGGCCGACCGAATCCTTCCAAGCCCGGTCACCCCAGTGAGCGGCCGATTTATCGCTCACAGGGGCGAGCAACAAATGAACATCTAGTTACCGAATAATGAGAAAAAATCATCAGGTGGACTACTATAAACATAAGATTGTGTTTATATTGTATAGACCCTTCTTTTTGCATAGTTAATGACAGGCAAGCTCTGTCCTGATTGGCTGCCCTCCTAACAGTGGTTCTCACAAGCAATAGCGTGCGATGTTTTAATTCGATGCTCAGTTTACTGAATACTTTCGTATTTCTGACAATAATTGCTGATTCTTTTATTTTATGTGACGAAATAGTGCAGCAACGGAGACTATTCAAAATATTTCTCTTATGCATTCAGCCCCATTGCTAGAATATTTCGAACAACTTATGCGTAATCATATACCTTTTAATCCCACGTTTAGAGACAGTTGGTATTGTTTGATTGTCCCTTTGCATACGCCACCATGTGCCGCCACGTCACGAAATTATGACATGCTAATAGGTGCGGTGGGAGTTAAATAAGAAATTATTCTGCATTCAACACAGCTAATTCCCTTCCCATTACAACATACAGTAACCTATGGATCGACCATAACGAGATCGAAACAGAAAATATGGCTAATACATAGAAGCTCTACGCAGTAGGCATGACTTTGATATCCAATTTATAAAAGTATATATATATATATATATATATATATATATATATATATATATATATATATATATATTTAACTAATGTTTTATTTACCTGGAGCTAGTTCCTTACTCTTAAAATGACCAAATTTTTTGAACATTTTACTGTTAAAACCGAAATATTATTACTGTATTGCATCCTGCAATTTAAAAGTTTCATTATGTTTCAACCAGTACTATTACGAAATAATGGAAAATAACACAGCTAATTATTTAATAACATCCTTAATTTAATTGCGATCATATGAAGTGTTCACTACATCATTCTGCTTTATCAGTGCTGAAAATTTCGTATCCACATTGGCAATTTATATTAGGCCTACTGATTTCTTTAGAGCCCTGTGTGTACAGTAAAATTAATTTGTTCATTACATAGAAATAAAATAAGGTTTTGCTATCAAGCGCTTCGATTCTTTATAATTCACTACAGCTTGAGTTCAAAGCACAGTTTATAGAGGGAACGACTGAAAATTATTAAATTTCAGTTATTAACAACATTTGTATTGATTCTGGTTAGACTTTTAAACCAATTTTAATAGCTAAACTTTCTTAGTGAACATTCCCTTCTTAAGTGACTTGTCTCTTTCAATCTATTACATATTGTTATTTAATTTTTTGTGTAAGAGCAACGTCTATGATAAAACCACTTTTTTAGATTAAAAACCACATGAGGATAATCATGAAAATCTTTCGAATATATATTGAATTTATTTTGAGCCTTAGAATTCCTCACAGACGTTGGGCTTAGCTGTATTATTAATTTACGCGACAAAAAGTGCAAATACTTATTTTAATCATAATCATCGTGAGTGAAATTCTTTCATAAACCATATTATCTTCAGCAATATAGATTTCCTGTAAAACCGAAATCGCCAGTAATTTTGTGTAAATTTCCAAATAGCTTGTACTTTGTATGGGTATTTCAGTTGTGTCTCAGTCTGCATAAATGTTTTCGTGTATACTTACGAAGTTGTCGCTTTATTAAGTGATATTATTGTGCTTCTATAATATACCCCACCTTTAATTAATGACAATAACATTTTCTTAAATGTGGACTGAATTAATTTTGCCCTTGTTCAACAACAAATCATTTGACAAGAGGAACAAATGGCATAACAGACATTCCACATATTTACGGTAATGATATCTTACCAATGCATATTCTTGGCCCCTCTCCAAACGGCATGTGTGCAAAATTTGAACGCTTGCTTTTGTTTGCAGGGCTGAACCTCTCAGGGTCGAACTTCTCAGGTTCAGGATATATAGAAGGATCTAAGTGGATGGCCAGCAATGGAATCGAAATTTGGTTTCCTTCTCTATAGTTATATCGGTCCCAGGGATTTTGAAGTCTGCCACACATTTCCGATCCAGTACTGGTAGGGTTGGATACTTGCGCATTGCCTCTGAAAAAAAAGAAAAATCATAAAGGTAGGGCGTTCTTCGAGAAATTCGCGAGAATAAAAGGCTGTAGCATAGTTATGAAGTTAGTATTAATCATTTATTTAATATGTTCAACAAGAATAAATATTCTTATTCAACCAGAAACAATGACACACAGCTGAAAACGTACATGGGTGTAGAACTACTGAGGATAATTATTTTTCAATTTATGAAGAATTTGGCCAGCACTGTAAAAAAAAAAATTCATTAATGGCAAAACTGACACTGATTTATGAATGATATAAAATTCTAAACATCACATTACAATAACCAAGCTTAGAAATATTTGTTGCGAATACTAAGAGGGTGATCATGTGACCTCATCCACAGACTAGTTTACGCACATTTGTTTTTTGATGCAGAAGTAATGTAGTGTTCACTATCACACTGCGCAGTCAATATCTTGTTGTACCGGTCGTCATGCTTCACCTCGAGGCCGTCATCGAGCGCCACAAATGCTTGCCATAAGAGGCATGATTATCAGGAGCTTTCCCTGAAGAATGTCATATGAAGGCAAGCCCACCGAGTTATGCTTATCTGCTGTTAACTTAAGTGTTCACTTAAAGTTGATTCACAAAAAAACACAGCTGAGTACAAGACATAATTTTCAATGTGTTAATTTCCCCGTAATTATTAGATATATGTAGTTTACGAGAATGATTGTTGCTTCATTGCTAGTCGGGGAGTCAAACTACCCTGGTAGTGACATGCGGAGAGAATATACTATAAAAATATGTTATTTTCGGCTATACAATTATTTCATCGGAATATAAAAGTCTGTAAGTGAATTATTCTTGTATTTCAAGTGTCATAGTAATCTTAACGACAACTGTTTACTTTTCTAACTTTTATATATGTATCTTGTTTTTAATTTGTTTTAATATGTTTATGTGAGTCCAAAGTGTTTTTAAACTGTGTTGTAAGTATCAAGGTCTAGTGAAAACGAATACACAGCAGAAGATTTGGTTTTAGTCGAAACGTTTGCCAAAATCCAGCTTTGGTTAGTGTGGGAGGTTGAGTGTGTGTTGACATTTTCTCGGCGAATAAATTTTGTCGAATTTTTTGTGTTTTGTTTTTTTAACTGAAGAGTGTGGATTTTTACTGGAAAGTATACTTGCAGTATTGGTGTGAAGAATTGTGCGGAATTCGCCCCTTTTTCTACATTAAAAAAAAATATGTTTTGAGCTTTTTTAAATATTAAGTGGGGAATCCATAATGTTATAGAGGCTATGAGAAGACAATTCCATAGGAAAAAAGTCAATAATGTAAGGTTAAGACCACTAATTTCATGAATTTCGAAAATCTGATATTAATTTAGTAAAAGAAAACATTCATCATCACCAATCCGTTCTGAAGCAAGCTTGGTGATTATGCTTCATTCCTCTAAGCAATTATAATTAGTGACATTAGTGGAAAGAAATCTGGAGGAAAAATGGTCCCCCATTCAGTTTTTCGGGCGGGGACTACTTTAATGTCAGCAGGCAAAACAAGTAAAGGAAAAACCAAATCACCGAAACATAGACAACAGATCTTTAATATATACACACATAGATGTAGGTCTCTTAAAGGGTAAGTCGGACTTACAGAAATGGAAAATGCACTCCATAAAATCAATTGGAATATACTTGGCTTCAGAGAGGTTAGAAGACCAGAGGAAGAATGTATTGAACTTAAATCCGTCACATATTCTACTACTATTGCGGAAAATCAGCGGGAAAATTAAATGGAGTGGGCTTTTTGATAAATTGATGTATGAAAGATAAAGTAGTACTGATAGAAGACATTTCAAATCGAGTCGCAAGACTGGTTCTACGAATATCAGATCGATACAAAATACAAATTCAACATCTACTGACGCTGACGAGGAAGTTGAGACCTTCTACGAAGACGTCATGAAGATGCACACCAAAGGCTCAGACTGCCAATTTAAGATTATCGTGGGAGACTTCAGTACAATAGTTGGTTCCAAAAAGCAAGGAGACACTGTGGTCGGCAAATTTGGAATACTTCAGAGGAATGAAAGAGGGGAACGGCTTGTTTAATTTGCAGAACACACAAAAATATACATTATGAATAACTTTTTCCAAAAGCATCCAAATAGAAAATGGACATGGAGAAGTCCAGACCATAAAACAAATAACGAAATTAAATATATTTTGCCCAACAGCTGTCATTTTGTACAATATGTTACAGTTCTAAAGCAATTCAACACTGGAAGTGATCACAGACTGGTCAGAACAGAACTCAGTATCTCTACGAAACAGGAAAGGCAGAAAATATTAAACAACAATAAAGGAACATCAATAGGTATAATTAACCTCAGAGAAAATAAGGAAATCTTTGAGTATACATTACAAGAAAAATTAGTTACCACCACCAATTATAGCCTTGCAACTACTATTATAACAACAGCAAAAATAATTTGCAGGCACTGTTAGAACTAACAAAGTAAGTAAAATCAGTATTGCCACAAAGGCTCTTTTGAATAAACGAAGAAAAATTAAGGTTGAATACAAAAGGGACCTAACTTAATATGTGGAATTGTGTAACACCATCAGAAAAAATTGCGGCTGACATCAAGAAATACAAAGAAAACCTGGTTAAATCGGTCATAGAAAACAAGAAAGGATACAAGAAAACAAAGCAAAACCTTATGATTGGAAGGAATCATATAATAGCTTTAGATGATGAAAATAAACGTATTACAGACAAAGCTGCAGTGTTGGACATCAGAAACTTTTACCAAACCGTATATAAAAAAATTAATGGGTAGCAAAAGATAAGGTGGTCACCTTACGACATTTATATTGAGACGGTAGAACACTACATCTATCTTGGTCACATAATCAACATGAATGGCGACTCGATGCCTGAGATCTGTTGACGTATAAAATTAGGCTGGAGAGCATATGGAAGGAATTCCATAGTTATTAAATAAAATATGCCAGTTTACCTTAAAAGCAGGGTATTTGATCAATGCGTATTACCTGTCCTCACATATGCTTTTCAGACTTGGACCCTGAACTGTCAAGCAAAGCCAAAACTGAGAACTGGCCAGAGAGGTATGGAAAGAGCAATGCTTGGGTTTACAAGAAGAGACCGGAAGAGAGCTGACTACATTTGATCAGTACTAAAGTCAGGGTCATCCTAGAAAGAGTGGAGACTCTAAATTGGCAGCGGGCTGGACATACTGCTCGAAGAAGTGATGACAGATGGACACCGGTGGTGATGAAATGGTTACCAAGAGACCTGAAAAGAGCCAGATGAAGACCTCCAGATCGCTGGGACAGAGACATTCGAAGAGTAGTAGGTGTGAATTGGAAGAACATTGCACAAGCTCGATTAGCCTGGAAGGAATTAGAAACAATCTATGTGGCGCTAAATTGTGAAGTGTAGCACATCGGGCTTAAAAAGTCTGCACCATGAAAAAGGGATAGATATAGCTGCATAATAATAATAATAATTGTAAACATATTTCGAACATACTCTTGCCCACTGCTGGAAATAGATTCTACGATTGGCGCATGTGTATATTTAGACATGACGTAAATTTACTATTTACTGGCTTTCATAATTATTGTTTGATCGCCACTGTAGCTGCAGAACAAAATGGATGAGAATCCCCCCATTATTATCTAATGCAACAGTGCGTGACATTGATTAGCTGGTTTGTGCATTGCTGTGTTTATGTAGTTACGCTCACGGCAAGGCTGCACAAATGGCATGATGTCTTGAATGTACATAGTCATTCAAGCAACTATTATTATACTTGAACATCCATATGCAAAAAAAAAAAACCAACTACGATTTACATTGTCGACGTTTCATAAAGGCATGGCTTTACCAGACACCACCATCATTCACATAGACATGTTCAGCGTACTGTGATTACAATTCCACTAACTGCAATATATTTGTGTGTATCCTGAAATCTGAACAATCGCGAAATGCGAACTGAGTATGCACAACGACCCACCACATCACAGAGCGAACAGCCTCGCAGCGCAAATCATATCAATATGTCGGTCTAAACTAATGGCGTACAACAGCATACTATACGATTGGATCTACGCCCCGGCCTTAGGTAGGTAACTGACGTCCTGGGCACGTACAATTACAATTTTCGACACATATTTTACACTTTGATTTCACCATTCTCTTTTTAACAGCCTACTTCCAGAACTCGACACTACTTAAGGGCTCTGCTTACCAAGTCAGCAGCAACAGAATTTTATTGAGGAATGAATTTTAAAGAAATTTTTTCTCAAATCTTTAATTTGAAAGTTAACTGTTAAAAAAAACATTCAACCAAATTTTCTCAGCGAATTCTGCCAAGACAATTAAATTTAAAAATTATCCATATAATTTTTATAAAATTAATATTTTATACGTTAAAATTTAAAGAAAAATAGTAAACACGAATTTGGCAACATTCCTTAGTGCGCCAGTATTCCCCCCACATATTAAATAAATGTGCTACTAACCAAATTATAACACTAGCTAAATGTAATACATAAAATAATAATATGCAATTCTTACAGAAGAAATTCTCTGCCTAGGTTACTCTAGGCTGTAACAAATAACCTCAAGAAATTTCACGAAGAAAAAGGTAGAGCTGCACTCATAATCTGAATCAGTGAGAATTTCACTGTTTCAATCAGTCAAACGATACGGACTGATTAAATAGTTACTTCAGTGAATTTAACTAATGAATCAGTGAAATAAGGCCTGATTTCCTTCACTTGTTGATTCAGTTTCTTTTTTTTCCTTATCCTTCAGTCATTTTTATCACTGTTTACTACATGATTTATTATTGACTGTTGGGTCAGTTAAACACCACGTGAATATGGCCGTAAAAATGTTTAGAAATTGCCGTTAAACAACGTGTTTCTTTTGAAATATACAACGAATAAACTAATAAAACCAATACAAAAACTTTTTGAAAAGCGTTTCGTCTTTCCAAACACCATTATATGAGGTAATAGAAACACACAGCCTTTCATTCCGTTTTACGTCTTTCATTTCGTTTTTCTGTAATCGTCACATCGTTCTGTTTGAATGTTTAAACTCCATTTAATGTGATGAAGAGAGTTCCCTCATATATACTATAAGTTTTAACAATCCCAATGGTACCAATTAAACCGAAAACGAAACGAGAGGGCGGTTGGAACAGTCCGATATCAAAGCGAAAATACATCGCAGTAGTAGGATAATGTTCCTTCGGGCGCACACGTTATTGGGTTGAGGATCAGGATCTTACCCTGGATGACATCACACCAAGGTCACGCGACCGCCATATTGGATTCCGGACTTCCTGCTCTATCATTTTGATCACGCGTCCGTCATCTTGCATTCCGCCATATTTGAAGCGAGTACACCGTCATCTTGTATTCTGAAATATTTGAAGCAAGTACGCTGCCATCTTGGAATGTCATTTTTCATGATCTTGAAAAACGAGGGTTTCCTTTGAGTCTCCCACTTTTTTGCATTCTTCATTTTTTTTTATTTCTTTCTTCCTTTCCTTCTCCATATTCTTTCCTTCTCCCTTATTATTTCCTTTCTCTTACATTCTCTCTGAATCTCTCTTTAACTCTTCGTCTTCGTTTACTTCGGCTGTTACTGGAGGCCGCCATTTTTGTTGCTCCAGGCTGCCATATTTTTTACTGAAGGCCGCCATTTTTTTTATATTTACATGGAGGCCGCCACCTCTGTTTTCGTTTGTACTTTGTTTCCCCCCATTTGTTCTGGTTTTAGTCAACAGGAGCTCTGTTGTCGCTTTCGTTTGATTAGTCTATCTCGGTGCGGTCGGCCGCCATATTGGTTTGAATTGACCACTATGGGCGCTGCTATTTTTAGAACTTAAAATACCATCTGGAATAGTGCCGCATCGAACTGCCAGATATTGGGTCGCCAGACTCAGGCCTTAGACCACTCGGCTATCGCGACATTATTTATAAGTGGGAACATTCGGTACGCTCATTTATTCGTCGCCTAGAGGTTTGATCGTCACCATGACCCCATTCTGTCCTGCAAAGAGTTATACAAATGTCAAGCATGACTATGGCAGCATTGAATACTGTTTAATCGCAGAAGATGGTTATCTGCACACCTACAACGAGACCTGCGATGGTAGTGGCATGCAGAATTCGCGTTTCGCACGTTATCCAGTTTTGTACAAACCAACATAGTTTCAATTGGACTGTCCAGGACGATCTGCCTGAGTCGTGCTTCACATGACGCCGCAGACGCAGCTGCCCTGCAAAAACAAGCAAATCATCGCCTCGGCCCAGCTGCCTGCTACATCTATGAACCAAATTGTACAGTGGAACTGTCCCAGACGGGGCACGAACCTTCACAACACCTTTGACTCAAGAAGAATAAAAATGTCAGTCAGAATACCAGACTTCGCCGAGTGCAGTGTTGTCGCCAGCCACTCGTGACAGTACCCACCACGAATGTCTCTGCCTTCATCTCGGGAAACGAACCTGCACCTACCCGCCAGTGCTGCCCGTTAGGGAAAATTGTTGGAGCTATGGACGCGGGACCTGCTGTTGGCAGTGGTCCCACTATTGCAGATACAAATGTCGCGGAGCCAACTGTTACAGAGGAGCAAGATCTGCTGTGCTGCTATGATGAGGTGGGTGGTCAACTGGCAACTGATGGACATCATCATGATCCAGAGACTAGCGCTGCCTTTTGCAAGAAGCTAATGCACACAATTTTATGAGAACTACTTAGCCTTGTATGTGATAGCTGCAAGAACTATTTTTTTCATCTACAAAAGTGTTTTGTATTGACAGTATACTAAATAAATAGTGTATTAAAATGCATTGGAGAGTTTTATTTATTTCTTCCTTGTATAATTTCTTTACAATTCTTGTAAATGATTTCTTTGCTGTAAAAATAATTCATTATTATAGTAATTTTTTATTACTTCAATTATTTTATCTAAGTGAATAAACAATCTATGTTCTGGGGTAGCTCCCCGGATTTCTGAGCGGGACGAAGTAGCAGGTTTTCTTGGTGATGTCCTAGATTTTAAAATGTATTTTGCAATTATTTACTGATGTTCTGAGAATTACTACTATAGACGCATTACCCTATCAAGGCATAGTCCCTCACGCACACACACACACACACATGAAACATGCTTATTCACTTACATACTGTGACCACTGACAGCAAAATTTATTCACCTCTAAGGGGAACTGTAGGAACGATACACCCTTGTGGTGTGTTGTCGTAATTTAATTACTTGTTTTCAGAAGAAAAAATAAGAAAAAGCGAAGAGGTGTTCGTTACTCACTGACACGAAGAGAACTTATAAACTAACTCCTCCACCACCATTTGCAAAGAACTGTGTCAGCTGAGGTTGCTGGTGTAGAAGGAAAATAGTACTCAATTTCCCTATATTTACATATGTCTGGTTTAAGTAATTATGGCCAAAATACAGGCTTTTTCCTGCATTATGATTCTTAAATCAACTGTTCAATTACACCCCGCATATCATGGCAAGGGTGATATGCTCCTAGTGAGTTCCCTAAGGGAACTTGTATCACTGTCGATTGTCACATGGGTGTGGGTTAAACAGTGGAGTGTATGTATGTCTGGTTAATCAGTGGGGCATATGTATGTCTGGTTAATCAGTGGGATGTATGCATGTCTGATTAACAAGTGGGGTGTATGTATGTCTGGTAAATTAGTGGTCGGTATGTCTGTCTGTGGAAATACCTATGTTAAAAAATATATGATAATAATCACAATTATTTTGAATATACATATTTTAAATATCACAATCAATATAGATGTATTACTTATGAATAAAAACATAATTTCGGTATGGATTTTTTCCAGTATTACCAACTTCTGATTTTAACCATATTCGAACCCAAATCCCTAACTTAATGATATTCCGAGAGAACAGTGCAGGAGTGCTAGGCAGAAGTATGGAAAATTACATGTAGCACTTAAATGCACTGTGTTTTTAAAATCATCGTTCTAAGGAACAAAACTGCTCATAGGAATTCTGTTTGAACGTCAACTGTTCAGCAGGAAAATGTAATTTATTTAAGTCAGATGCTTTTCGGTACTGTCTTACGAGCGCACAATACAGACGATACTGCAGGTACATGCAAGAGTTTAAACTAAATATGACAACCAGCATGATGTGGCCTTACTATTGTAGACACCCCATAAAACAGGTGGTGGCTCGCGACGACTGGCAGCAATTTTGGTCAAGGGCAAACATTTCCGGGCAGTAACTGACATATCACTACTATGGTATACTAAGCTGCTGTGCAAAACGTAGCATCTTGCCTATATATCTTGATTTGTGACATAAAATCGAAGTATTAATTTCGTTACATTAATTTTATTCCCATAAATGGAAAACGTACTACACCATTAACACAGGCATGTTCACATAATACCCTCTGCCGTGTCCTCATATCAGTCAGCATTTTTGGTTGGTATGAATGTTTGATAGAGGTTGTTTTTAAATAAGACTACTGGCGAATATTTATTTCAAATGTGTTTTTTCCTGGAAAATATAGTCGCTTAAGAAGCACCGGTAATAAGAAAAACACACACTTGATTGCTTGGTTCAGTGATTTTAGCATCAAGATGTATAATTGGTTAGCTGAAATATTTCGTTGTGATAATGGTAACATTTTACTGTATCATTTATATATAAAAACCTGTCTCATTTTCTACCCTTTCATGTTGCAGCATGTTACAATGTTTGTTGGGAAGCTATATAATACCAGATCTGATTTAGTTTTGTTTTTCATAAATACTACTCGGTAAGAAAAAAGAAGTCAGTTAGGTAAGCATATTTGAAATAGATTACTGAGGTTTATTTGACACATATGGTACACTAATTATTCTTCTTACCAAGTTTACGTTGCTTATGAAGATATCTAGTATTCCAATTTTTTGTAAAAATATTTTTGGTAAACTTCCAAAACTGTAATGGATGTTTTTAACCTATACACTCTATGAAAATAATATCACACATCAAGTTGAGTAATGTTTAGCTTTGCTTTCTGTACAAAATTTGGAACTTCCCTACGCATTTTGACTGTTTCCTACTTGGGATCTACGTGTATACACGTTGTGTATTTTCCGCCTAGTGTCTGCAATGGACCTCATACGTTGATCAACTATTAGCTGGCGTTTTTTTTTCTCGTTTCCCCCACCCTTTCATTCCGGCGCTGCTCAATTCTCGCCTCACTTCACAATCATCTGTTCTCAAGACCTCGATGTTAATAGCTGCTCAAATCTCTTCTCTTTAATATAACTTCTCTTCACTCCACTCTCCACTCCTTATTTTACATATAGCAAAATATTCCTTGTTGAAGTCCCAGTGGATGTTTGTAAAGTCAAATCTAATCTATAAAATATAAATGTCATTAAAAAGAAAACGTTTTTCCTGTAACGTATCTCTGTGCAGACTAATAATATATCCACAGAAGTCATAAGGGGTTTTGTTACCATCCAAATATTATCCATTTATATATAAAACCCATCAGAACTGACTGTTGTGGAGTGTGTGATTGTATCTTTCAACAGTCATTCTGTTCTCCTAAATAACAGACAGTTCCTTCGAAAGTACTACACCATTATTAGGACTGATCCTGCAAAAAGAGACAACTGTAGTAAACTAACACAATAGTCGATTCACTGTTACTTCCAACATTTCTGAAGCCCTGATTAAGATCTGCTTCCTGGATATTTCCCCACCTCCTGCAGACAAAGCTTGAACATGTCTAGAAAATTACACCAAAGGGAGACAG
Source organism: Dryococelus australis (assembly GCA_029891345.1). NCBI lineage: Eukaryota > Metazoa > Arthropoda > Insecta > Phasmatodea > Phasmatidae > Dryococelus > Dryococelus australis. The sequence continues at coordinate 214,271,984 of CM056994.1, forward strand.
TGAATCATTCCCATGTACATATTTTTATAGAATAACTGCTAGTATTCGATATAATAAATTATTAAGCAATACGAAATTGTTTTAAGATCTGTTTATTTCATTTCCCCGAAAGGGGGGGGGGCAGCACGCGTCATGATGTAATTGCTTGATTTAGCAATGATGTCACCTCATCTGTCACGTAAGCTACGCCTTTCCCACGCACGCAGTAAAATTTCACATATGTACCTCCATGCTGGCACGCATCAGCAATAGAGAACAACTCCAGGTCGTCCCACACATGGTGGCCGGACCTCGCTCATGACGTAACTGCTATGATCTCAGAGCTGGACAATTTTTTGCACGTATGACTTCTGCTGCATGCATCACCACGGCGCCTGAGTTATCACGGCTTGACGATCGCCGACATGGAGTTTTTAATCCTTCGCACCTGTAACCGAGCGAGTTGATGCAGTGATAACTTACTGGACTCGAATTCTGGAGGATCTGGGTTCGATTCCCTATCCGGCCGTCCTGATTTCGGTTTTCCATGGCTTCCCGAAATCTCTGCAGTCGAATGCTGGGATGAATCGTCACTAAAGGCTGTCTCTTTCTATCTGTGCAACTTGCACAGTCTCTAATGACCTCGCTGTCGACGAGACGTTTAGCCCACAAACCTACCTCATGCCTGTACGTAATAATTTGTTTAAAAAATATTTTTTTAAGGAAAAATTAATTAGTTTGATAATAATTGAGAAAGACTTTTTCCACTGTATCTAAGAGATACTTCATTAAAAAATTGCTGGAATAAAATTTGAATATTTGTATGATGTATGAAACAGGCTATTGATAAAAAAAAACATTATTCGGAGACTCCAGTTCGAATACCGACCTGTACATTGGATTTTTTTAAAACAAAATTTTGTATGTGTTTTTCTGTCTGTTTATATGCTTAAATGTACATGATATAATTCAGCAATATCCATTTATTAGGTGTAACATAGGGCCTCAGGTTGGATGTTCGAAACCATAGATAATTTTTTTTTATCGGATTTAGAAAAAATTGTACAATTTTTCTCATTGTTCGCTCAATATTATAGGAACTTATAATAAAGGCAAAATGACAGTGTTAACTATCGGATAGAGGGATCGGGGTAATATAAGTGGTTCGCTATTCGATTAATGACGAGAGTTTTCTAAGCTTATTAGTGAGGTTCGTGTGCGAACTTCTGGCTGATTCCGTACAGTCATTATAAAAGCTTGAGCAATATATACCGGCTAGGTAGGGCATAAGGATCTGTATTCGAGGACCCTGAAACAATTTTAAAAATTATTATTTTCTCTTTTGGACTTACAATTTCACAATTTTTGATCAGTGTTTCGCAGACCACTTTAGGAATATATAATTAACAGGAAATATATGTTTTGGCACCTGATATAGGAATCATGGTTCACAATTCGACTAGTGACATATTTTTTTCAAATTGTAATATTCATAGTTTGGTACATATGTGGTGAGGTGGTCACATTTATATTGGTATTGATAATTGGTATTGTCAGGTGGTTTGTTTTTGATGGGTGGTAGATTTTTGGCTGGTGTCTGATGGTAGACAGTCTTGTTGGAGTTAAAATTTTTCGGTATAATTATAAATATTTTTGTGATTTTTCTTTGTTGTGTAGGATTGGAAGGGGGTAGGTAAGGGTAGGGTTTAATGTTTAGGGTGCGGTATGAGTGTGAGGTTAATGTGATATGTTGTTAGATTTTTTTGATTTTTTTATATCAAAAAATAAATAAATAATTAAATAATTATACGATTATGTCATTACTCGCCATCAGTCGAGCAGTAGCGAGTGTATTACGTTAGCTGGGCAAGGAAAGTTGGTGAGGGTCACATCTACAGAACAGCTCTCGTAAGTGTATTGCATTAGAATTGTATGTGTTAAAATAAAATATAAATTTTCAAGATTTGCATTCTCTAGGACTCGAACCCCGTAGCGGAAATCGTACCTCCATATCGGAAGTGTAGTGCACTAGAAGTGTACTTGTAAAGTAAAAAAATTGAAGCAATTTACAGAGATGAAGCATGTCGGAGGGACCTGAGTTCGAAGCCCTAAAATATAAAACAATTATTAATTCACTTTCGGACGATGTTTTTCCAAGTGATATGAGTACCTTAGTATAAAGGGAAGTTAAGATAGATTTGGAAACATTATCTCTCGCTATACAAACAAGTTAAATTGCGAATATGAAAGGCTGCCTTTTGACCTCAGCAATTATGTAGCCACGACCCGAGTGATTACTAACTGGTTGTCCCCAGTGCCGATTCTGCGATAGGGTGATCGCCTATGTTCAAAATGGTGTCACTTGAGAAACTCCCTGTACGAAGAGTCCTTTTGTTAAAACCATTTAATATTTTTATTTGTAAACTAGCAAACCAAAGTTTATTTTTATTCTTGTTATGCTATGGCATACTGATATGAATTCTGAGATAAGAGGCTATGATCTAAAAACGCTAATTCAATTTATTTTTGTTTATTTACATAATTTAATTTAAAATATAATTATTTATTTTATTTTTATTACGTGTGAGAATTAATATTTTAATTTTATTTTCATTTCGTTTTACCGGAAGTAGTTTCTTTCCAATAATATCAGGTTTTTAGGAAGTTGCCGGAAGTCGTTGCTTCTGGGGAGGGCCTTTCAAGAGTCCAAACTCAGTTAACAGGAAAATGTTACTGTGAAGGTATAGACCTGCTCTTGACATTTACCAGGTCAGGTGGTCCTCAGATAAATGAAGGGAGGCGTGGTGAGTTTAAATCTAGGAATGGTTTTTCAAGTTGTCTGAAATGTGGGCTAGGTCTACATGACTTTTAGATTGAGGTATGGGTATATTTAGTCTGGTGTTGGTTAGTAGAGCAGATATTCTGCAAAATAATCTGTAATCTATCTATTGATTATATGTGAATAAAAATTGTATATAAATTCATAGTAATATGTGTAACTGCTTCTCCGAAACACTTATTACTCTGTTTAAATCAAAATTTATGCGAGTGCATGCTGTAGGAGGGTTATAGTACTCGTTCTAAAATGACGAACGATAGCTGCTAACTAATCATCATTGTCCTGTCAGTGAATAAGTTATTTTTAAGGTGAAAATATATTTCGATGAGCTTGAACTCATGACCCCACCCATAGCTTCATAGCTCCATAGCTCCACAGCTCCATAGCTACATTGCTCTATAGCTCCATAGGTACACCTTTCCATGATATATTTTTAAAAAATATGCTTAAAATTATTCCAAGTTCTAACGTACATGACTATAGAGTGTGGTGGTTAACACGTCATTTAAAGTCCTGACATGTGGTAGAATGGGCATGACTAAATTAAAAATATTCCATGTCTACACAATATGAAAGTACTTTCTAAGTTCTTACAAACATGACTAAATGTACTGGTGGGTATGTTAAGTGGATGTCGAGAGAAATAAAATATATTCAAAGTCCTGACATGGGGTTGAGCGCACACAATTATGACTTAATTGGTATGACCTGATCACATGTTCAGTTATTTTGGCAGTATGAAATAAGTTAAACTTAGATGGTGTGAGGATAATGGTTTCATTTTATGATTCGTTTTTGATGGAAATTAAGGTAATATGGATGTCGTAGATGGTTAAATTAACAGTATTGATCTTATGATAGTATGGTTGGAATTTTTGATTGTTTCGGCAGCTGGTATGGCTTGTTCATATGTGTAACTGGCAAAGTTATATGGGGCTGAAATGGTAGTCAATATAGTTGACACTTATTATCGATCTGTAAGTATGAGGTATGGTCGTGGATATGGATTGTATTGTTAATAGTATGAATGAGGCAAGTTAATGTCATGGTGAATGGTATTATATATGTTTCGGTATTCAGTACAATTCCTATATGGTGGTTAAGTAAGGCTGGAAGGAGGGGAGGTGAATAAGGGTCTGGCGATGACTAGAGTGTGATGGTTGAACGTCGAGAGAAATAGAAAAAAAAAAAATTTACAATTCCTTACAATATGATTTGGTTAGGTTGTTTTAGGTTATGTTAAGTAAGGTTAGGTTGAGTGGATACTGAACAGTTTGATTATGCGGTGGTATGAAATTTACAAGCATTATATTACATAAGAGTAGGAAATATTTTTCTAAGTTCATCATAGAAGTCCCTACATGCTTAAGTCTGGGATATTAAAAAAAATATTATATGTAAATAAAAATCGAATAATCTATGTTCATAATATAAAACACTTAGAATATAGATACTAAAACATTTTTATATATGCTTATAAAATCAACTATGTTGCTTGTCATAGTCACATAATCATGTATTCTGATGACATATTCTTATATGTTTAAAAAATATGAATCCGTAGACTCCTCACTCGATACACTTTCAAATTTAATAAAACATATTATATACAAAATATAATACATAAAATTAAAAGTATATGTCAAATCTTAAATAATACATATATGTAAGTTAAACCAAATGATAAAATAAAAATGATATAGTAAAAAACTAAATACTTAAGGAAGTATAGAGGTAAAATCTAAATAACATACATGTAGGCTAAATCAAAATAATAAAAAAACTAAAAATTAAAAGTAATATAGAAAATTATTGATTAAAATAGTCAAAATGAATTTAAGATGCTTACTAAAATTATACAAGAAATAAAAATGTTATCATAAATATATGTACTTAAAAATTATTGATTTGTATATAAATTTGAAATTTTATTGATATGTAAATAAATACTTACAAATTACATAATCAAAAATAAAAATGTAATGTCTTAAATGAGAGACAAGATGGGACTATTCCATCATATCTCCAAGCTATATATTACTTATAAACTTTTGTCCAGCCATGTGGCGATAGTCGAGTGGTCTAAGGCGTAAGACTGGTGACCCAAGGTTCTACAGATCGATCATGCTATATTCCAGATGGTATTTTGAATTCTAAATAAAACAGTGCCTCTAGCAGTCAATTCCAGAACCAATATGGCAGTGGAGTGCATGCAACAGATGCGAGATCGACTAATCGAACGAGAGCGACACTAGCGCTCCTAGTGCTCAATGCCAGATCCCATATGGTGGCGCTCCTATTGGCCAAAGCAAGAACTAATTAGGGGGGGGAGGACAAATGACAAATGAAAAACCTAGATGGTGGATTCCAATTAAATGTAAACAAATATGATGGCCTCCAGTAACAAATATGGCGACCTCCAGTAACAGCCTATGTAAACAAATAAGATGAGAGAGAAAGGAAATAAGGAAAGAAAGAGAGATGGAAGAGAAAGGAAGAACTAGGGGGAAGGAAAGGAAGAAAGAGAGAGAGAAAATGAAAGACTGCAAAAGAGAAATAAATGGGAGCACTCGGAGTAAACCCTCGGAATGCAAGAGCATGAAAAATACATACTGGTTGCCAAGATGTTGGTCTTATATTGCAGTATACTGGCTACAAATATGGCGGCGTACTGGTTAGTAACATGGCGCAATCAAAGATGGCGATTTTGTGACCTTGGTTCCTCACGCCTCTGCCTGAAACTTGATGCTCTAGGAGATACCATACCTACTACTTAGCGCAAATTAAATGTTTTCGTAAGTGTACAGAGAATACCTTGAACAACAAGAATACCTTGTTGCCTTAATTTGCGTTTTACTGAATTACATTTAATTTATATTTATGGATCTCAAAAAATGCTCTTCCACTGCAGAATGTTAAAATATTATAAAAGTATATTGAGAATTCTTGTAATGGTATTAATCTGATTTTGAGCGGAACAACCCCGATCTACCGTACTTTCTGTTTGAAACGGGTTTATTTAAAATTTATGTATTGTGATTGAATGTCTCAACTATCGATTCCCCATCTATAGTCTATTTGCGGTTTCTCCACACTTTTGGACTCAAATTTTTGAAAAATGACTCCACGAATGACTTGTTTTTCTTCCCAAAATATGTCATATACCACAAGCGTTTTACAGTTCTCTTAACAAACGTATGTTAGTTTTGGTTAAATTGAGCTCTAATATTTAATTAATTAATTATAATAAATCATTTGTAAGTAAACAGAAACAGCGATAAAATAGGTGTGTTTGTAATGCCTAGTAATAAATAATTTTTATGCAAATTTTCACTACTTTTAAGGTGCACGAATGCGGAGTGCAGTCCGTCTGGTGAAATTTTGTAGACTCCATTAAGGATCAATTTCATGAGGCGGAGGAATATCCTGGGAGTAGAACTTCAGCAAAGGTTTTCGAAAAGTGTGCAGTAACCGTGATTGGATTATACACGTAGTGGCTGCAGACTTGGTATGCAGCGCCCTTAACTTCTTAAAACAATTAAACCTGCAAATCAAGCAAGCTCTTGGACACAAGTCACTGTATCATCATTAATAAAGTTGAGTAAATACAAACATTAACATACTTGTGTCTGCGGAAATAAAATATTGACACGCTACAACCCATCCATCTGCGCGCAATCAGGCAGACAGAATTATATTGCTTTTCTGTAGTTGGTTTTCATGTTTGCTGCTACATTGTACAGACTAAAACGATTCCGCGTGTAATAAATAATATACAGTCTAATGTTTTCCATTTCAATATTTAATTATTGTTTCAAGTATTGGAAATTTTCTTACAACTTCTTATTCTACGCCTTGTCCCATACTCACTAGGCATTTGCCAAGTCCGCTTAGTTGAGACACGGGCTTTGATGAGATCCAAGATCACCAAGATTTTCGGTTGCCACGTAGAGCCCTTACTAGCAGTGTTAGTGTCCGTACAACTGAGTACATCAGTCTGAAATGTTTTCATCTTTACAGGATGACCCAACAGCATAGTAAACATTTATGCTGTGTCCATGATCAACCGCAAGACTCTTAACAACCTTGCATAGTTATTAGTCTGAATGCTGCACTGGCATACCATTAAGTGTCATAGTCAAGTGATATCGTCTTGCTGACTACACTGTCATGACCCAGCAACTTTGCTGGCAAGAGTGCGAGCTGCTAGTTAGTCCTAGTGTTGCGAATATATCTCCACAATGGATCAAAATGTGCAAAAATTTGCACTCTTTTTTTATTCTCTATATTAAAAACTCTTCGTTTACAAAATGTCATGGTGCGAAGAAGCCATTTCCCAAACATAATTGTGAGTTTGAAGGTGGTAGAGATGGTGTTTTCACAGTCTTGAAACATTTTACCAGCACCAAATACAAAAATCTCGTAGAGAGAACATTCATACCTGCTTCTACTATTCCAGGACTAAGAATATGGTTTCAGCCGATAGAGCTTTTTTTTTTTTTTTTTTTTTTTTTTTTTTTTTTTGGAATTTTCTCTAAATTGCCTATTTATGATTTATGCGTGCCATGTAACTCAGGCCATCCAGCAGCCGAAGCTGGCTGCTGGATATTAAATGGCCACACAAAACTACTGTCTGTCCATGTTCACCACCCTAGATTGTACGCTGTTACAGCTGGTAGCTGCATCCCAACTATTCTTCAGTGTGAACACTTAGGAGGCTAGTCAAATAATGAATTTTTTAATTTGCATGGACTCGTACATACTTGTATGTCAGTGGGTGGCTGGAGAAATACTGACAATAAAAAAAAAAGAAAATGATTCACCAATACATTCATTACCTGCGAACTGAAATTATAGTCTGCGCTCAGAGGACATGAATATTGTATATGTATATGCTTGAAGTGCACTACTTAGTTAACTATAGACATAAATTAATACGAGTAGTAATATAATCAGAATATAGCATCACAGAGATAGGAATAATGTGAATTATATGAAATAAAATATGAAAAACGGCAGAAAATATTATCATGCACACAAACATTATCCACGACCATCAAAATCTAAATATTGCAATAGAACCAAAATATGTATTAGTATTATACTAAAAATATACCTACCGAACTGGTGTGTGTGTTAAAATATATAAACATTTTCTCACCTGACACAACCATTTCCAGGTATTCCATCTCGAGTATGGCATCGTAAGACACTTCTGAGTCATACTTGTCTAGAACCGCTTGTATTTCTCCCCTTAACTTGTCCTGAACGGCAGGATTCAGAGCCAACTCATACAGAGTAAATGATATGACTGATGAAGACGTCTCGTATCCTGCAGCTATGAAAATAAACGCTTGTGCCACGAAGACGTCATCGTCTAGATCTGCAACACATATTTAGATTCATTATACGTAAAATCATGTTCACGGAGAACTAAGAACATAATATTCCATAACTAACATAAAACTTCCTTAGTTAATTTCACACGCAAAACAGATCTCTGAAAAAATATTTAGCTCTTATGGTAATAATTAACCAAATTTAAACTTTTCCACTTGTTTCAGAAAACCACAGTGATAATACTCTTTAAAAGCAACTTTTGAGAAGTAAAATGCAATGAATTGATTATGACAAATATCATTGAAAGTATCATTCGTTTGAGATATATAGCACAATAGAATTATTGAGGTAAAATATATTTGAAGTGTTATTATATTTCTTATTATCAGATACTACTAAAGACAAAATTTTTTCCTATATATATTTTGGAATTAACATAAAAAATTAATTTTTTTGGGGCGTTATCTCGCAGAGTCACTGTCTTTACATATACTTCTAGTTATTTCTTGTAAAGAAATACCGAACATTTACCACTTAGCCGCCCTTCCCCGACTGCCGCCCTGTAAATGCATTCACTCCCGTCATGTTCTTACCTCACAAAATCGGTGCATAAATTACATGTTCGTGTGTTCGTGAACGCTAATAACCTGGTGCGCCCAATTAATTTAGGTGTTTACCAATGATACCACTAATAAGTAGGGCTGGTATCAAAATTCTGATGTGTAGTTCATTTTATATGGTTCAAGAGGTTCAATTATACCTAGTGCTTTTTCCTATAAGTTGAAAAAGTCATCGGAACCGGTTTTACTTCATACGATCTTGGGTTTTGTGAACATGTGCACAATTGTATAGGTCAATTTTGTTTTCCAGGTAATGAAACATTGTATGTACCGACATATAAAATTATCAAAGTAATTTAAGTTTTAATAATTTCCGGAGGGAGTCTGACCTACTTCGTCCTACCTCATAATTTATCGTAAATAATATGGTGTAAAAATGGGTGTAAAAAGATTACCGGGAGCATTGATCACTGCTGTTATTTCCTCTGTACAGTGAAAGTGTTTTTATGACTGTTATTGTTACGTAACTGAACGAACTGTTAGTTGATAAGTAATCGGGGCCTAAATACAGAAATAAATCGTGTGAAGTGAGCTGATCACAAAGTAGAAAGACCATTTACTATATTTTACAATTTCATAAAGAATAAACGAAAAGAGGCCACGCTATCCCGTTAGACAAATCAGTAGGTGTAAGTGGAAAGACAGTGCGTAACATTGTCAGTTATTTTTACACGCGTATTAAGTCTGGACTACACAGAAATTTTATTCTGGACGAGGTTCTCGACTGCTAAAGTCCACCATCCTCGTTGTTCGCATATACATTAAGGAATAATTTTGCATATCTGTTTTCCTTTTAAAAATTCAAATCACGTGTTTACCTATATTGTAGAATAGTTAATCTATAGCATGCGCCCCACACCTTTACAACAAAGACCAGAAAAAGCGTAATCACAAGCCATTAACACATTTGATCATGTGAAGATATCTAAAGTAAAATTATTATATTAGGTCTCTTGAATCACCTAGGCTTCATATTTTTTCATCGAGCATTACAGTGACATAAACTTTACTTTGTAACATAGCATAAAGTTTATTGCTCATATGTTTTTGTTATTAACGTTGTCGTAAATAAGTGTAACCAATATAAAAACTGAAATATCTCAGTGATTTAGTCTAGAACCAAAAATGCTGGGTAGAGTTAATGGCATATGTTCTACGCATTATTTAAACTGACGTTGAAAACCAACGTGTAACATAAACTTTAAACGGTCGAACCATAACTGTTATCAAATGTCGCATCACGATATCGAACGAACCTAGCCTTGAAATGAAATTTTAAGAGTTAAAAAAAAAAAAAAAAAAAAACGGAAGTTTACAAATAATAACTAAATATAGTATGCGAAAACATGCCGTAGTCAATAAAGAAAAATGTTTTCTCCCAACAAGTAAACTTACTGGTGAATTCTGTGTCACTGTGGCTATTTCCCGTGTCAAGGTATTTACTATCTTGCTTTATTTCTGCTAAATCTTTTGCATCTTCTGCTCGGACATGGCCCTCATTTTTCATCTGCATCATAATGTCTACAAAGTCTTTGCGGACTACCTTGTTCTTCTGCCGATATTCAACAACATCCCAGAATGTCTTACGAATGTAGGTGTTAGACACAGTCATCGTATCGTTTTAGACGTAACATTCTTACGAGCCAAGGCGCGAAAATCATTATAGATATGACTATCGATTGGAGTTTTGTAGGTTCAAATATATTCCTTGTGTTTTCTCTGAATTCACTCTTGGGATCAGAAAGTGCGTCTGCGTTCACTCCGAAAGCGCAAGATGCGATGACGTCTGTGGAATATCTAGCCACTGTGTCCTTCACCACAACACCATTCCCTGATGAAAGAAATGTCATTAATTAAAGACAATCGTAACACCATTGACATTACTAATAAATAAAAAACATTTAAAATTTATGCCCCAAACTTGCTGCTAAAATTAAGATTGCAAACACTTTAATTCAAAACCAAGATATTGCGATACTATGAATAGTGTTAACTATGCCAAGAAGATTTTAATTCCACGAAATTATAATTTTTAAGATCATGATTAGGTTTAAGAGGAGAATTTTCAGCATTCTCTATGACCTGCTGTATTTAAACTCACTGCTATTGCAAATTCGATAGATATATTAAGAAACCTCACAGAGTTACCTTTTGATATCTCCCGATCGATGCATGGTACTAGTTGCTTGCCGCACTCGCTGATAAAGCTGAACATCATCTTTATCTTGCCGGAGGTGAAGGTGGGGGTAAGCTTAATCCTCATGTGCCTCCATTTCTTGCCCTTCAACACGAAGAGGTTGTTGGAGGGCAGCTCGTCATCTGGAAGCTTAAGCGATCTGTCGATGAAAGAATGCGCGTCCTTCACCATTACACTCCGCACCACGTCAAGGTTCGGATCATCAGCATGGGCGTTTTCATAGCGAAGAGTCCCACGACAGGCTGCGTGGGGTTGCTGTCGTACACTTTCTTGAGATACTGGCCGAGGTGTTCCTTCTGCAAGGCCACGCTACCCAAGTTCCCAAAAAACGAAGTGGGTTCTATGTAGTGGACACCGCGTCTTTTCCAGTATCTGAAGGCGTTGGCATAGTATAGATACAACGCAACAAAGCATGTCACCGCAGCAACTGCGATATCAAGTAGGATATAGTTGAATACTATAGCCATCCTGCTTACTTCTATACTCCTGGAAAAAAAAAAAGAATTATTTTCTTTCTAAACTTATGTTCAAACGTAACTGGAAACATTCTAGATATTTATGTATTTTAAATAAATTTAAAAAAATATGTGTAATTTCCTATGCTATATTTTAAAAACCTTGAAATTAATCTAAGAAAACTTCATAGAAGCATAATTTACTATTTAATGTAATTTTTTTTTCTACTGAGGGTAAAATTGCACATTACACATTGGTTACAAAAGGAAAGCGATAATCTCATCTAAAACCGATTTTCCCAAAAGAAAGCTAATTTGCATTAAAAGAGTTCTGGAATTATTTAACTTTTACTACGTAACATGATTTCAGTTTTCAATTCTTGTTGTAAACTGGGATGTTTATATTAATGTAAACTTGAATTATTGAAAACTCCACAAATATTTTCAATGTAAGTAAATATTTATCTTTGTAAAGCTGAATTTAATAAGCGACCATCTATATCATATTTTTAATTGATAAAACATAATATATGGTCAAATGCTGTAACAAAACAAGGTATATTTTCTTTCATTACGATAATTACCTTATAGAGACTTTAGGGGTAATAAATTGATAACGATTGTTTTATTATTTGAAGTATTCGAACTTGAATGAGATAACTAGCACACTTCTCGTTGAATACGATAATTTCTTAGTAAAAAGAACAGTGGCACAGTGTCATCGATAACTATAAATGGTATGAGGAATCTTCGACCCTTTGCTGCAATAATCCACTGTCGCAAAGCGTCCGACCAACACTTCATAACATGGCTTAATTATATATTTTAAAACTTAGTAGTCTTAAAGAACGTTATCTGAATTGAATTATGTAAGGCTGGTGCTTTGTGTTTTCGTGTAGTTTGCATATGCCCGTGTAAATGTACAAAATTCTACTTAAACTATTCCAAACTTATCTCAACAATATCATTAACATTTGTAAGTGTGGACCTCTAGCATAATAAGTAAAAGTCAAGTCAGAAATAGAGAATGAAAGTTGTATCGCACATGCCATGGAGAAATACTTAAAAACGTAATAAAACGTTTAGAATGATTTCTATTTATAATACTGATTTTCTACAAATAAGCAATATTATTCGTAGCAGTTAATTTCTTCAGTAGACACATTAAAGAAGAATAGTAACATCCTTGGAATTGTTGAGCTAATAATTCTGTACGTGATAATCATGTATCACACTGAACACTCGTACGATAGATATTATAATTCACAGATATTCAATAGAAAACTCATCACAACAAATCAAAACCTTGAAAGATTACATTGTTAATCTCATTGTATTCACATAACTTGGTTAAAGAGTTGATCTGCATGTAAAGTAATAAAAGCTGTACTTTTAAATTGTAATGTAAGGTAAAGATTTTGTGTTATTTAACGGCTGGTTTGATTACGGAGTTACGCTTCCCATTTTGTAAATGAATACCTAAGGTAATTTCATGTTGTACCCCCTCTGGGTATAACACCTAGAAGAGGAGGTTTGATTCAACCTCTCGCGGCAAAGCAAAATAATAGAACGGCTCTAGATAATTAACATTGGTGGAGGCTATGGTTTTTTTCTAACTTTTCGCGACAGCCAAGCATGTAAGCTCCGCCATTCCGGCTTAGCGAATTTCATTAAATAATAATTGATATACTATCCAGCTATTAAAGTTACCAACGTTAGCTGCGTAAGAAAGTACCGCACTTAATAGCAACATTCTTTAAAGTGACTGTGTAATTCGAACTCCTGTATGCGCGTTACATTATAGGGTTATTTTAAATAGTCAGATTTGTGTAGGCATTGCCTTTTATAATTACTTTCTACAAAGAAAAGTAAAGAGACAGCGAGATATACTATTATGTGCGAAGTAAACTAAATTGCATTAAAGCCAGAAGAATACAGCAGATAGTAAGCTTTTCGAACGACATAGTGTACGCGAAACCGAAATTAAGTTCTGTTAAAAATGCCAGCAGCTGACTGTGCTTTACAACAGAATAACCTTGCTTCCCTAGCAGAGTCACGATACTACAGTAGTAAATTTTGCTTATGGCCTCTCGCGATTCAACGAAAAATACGTGTAGAGTGCTGGAGTGCTTTATGCTTGTAAACATTAGTGCATGTTAAATAATTCTAAGGGCTTTTCGTTTCTAGAATTTTGTTGCAAAAATATGTTTACCATACACTTAGTATAACGCTTGCGTGTGTGTGAAAATGCATACAATGTGAAGACACCAGCTTGGTACTGAGTAGTGTACTAGTATATAAGAAAGCGTTAATACAACATAGTGCGTGCAAAACAACAAAGCCAGTGCTATACAAGTAAACCACATGCATCAACACTATACAATACCCTACATTTGACACATACACTTTACATGAGTACCGAGAAGAACAAAGTATTCTTATCATCATTTAAAAAGCTATTCAGAACTACAATCATACACTTGAAAGGTTTAACTCATTAATAAAAAATGCAGAAAAGTTAATTCAAGAAAACCCAGACCTTATCTACTCCCAAAAATCGTCAGCAAAGGGTTAGTACGAAACCAAACAGAAGTAGAAATACAATAAATTTACAATAATATAAAAATATCAGATATACAATACAACACTAGCACGCAAATCCAACATACATATAAAAACATACAATCACATCTAGCAAAGTACATTACCACACATACTGAATACACAAATCATAGTAAAATGTTACATTTACAGCCAGCAAAAGTTGTAATGACACAAGCAGAGAAAATCTCCACATTCTCAGTGGAAAAGCAGCAAAACGCAGAAGAAAACTTAGAATATTACACAGCAGCTAGTCATATAAATGGTTGGAACGACATAGAGAAATATAGGAGACTTACATTCTGTATCCAGGGCATAGCTAAGCAGGCTTACGGAAACACACTCAAGAACAGAATAGGAGCAGAAGAAATATGGAATGAAATCGCAACAAAATTATGAAACACATTCACACCTACAGATTACACAGAAAATTACAGACAGCTGCTTTACACTAAAAAACAACACGTTGGGGAAAGCTGCCAATCGCACACTGAAGACCTCCTATTCTATACGAGAAAATATAACCCACACCTCTCAGACACAGAATTTATAGCAATACTAATGTACCAAGCCACAGTCGTCAGGCTGTGGTTTTACTGCTGGCACTTATAGATGACTGCTGGTACTGAATACATGTGGGTTTGCACAAATGGCCCCGTTATGGTTAACTGCTGGCCCCAGGACATTTTGCATGCCATTTACGACACACTGATGGAATTCTAATGGCAATGAAACTGATTGTTGAGAATAGGTGAACTACTAATGGCCCATAAATGGTTTACCAACTGTGTTCTAGCAATGGTCACACATAACTTCTATGTATTGCAGGTGTCAAGTATGGGTAACCATCTGTCTCCCATTTGATGGCTGTGATATGGTACATCGATGGACCATTGCTCGTAAAATTTGGCTTATTATGGGAATTCTTATCGTTCCCACACTTCGCAGATAGCTTTTACTAACTATACACGCATATATGTATATTTTTGTGCATGTGTCTAATATAATTATAAATCATATGATACATTGATTACATTATTTGTAAATATATAGTGCGGGAAATATCTATGGCACAATACTGTAAATACAGGAATAGGTGTGACTTCATGACTGGTTTTGAATAATTTAGAATATATAATAATTTAAATGTAGTTCTGCATATAATTAAAATGAGGAGTTAAAAAAAAAAAAAAATCGAACCACCTTTGGAAAATTTACATTGAAGGGCTTTTGTTGATTCACTTCACTAAAACATTCATATAAGCCGACTGCATTTCAAAACAGATGAATAAAATCCCGGTGACTTACATACTACGAAAAATTACATTAAAGGCATTGTTTTATTTTAATATCGCGATTCAGGTAGGAAGTTTTCTCTCAACAAGAGTTTTTTTTTTTGTTTATATGCATTTTTTTTTTTAAACCGATATGTTTTCATGGGAAATTTTAAGCCAATGAAATTACTAGTGTAATTTATATTAAATTAGTGATTTATTGTTAATAATTAAAGTTCAAATAATAAAGTATGAATTATTTCATCTAAACATAAGCATACACAGTGGTGTAAAGGTTAGCATGCTGGGCTGTCACTGCAAGAGTCGCAATTTCGCGCGGCCTACACTCCTCCGGTAAGTATAAGATTTGCATGTTGTGTAATGCATTTAGTAGTGAAAGAAACGAAATTTAAAAACAAAAAAAAAAGAGAATGATACAAAAAAATATTGTTTTTACGATATAGTGTTTGACATTTGGTAGAAGCATAGCTAGTCATCAATAGGCCATATTGTGGCTGTGAAGTGGTACATTGATGGGTAAATACTGTTGTAATTTAACGGGCCATGCTTGGGCCATTTGTGTTCATCACACCTGGGCCAGCTATGGTCAGAGTATGGCTAGTTAGTGGTGCCCCTTCCGTGTAATCAGTGGTGCCAGGTGCATGCCAGCTGTTGGCCAACATTTTGCGGGCTTGTCAACTGACTGTAAACCATAAATGGGCTATATATATTTTGTTACATGGGTAGAATGGAGGTCACTATTACCATATATTGCAGGCAATATCATAGGTCTGCAAAACGACACAATTGAGAAGTTAGTAAGTAAATTTAAGAGAGTAGAGCTCAGGTTGAAAAGATACAATGATGCCATTGTTAACAAAATTCAAAATCATGAGACAGAAAAACTGCACAAAGGTAAATAGCTGATATAACACCAACAGCACAGGAAACAAATAAAGTAATTCAAAAGCACACACACCAAAACCACTTCAGAGGGAATTACGTAAATCAAAGTTTAATAAATCAGAACTGACATGATTCCACGCCATGTGGAAACACTAAAGGAAACAGAGCACAGAATAATACTCAACCTATAGTAATAATTCAAAGGGAATACACACCAGTTGCAAACCGAGAGTATTATAAACCACCACCAAGGCACACAGACACAAATAATGAGAGAAACACAAAATTAAAGAAAAGATCAGCACAAAATGTTTGCCACAAAATAATAACAGTGTATGGAACAACTCTTTTAGACAGGGGTATCAGACAGCCAACACAAGGAGAAACACTAGGCAGTGAGAATATAATAATTGCAAAAATTACTAGATAACGAGGGGGAATAACGCGTTACCGTCTCTGACAGCCCAAGCAAAATTGCGTTTAGAGATATATTTAGTAAACGAATATCAGGCAGAACCTATGAAAGGAAATGGCAAATACATTTCAACCAAGCCGGGTTAGAATATAATGAAAGCATGAGGATAGAAGCTAGGGTTCAAACACAAAAACGTTAAAGTTTTTAAAGTCGCGCAAATACAACATGTCTGCATACAGAACAGGAAGCTCAACAAGCGGCCGCAAGGGACATTGGCAAATATGTGTGTGCTGAGAGCAAAGTGAGAGGCAGCAGAATTCAGCACAACGAGGGAAATAGGAAGTTTATTGGGCTGTAGAGCGAAGTGCAGCAAACCTGCGCCTTATATTTCTACTCCGGTCACCATGCAAAACATTGAGATCTATTTCCAAACCAAGAGTTTAAATTCCAGAAAAAACATTGCAGCGAGATTCAGGCAGCTTCAAAACAAATTTGAAACGCGGTCGATCAAACTGCGGATAAATACGGAAGATAACACTGATTGTTGCTAGCGCAAATAAAAAAGAAACACGACAATGATGAGGAAAGGCAAATATAAAACCTACTGAGCCAATGAAAGGTTCAAAAAGCACAATACAAAACAACAAACCCGCCATGGTAAGACTGCAAACAATTAGTTGTAAAAACATCAACACCAGGAGTGATAATAAAAATCAGAGGGGAAAGAAATGATATGCTTTTGGACGACAGAAGTAGCCGCAGTTACATAGCAAGCACATTAATATCAAATAATCAACTAAAACCAGTAACAGAACAATTTTCCTCTAGCAGCGGTGACACAGGAAATAGAACCACCAAGATTTAAAACTAATATAAAGATGAGCATAGCAGGAAGCACATTTTCCCAAGACTTTTAAGTAATTGAAAATTTAAAAACGGATGTTATATTAGAAGTGGACTTCATTAAAGAATACGATGCAATAACATTTCGTAAACACAACACGATGTTTATCAACAGTAATGACTGTGATAAAGTATTACAAGTCCTATTATACACATCAGTAGCAGAAAATGAACAAACATACACAAAATTCAATATTGCATAAATATGATTGAATCTATACAAGGAAATATAGAAGAAATGTGATCAGTAAAATTAATAAAAGTTTAGATTCATATCAGAAAGGTGAACTCACAAAAAACCATTAACAAATTTCAGGATAGATTTGCTAACGATTAGAGTTAACGTAGGCCAAAAACTCTCAAATTAAACTAGAAATGATAACAGAAAAACCCATACATAAAAGGCCTTATAAAACTAGCCTAAAATACGGGAGGAATTATTAAAACAAAAAAATTTTCATAAAAGCTGTAGTTATAATAATTGAACAATCGAGCTTATTACATGCTGCGCCAAGATTAGTGATCAGGAAAAAATAGGGCCGTATGAGATTTTTAACCGACTTTCGTCAACTAAACAAGTACATAAAAAGAATACTGATTCGGAGAGGAGTTAACAATGGCATGCGTCAAAAGCGACTCTTTCGTAAAATAACCCTTCTCCTTAAAGGTGATACACCTAGAGACAAAAGAGGTACTGTTCCTAATCCCAGAAAGATACCAGAAAATATCACAAACTTGATATCCGATCACATCCGGTAATTTCCCTTAAGAGTGGGATGAACACTCGCATGCAAGGTCAAGAAGCGAGGGAGCGATACGGGCGACACTAATATGCACTTCTACCGCCTCATCGCTCCTACGCGCAAGGCGTGCAGTGTTTCTCTCGCGATGCTGTACTGTGTAAGTTAGATCCGTAACATTGGGGTTTTATTACATGCAATGAAAGCCCACAGATTAAATTACGCCCGTATACATGCACGTGTCTCTTGCCGCTTAAGGAAACTGCATTGGAAAACTAGAAATGCTTTATTTGACCATTTTTGCGATTTTTTCCGAGAATAAAGTAAATATGAAAAAAAATAGGGCCATAGATGTTTGTCTTTTTATCTTTTCTGACAAATGATCATATTTGCAGAACATTTATATACCGAGATACACGTATTCGAGCAAGCAACTATTCAACAAAAAAACACGAGGGTTCATCCCAGTTTTAAAAGTCACACATTATGGAGGACAAGATGTTAAGTAAGTAATTAGATTATAGTCTCAGTACTGTAAAATTTCATAAAATGGTTGTCACGAAACACCCAGAATGTGGAATAACTAATAGCTTCTACAGGGCTTATTTTTTTGATAGTTTTAAATATCGTTTTGGACGACCACAGATCGATGTCTTCACTAAGCGTGAGGAACTGACAGCTAATCTTAAGAGTCTGCATATATATGAATAAGCTAAGCGTGCTGCTCAGACTGAGTACGATGTCCATCAAAGAAGAAGTAAACGATTTTTACGTGTTTGCAGGACGTCGCACAAAGATGTAGAAAGGAAAATAATGTTGCAGGCCTAGCCATTGATTTCATGCAAGATGTGCATCTGCGTAACATCCCAGTGCGAGAGGTTTTTTGTACGAGGCAGTTGTGGGTAAATGTATTTTGTATCCATAACCTAGAAACAAATGACTGGGTCATCTACAGGTATCATGAGGGCCAAGAAAATTAAGGTGCGAACGAAGTTGGTTCTTTCTTGGGCGACTATATTGATGAATTTGTATCAGAAAAGGCAGAGCACTCGCACCTTTACTCTGATGGTTATTCAGGTCAAAATAAAAACCACACTATGGTACGAATGTGCGCAGGCCTGGCAGCATCACAAAAATGTAATACCATTAGGCATTACTTCCCAGAGACAGGTTAGTCCTTTCTACCTTGTGGCCGGGACTTCAGAGTGTTGACGAAACAGCAGAAGGAAGGGGATTGCATTTACACTATTGAAGAAGACCTGTGCTTAATCGTTAACAGATAGCAATTTGTTGTAGTTAAGAGAGTGGACTGTAACATGGTACGCAATTTTGATAAATGGTGGCCTACATTTTTTTAAAAAAGTGACCATATCAGACAAAGCCTCATCAAATGGTACATCTCGTTCTGGAAAGATTTGATTTGCACCTTCTTCATTCAAGGAAGTCAGGTATAACGCTGATAAACCTGGTGTTCTTGTAGCTTTACATTTTATTCACTCGCTCGTGAAACACACGTTCTGAATTGGGAAAGGTAATGCAGCCACATGTCCCATGAATCCTGTAAAAGTGTATCCAGAAGAGTGAATACCCATTAATTCCAAGAAAATTTATGACGTGAATAAAACTTGTGAAATATGTTGTTGATGAAGATGCCAAAAATTTTTATGATATATCACAGGCAACATTGTCGTGTCCCAGTGATGACCATGAATAAATAATTTTGTGTAGTATGTCGTAATTATTTGCATTATGGTGAAGCGATATTTTCTGCTACTAAAAATGCTGCTACAAAAAATCTGAAATTTTTCTCATATTTGTCAACTTGCAATTTATATAATATTATATAACTGTGTAATTCAAATGCAATATTTGTGTGTTTCGTGATTTAAAAAAAATAGCAATATTTGATTTTTACTTTTATTTTTACTTACAGCAGTTTTAAACATCTGATGTAACATATTTCCCTAACTATATATTTACTTTAGTGGAGAAAGGCACGAAGTCCAAAATGTTTTAAACTGTGTACATGTTAATGTAATGGCTTTATCACATTTATTTTAGTTCTTCAAAACTTCCAACAGCGGCCTACAATAAACTATGAATTTTTATAACTCATGGTTTTAAAATATAGAGTTTAATTGGTTTTTATCCTCTCCTGAAAAGTAGGGATTTTGGCCATAGTGCCTTTCATAAATGCAGCACATATACATCTTACTTTTCAATTATTTGATTGCAATAACTGCGATTACTTTGCTGTGCGCAGCATACAGCACGCATGATACAGCTTTGTATACGGATTGCATAGTGTACTGAGACGCCCTCTACAACGGCAGGTTTGTCAGGAATATCAAATTTGCCTCACTCACTTAGCGCAAATTTATTCACACCTACCATCCCCACAGGGAGAAGAAAACTGGTACTCGTCTTAAGAATTCCATTTATTTTACCTTAATCTCAATATTATTATTTCTACACTCATAATTCAGTAACCTAGTGATTTAATTCTCAGGAGAGCAGTTTTCAAAGGTTTCTAAGTGTGACACTCAAAAAATATTCGCCGACAACTATGTGTAGTAGGATTTACTATTTAAGGAACAATTTGCGCAATTTCTAGTGTAACACATCCAGGTCATCGAATTTCCCGTTCTTGGTTGGCATAAAACTCACAAAAATATTATAGTTACAATTTTATTCCCAATAAAACAATATTTATAATACTACATTTTCCAATTAAATTACAGCGAACCAAACATTCCGCACGCTTTCCATAATAGCGTGCCTTGAAATTATGCAATCTGTATACGAAACACCTATCTGACTGAGTTACCGCCAGGTTTTGTACAAGCGAGGCCAAAATCTTCTCAAAACTTATACGAAGTTGCGTGGCTTATACTGGAACGTTTCACATAGCTTACAATAAAATACCTTGCCAGTGGCCCTTCTACAGGCCCGAGGAAATGCAACGAAGAACGACCTGACTTCAAGCGACATCCAGGAACCGTAACGACGCCGCATGCGTGCCCCCGCGCTGCGACGATCTGTTGAATGGGCCCAGCTTCTGGTCAGGGCAACGCAATGCTACTAATAGCCAACCTAGGCGATCGATGATTTCCGAAGACCACACTACCCACTTCGTGAAATACTGTCTCCATTCATCGCCATGCCGCAGTTAACGCATAGTTCAAGTGTGTTAGCCACCATGGAAAATATTTCACATCACCGAACGAGTTCAAACATCACTGTCCCTCTTGCGTGCACAACACTGATGGGATTAATTCTATAAAGTAACGACGGAAGGAAAGTTCCCTCAGAATCAACACTGTCGACTTTTATCGGGCAATTCTACGCCAGCGCGTCATTCTGATTTACGCGCATTTCTCGGGGGACATTTATTGCTGCAACACCAACCAAAGTTATTTGCGAGACATTGGCAAACTCTACTCTACTCGAGCCCTGCAATTATTTAAAAAAAGTGATTTAGTGCCCGTATCACGCAAAACATATCCTGGAAAACATTACTCTCAACATATTGGTAATTTTTTCAACACATCCTTATGACATACTTTATGAGTCACTTTCTATCGATTTAGTTAAAGGCTTAATCGTACTTAGGTGCACCTTTTTTTACACTAAAACCTCTGTGTGAATATCCTAATGAAACTGTCACCGGCCCTAAAAACCACAGAATTTTGTAGGGTCCATCACAGAGCATAGAAAGTTTAGCTGAAAAGTGTTTTGCTTGCTTGCTCTGCACATTGTGGCAGGACACCATTTAATCCCCTATTTGATAGGGATAGGCAACCTAACATGATTATATTTACGACCAATGTTTTTTCTTGATTTTTCCAGATTTACATATGCATTTCGCCATACATCTTCCAGCTAACGACTATTAAACACTTCCATGGATTCCATAGGGATGCGCCACACATTCAGTAAAGGCAGTGAGAGTTCACGTCCCTAGAAAATTTGCTTGGCGAAAAACCAGTTGTGGAATGCGGAGCCGAGTTGAAAGCAAGATTTAGTTCCAGCAGACTTTGGTCCAAATTTCGCTAATCGGAATTGTAAAAAATGTTCAGCAAAACCTTAACTCTCTTATCTAATCATTCCACTAAATTTATGCAGGGGTAATATGGGTTGGTGTTAATGTACCTAACGCCCCACTGAAAGCACATATCTTTAACCATTCTTGAATTAAAGAAACTCGTCGTATCAGTAACCAATTGCTCTGGGCTACCGAGCACCTTCCACACTCTGTTTACCAGTGCTTTAACAATGTTCCCTGCCTACACCTCCCACAGGGTTAGCAGGATAGAATACTTGCTAACGCCAGCCACCAAAATAAGAATACAATTGTGGCCACTCTTGGATCTGGGTAGGGGGCCGTAAACATCCAAAAACTCCTTTTCCCAAGGCATCAACAGTAACTTAATCGAATATGCACATACATAAGAATTCTTTGGTTGCTTCACCATCTGGCAATCCTTGTATTCTCCCACAAACTTATTCACGTCTGAATACATTTCGGCTAAAACATTTCATGCTTAATTTGGGATTTGGTTTTAGCCCTCCCCATGTGCCCACTTCTAGGTGGACTATGGAAATACTTTAAAAGCAAACTCCTGGTCTTTTTTGGGACGAAAACCTTCATACTTTTAAACATATCCCTCATATAGATTAAATCTATATCCAACAGATACTTCAAAGTTTTCCTTAGCACTGTAGCTTTTCTTCTTTCTTCACATTCCTCATCTTCCCCCTGGCAACCCTTAAAATCCAGGAAAATCTCTGGCATGGCTTTAATCATAACACAAAATTCTACAGTGTTCATTTCACTATTGTACCCATTTTCACACATAATCCCCTTCATTATACATTCGCGATAAACAATCCGCAATTACGTTATCCTTGCCAATTGTGTGGATTATCGAGAACCAATAGTTATTTAACTTCGCTATACACCGCCGTAAGTTCTCTACTTGTTTGGGATGGCTATGCAGCCATGTAAGGGCCTGTTGTCTGTTTGAAGATCAAACTTTTCATGTTCTATGTAAATTGAGAATTCCCCCCTTCCCCCCCCCCTCCAAACAAAAAAAAAACATGATAGGGCTTCCTTTTCGAAAGGACTCAGTTGTTGTTCGCAGAAGTTTAGGGCACGACTTGCATAGGTTACAGGTTGCATCGCATTCCCTTGATCCTGCAATAAAACTCCACCCAGCGCCCCTGAGAAGGCATCTACTTGCAACGTAAATCTTCGAGAAAATCGGGGAGAACTGCCACAGGAGGATGCGAAATAGCCTACTTAAAATGTTTTAAATCTCTTGCCTCTACATCACCCCAAAGTAAAGCCACGTCTTTCTTCTTCAACCTGTTGAGTGACGCACACATTTCCACATACCCATCAATAAACCATAAAAAGTAGCCTAACATACCAAGAAAACTCATCACCACTTTCCCGTTTCTGAGCTGGGGTAATTTGACGATGTGGACAATTTCTCTGGGTACATCACAAGAATACCTTGGGAAAAATAAAACCCTGAAATTTAATTTCTGATCACACAGGAAAGCTAACTTGGGATGGTCATCATCATCTACAAAATTATTATTTGCATTTGTTTATCATATCAGTTCTTTGTATCTGCCCAGGTCAGTGTCGGAATATCTGCTAGGAAATTTCTTAAATAGTAATTTTAACACTCCTTCAGTTGCATCCAGCAGTATCTCACCTATTTGAACTTCATTGTCTCGCAAAAAATTAGCAACTATCGAATCACCAAGAAACCAGACATTTCCTTGCCTGCATACACCGAAAGTCATATTGCAGGAAGGTAAAGTAACTTTAAAGATAGATATTTATGCATTAATAGAGAAAGTCGGCCAACTAGGGTATGTTTTAGTCTTCAAAGGCGCCAGGTTTAATTTAATTTCATCTTGTTTTCTCATTATTTATTGCTGTATCTAATCTACTCATAACAGGTTAAAAGAAATTTTTTTAACATCATGATCCATGTCTGCACACATAGCCTGTAAATAACTTTATTTCTTTGCAGAAATAACTTTGTGCAACCTAAACTAACATTAGGCATTTTTGGAGTATTTCACATACACATCACTTACTTATAAACACGTATTATGTTGGTTTTCTAGCTGAAACAGTATTGCGAAGAGGCGAAATGGTAGGTATAGTGCTCGGAACAGTAGTACCACTAGCCGAATTTTGTCAACTTTACTTAAAATTGTATCTAATTATTTACAATCTGACTTCAGAAATCATTAATTACAACAATCAGATATTATTTCAAGCCAGTACTCTGCTTTCATAGTTCTGTGCGTGTAATTAAAGACAATGTTTTATTAATAAGATCAACACATATAATGTGACAATTCTTCCAATTCGCATTGCAAGTTGCATTGCTATAATTATGTTTATCATACCATTAAATTCACTCATTAATTTATATAGATGCGCATGTATTCTACTTTCACAATTTCCCATTGCCTCCAATATATTTGCTAGAATTTCCGAAAATACACTAATATGCTTGAAAACATATTTATTCCCTTCACTTAAATTTATTAACTTCTCTCGTATTACACTTCTTTGCGATTTAAATACTTCTAATGTAACAGTCTGTAAGTTGGTTCACCAACATTACGTAATATACAACCGGCCAAACTACATTGTACATCACAATTTCTAGTTAAACAAGTATAACTGTTTTATTCTGCTATATCCAAAATTTGAATTACTCATTTTCTTCAGGAGTAATGGAACTGTCAATTCCACACTGAAATCTACCCTTATATAGTCGAAGTTCAGGAATAATTACAAGGATTCCATACTTTTTTTTCCAATAATAGAAACACATTTCCTTAAAATTTGTAAATTACATCACCCAAAACATGGTCATTGTAAACATGTTGTAGGTTTAAATGGTCAGTTTAAAAACAATTAACATGTTCGAGTTGTGCAAATTGAGTTTCGGTATTCGAACGTAAATATGTAACAGATAAATCAATCGACATTAGAGTGTCTCCCAAAACAAAAATACTGATGAATCTCTCCTTACGGTTCACTGCAAATGTCATCAAATATAAATACTGAATTGGGCAATTCTTAACTTCGACTTATAATATCTGATTTACTACCGAATGGGAAAAAGCGCCTTCCTTCAACTGAAGATAAAATAATTGCTAAACATTTATACTTGTCTTTATGTATTGTTTTTGAAAAAAACATACAGGTTTTCACACTTGTGTCCATTTAGATGTTCTAATAGTGACATAATAACTCATGTCTTTCCACAAGATGATGTTCCGCTTACAATAAAATGTATGTTTGATGGTAATAGTGTACTATGTTTCTGTTCAGTTGTTTTCATACTTTGGTGCATTTATGGGAAAGCACATTTTGTTTCACAAACTTCATTGCTTATACTGACATAAAAACTACATAAACACACATACACACACACACACACATATATATATATATATATATATATATATATATATATATATATATATATATATTGTGTGTGTGTGTGTGTGTGTTATATATATATATATGTGTGTGTGTGTTATATATATAAAAGTGGTCGCAAAGTGTTAGACACATTGATTAATAAACTACAATTTGAGTTACATTTACTAAAATATAACTATTGTGTAACAGGAACAAAACTTGCAAAAGATTGACATGTAATGGTCCCGGAGTAAATGCATTAGACAATGCATGTAAGCAGCACGATATTGCATACTCACAAACAAACAATTTAAAACAGTGTCATTCAGCAGACACAATTTTGGCAGCCAAAGCAGAAACTATTAGGAAGAGTTGAACTGCATCCACAGGTGAACGTTAGGGGCATGGGTTGTAGATAAAGAAATGCGCGCTAAAGAAAAAGAGGTATGGAAGTTGGCAGGCCAAAATGCGAAAGAAGGAAGTCAACATGTAAAATCGCTATAAGAAAGGAGGATTTCACCTGCATTCCTATTTCCAGCACTAATGTCCCTCGCTTCTCTCCTTGGTGGGACATCGACATTGAGTAGAGCAGTTAAATCAAGTGGAAAAGGCATATGCGTTAAATCATATAAAGTTGGTAGTGGACAAAAAAAACACAAAACATGGGAAGAAGAAGCACAGAAAGTCCTAATTGTGTCTCCCAAAATATGCGCTCACAGTCACAGATATTAGTGTATAAGAAAAGAAATTGAAGATTCCATATTTTCAAGAAGTATTTACGAGAGATGATTTACCATGAAATGCTTGTAAGTAGTAGGGAAATTATGAGTTGGGTGCAAAGGCATGGGTGCAGGAGCGCAGGAGCCGGGGAGCCGCCATCTTGTTACATCACCCAACTGCCAGCTTGGATGTCATTGACCTTGACCTTTGACCTTGACGTGGACCTCGGGACATTTGAAATCAAAAAACACTAAAAACCTTGAGAAATCCAAAAACTCCTCAAAAGTTCCAAAAAAAAAAAATATCCGAATTATTTTTTTATTAACATTTATTTTAAAAAATCTAAAAATTAAATAAAAAATTATTAAAAGGATCTTTAGGAATGACCCAGTTTTCAGAAATGCAGACAAGGATCAGTGACAAATGGTCAGAAAGGGGACAGGGATTAGTGACACAGAGTTCAAGAGAGCAGGACCTAAGACCTCTGACCTTGACCCTTGACCTTTGATCTCGAAAATAAACAAATTAAAATAATATATAAAATCGATTAAAAAATTTATAAAAATATATTATAAATAATTTATTTAAAAAAATAAATTTAAAAATTGTTTATAATATACTTCTATAAAATTTTACTCTAAAAAATTTAAATTTAAAATGTCTTTAACCATGGCAGCCATTCCCACCTTTTATTCCCTCTGAATTTCTGTTTTTCGCAAAAAAAAAACATTCTCTAAAAAATTTTAAAAATAATCATTAAAAATCTTACCATTTTCTGAGGTCTCTCACCTCACCGACAATTACTCACCTCTGTTCGAATCCAGCAAACGACCAACTCCCTCGCACTCACTCTCCTCACTTATACTCATTCCGCCATCTTGATTTTTCATGTGTCATTTTTACATGCTACTGGAGGCAGCCATCTTTGTTTATATGTTACTGGATGCTGCCATATTTGTTTTTCATTTGTCATGTGTTTATGCATTACTGGAGGCTGCCATCTTTGGTAGGCGACCGCCATCCAGGTAGGTGACCACCATCTTGGTATACATCACCCATTAACCATCTTGGAAGACGATGCCCAATTGCAATTGATGTTCGACCAGTGACCTTGAAAATAAAAACCCAATAAAAAATACGCAAAATTCAACAAGCATATAACATTACAGACTTCTACCACCATATCAGATGTAGACTACCTCTTCCTTCACCACATGACTTTGAATAACATTGAAAATAAAAAACTTATAAAAATACATAAGAGCCAACAAGCATAACACATTACAAACTACTACCACCACCATATAAGATGCAGACTGCCGTGACCTTACCATGACCATGAGTGACATATAAATAAAACTCAAGAAAAAATCTATGTGAAGGGGCAGAAGCTAGTTGAGACGATCCACCTTCCACTCAGCTGCTGTCAAACTAAACCACTCGGCTTACCTCCCTATTGCTTATAATATACAAGTTTGCAAGCCTAACGGCATCATATTGACTTTGAACCAATTATGTATATAAACAAAGATGGCTGCCTACATTATCATGTAAACAAATGACAAATTATAAAATCAAGATGGCAGAATGAGTATAGGTGAGGAGAGTGGGTGCGAGGGAGTCAGTCGTTTGCTAGGTTCTAACAGAGGTGAGTAATTGGTGGTGTGGTGGGATACCTCAGGAAATGTAAGTTTTTAAATTAAATCTGTTAAAAATTTTTAACAGGAAATTTTTTAAGGAAAAAGAGAAATTCCAAGGGAAAAAAATGGAAAAATGGCTGCCGGGGTTAAAGACTTTTTAATAACAATATTTTTAAATAAAGTTTTATAAAAAATGTTTTAACAATTTATCAAAAATTTTAAAAAATTGTTGAGTTAAATTTTTTATAATAAGGTTTCATAATACATTTTTTATAAAAAAAATTAAAAGATTTTTTAATTTGATGTGAACTTTTTTATTTGAATTTTTTAAATTTCAATATCAAAGATCAAAGGTCAATTCAAAGGTTATAGGTCCTACTCTCCTGACCCCTGGGTCATTAATCCTTGTCTCCCTTCTGACCCTGGGTTGCTGATCCCTTGTACCTGGGTCGCTGATCCCTGTCAGTGTTTCTAGAAAAATGTGTCATTTGTTAGGATTCTTATAATAATTTTTAAAGTATTTTAAATATATATTTTTAATAATAATTTTTTTTTTCGGAAGTTTTCAGATTTTAAAATATTTTTTTGGAATTTTCTGAAGAGTTTTTAAGATTTATAAAATAATTTTAGTTGCTTTTTGAGGTCAAAAGTCCTTGGGGTGAAGGTCAAAGTTCAAGGTCAATGACATCTAATATGGAGGTCGAGCATGTAACAAGATGGTGGCACCCCAGCTGATGTGCTCCTGCAACCCACACCCTTGCGCCCAACTCATAATTTCCCTAGTACTCTTGTATGATTGTTACGTTAGACTCAAAAAGTTACAAAGGAATGCATTAGGTTGCAGTAATTAAAAATGTACATAACACAGTTTACTACAATAGGTTTGGTGATTTATGACTCCATTAAAATAATACACAAATAAAGTAGAATTATGAAACTGTACAGACACGAAAAATGTAATTGTGGACATTTATGTTTAATGTTCCTGACTGAACTATGCACAACATAATATATTATGTTGATTGTAAGTGGGAACTCATCGCAACTGCATTTGGTATATCCACCAGTTATGGAATTAGACAATCAGTGGCAAATTAATTTAGTTGAGATTGTGACTTATAATAGTATCCCTAACATGGACAAGCATGATTAATCTTTCACATTAATTAATGATAATGAGAAACATAAAATAACTATACCATTGGATTTATACAAACTCGAAGACCTGGAATGTTTCAAAAAGTCTAGTGTTCCAGGAAATGTTATGTTCCTATTGTAGAGTAACCCAAATACATTAATGTGACTAATGCAAAGTAATGTCAATATTGATTTCATGAAAAATGATTCAATTCCAATTATGTTAGGTTAGAAAAACGTTTATCCTGCTAATCAAACACTCAAGTTGTCAAAAAAAATTAATATCTTTTCAGTTACTGTAGGTTGTATAAATTAAATCTTGTAGGAGGTTCATATTTGAATGGAAAACTGAGAAACACACTGCATGAATTCACATGTTCAGTTGCACAAGGTTACAAAATTATTGAAAAGCCAAATATGTTAATTCGTATTCCATAAATAGCTAATCATGTGGACTAATTAGCCATTACAAAAGCTGAGAAAAACAGGAAACTTGTTAATTTTAGAAACAAGGAAACCACCACGAAATTACATTTGAAAAAGAGCTAATAATATATAAACACTGACATTTTGCACTTTATAATTAAAATGGAGTTTGTGTACTATACACATAGAAAACTGAGTACAAAAATATTGCGAGGTTCAGTTAAGTTAAAGAAACCATTTATAGAATTATATAAACACAATTGCTAACTGCTCACTTCAGTTAGGAAGTCCATGCAATTAACATTGGTTTACAAATTATTTCTAAAAGAATTGGGATATAAAGTAAATCGAGATTGAAGACATTCTTAATTAAAAATAACCTGTAAGTTATGAGGATGCTATAACAATCACTGAGATACATCTATACAAACCATTCGGAGCAGGACCATATATATTCCCCTCAGAAGTACACATACCTATCCAGAATCATGGCATTTATACACTGCCTTTGAAAATGAGTTTGAGATTCAGAGGAAACTTCACAAAGACAGCTGATGGAACTAACACACAAAGTACAGGAATAATTCGCAATTGCATACTTCACTGATAGAATTGCCTACATACTATTGATATTGACCAATGCTGAGATGTAGGCATCACATCAACAATAAAGAATAATCTCTCACTAACTAAAAACAATATTAATACAGGTAGTATGACCGGTTGGAACCATACCAACAATTGTAGACTACAAATTAATCCCGGTGGAAAATATTATGTGGTTATTCTGCTAATTATGGTACTGGGTTTTGCAGAAGACTGTAAACACATAATTGTGAACGCCAAACAAGAGTTGAATTATTTAGTGTAGAGTGGTTAATATGGCATATCGAAATTAACACACTTGAATATGTAAAGTTTCTAAAGTATATTGAAAATGGCAAGGATCTAGACTTCATATTCAGATAATGTAGTTTAGAAACATTTGCCATATTACCACCATAAGATAAATTGTGTGGAACGTTAAAACCAGTTTCCCAAATGAAAAGCCAAGATATGTATTTATCTGTTTCCAAACAAACTGTCAAAACAATTTAAAGGCAGGCAGATAAATGTTCGACTATTGCAATATGAAAAATATGAAACTATTTCTCAACAGTCAAGCATACCCATATTCAGATTTCAATATGCATTTCTGAAGTAGCGAGTACCTTATCTGCTACAATATGTGCACAAGTTTTCAAGAAATTTATTATGGAAAAGAAAGCTCACCGATGTTAGACCCTGAATCATTTAAGAATAGAGAACCCTTATATTTTATTTTAGTAAGCAAAATTACACAATTAGCAATAATGTTATGGATTTACATATTGAAATACACACAAACACGACCATTCTCATAACACTCAAGCTTAAGCATTTAACATACACGGCAGATTAATATAATATAATGCCCAAGATAATTTGGTTATGGTGTTAATATGAACCAGTAGACGATGAACCACCATCGAGTACAGATGTTCTACAGCGTATAATGTTTCCAAGCTCCACATAGGTTCATAATTAAGGATTTTGGTATTACCAACTTAAATAACATTACCACTGTCTTTATTTTCATGGAACCCTCGACTGGAAATACCTTAGTCGGAAATATAAACAAACAAACACATGGTTACAAAATATCACCACAGATTATTACAAGAAGAGGGTTGTATTGAGTATGGAGAAATACCAAATATTTGGAATGCATACTTCAAATATGAGGAAGTATTCATGTTTGGACTTGATTTAAAAAGGATTTTAGCAAGAGTGGGGAATGGAAAAAATAACTGACATGCAGAAAGGGAACAAGAGCCCTTCATTCAAAAAAGTTATGTCAAATGTTTGGTTACACATCACACTTCATCTCAGCAGATGAAAATTCTAAATTGATGTACAAATGTTTTATATTAATGTACTGGAGTGAGGAGGACTGAAACTGAATATTATTATAACACACTGGAGGTATAAATACAGATGTGATTCGCGAGGTTAATTCAATACAGCTTGCGATAGAGATATACACACACACACACATATATATATATATATATATATATATATATATATATATATATATATAATATATATATATATAATTTTCAGCAAGGGAAGTTCTCATTTCCCTCTGTATCCAGCAGATGGGAGTGTTACATTGCCGAAGTTTATCCCTACTACTAAATGCAAGTATTAACCCAAGAATGAACTATCATGGTAATAGTTTTCCTTTGACTGTTTATTGAATAACTAAAAATGTTTTGTACATAATTTCTGGGTAAAGTTTATACTTGTACAAAGTTTACAAATGGAAGATAATGAAGTAGCTTGGTCATTTATACAAAAATTAAAGTGTAAAATCAATATTAGCAAGTTGGAGTAAAATGATTAGAGATTGTTTGAGGACGAAATAGTTTTAGTACCAATCTGGCTTTCATACAGTAAAAATGATGTTCTTCCATCCTGCCCACCCGTATGTACGCTGTACGCTGGAAAAGTCTAATGGCTCCTCTGGTCCAGTGGGATTCTGCGGGAGTTTGGAGATATGTGCGATGGAAACTTTCATTTTAGAATCATCCATTTCCCATTAGGAAATAAAATGTTACTAATTACTATCTTACCCAGACATGAGTAAGTGCCCTGTCTATCATGTGTGTGGCAACATCGTTGCCGACAAGCGTTGAAGACGTGTACTCACACTTTAAAGAAACATTCCGTGAATTAATAGAGTATATAATATTAGACACACAAAACTGCACAAAATACTTGAGCATTGAAACATATTACATAAATTGCGTTGATGTTAAACCTGGGCATAATAAATGCACACTGGCGGAGAGTTGTCCAGGAGAGGATGTAGATGCCAAGGTGAAAAATGTCCTAAAAATGGTTTACTGACTTTGCAAACATCCTGTAATGTCAAAATACCATTTCAAACTCTAACCAAAATTTATTGTAATTTTTTAGTATTCAATAAATAGCTCGAATCTTACTTCAGTATTTTATTTCCAATTACCCTTCCTGCATGCATAATTAACACCTAATAATAAATTTTGCTGTATCAAGTAATCTACATTTACTAACTTGAAAGTGTTTTGTGACATAAATCTGATGACACGAAATGAAAGATTGCTCTTTCCTAATTGAAATGAAAAGTTAAGACTTCTATTTGCTGCGAGACAAGAAATATTTCCTATGTGTGCTGCTTAACCTAATTTCCGATATTGTGGTGCTACATGGACAAACCTACGACATTCGATTCACGTTCCATTTATGCAGTAAGAACATTAATCGACTGTGGTGGTCTACCACTCGCACTGCGAGCGCTCAAACAATACATTCCCTCCTGTACGCACAAAACATTAGTGGTCAGTGCATAGTTGTAATAAGTTTTGTAGAGATTTTTATGTTTCTTGTGTGCGATGATATTTTAACGCATTACCTTTTAGATAACATTTAGTTCAGGTGGAGAATTACTCATTGCAATATTACTCAAACTGGTCACCAACATGGTCTCATTGGTAAAATATGTTTTAAAGAAAATACAACAATTATCACGTACCCAGGCTTGTGATTATCAAATAAATTCACGTAGAAAAAATTATTCTCTTCAACTTTATCCATCTGAGCTTCGCGTTTAGTGTTCAGGATATCTTACAGAGCACAAAAAAAAAAAAAAAAAAACCAAAATTAGCAGGCTTCGGTTTAACATCGAAAAAGCATTAAGCTGTGGGAACAGCAATTCAGTATAATTGGTTCTGTGTTGAACAGGGGTGAAGGAAGAATACACAATACACGAACTCCAGAAAATATTAAGGCAGTTAGACATTAGTTTCTGCAGTCTTCAAAGCCATCTGCTCATAAAAATGCACAAGCTCTTCAATTGTCTGATCGATTTATGTGGAATTTTTGAATCACTACTTGTGATTCCATCTGTACGAGATGGTCGTCGTCCAAGAACTGTTAGAATGGAATTTGCGAAATCGCATGGAAATCTGTGAAAACATCCTTCAAAATGACCCACATTATGCTGTTTTGCTCAGTGACGAAGGACATTTTCACCTATCTGGTGTTGTGCATTATCATAACTTTCGTTAGTGCAGCGAGTAGAACCCTCGGGAACTTCATGAAAAGCCTCTACAGTATGACTGTGGTGCAGTTTGTTGTGCACTGGGAATTGTTGGGATAATTGGCCCTTACATTTTTTAAGATGGATATGTCACTGTTACTCTCATATTCGGTCGATATGTTGCACCGATTCAGAATTTCATGGAACCAAGACTCAATGAGCTGCAAATTCCAAATGTTTGGTTTAAACAACACGGAGTCATAGTCCATGCGGCAAGACGACCGCTTGGAGTGCTGTGACAGTTGATCCCAGGCTGTATGATTTCTTTAAGTAGTGATATCCCCTGATCAGCGAGATCGTCAGATCTCACCCTATGCGATATTTTTCTCTCTGTTATTCTCAAGGTAGAGGTTTACAAACTTCGACTTAGGAATCTGCCAGCCCTACTGAATGAAATATGCGAAATGTTGACAATCCTTCCGAACTCGCCTTCAGTAGTGCATTGAGAGTGAGTGGCGCAGTCGGTTGGTCCGCCGCCGGCCTGGGGTGCGGGAGATTCTGAGTTGAATCCTAGGTAAAGCGTGGGTGCTAGTTTAAGTTAGGTCATAAGTTGGTTTGTAAGTCGTGCTCTGATAAGCCTTCATGCATAACACTGGGGGACGTTAATAAGTCCTATCCAATCCACTCCGAACACTCGAGAGCTTTACTTTTCAAAACCACTTAAAATGTAACTTTCATGTATATAATTTTGCATGGTCAAAATAAATTTTCTTTACTTTCTAGCAACGTTTATCTTGTCAGACCTTTAAATTAGAGAGGGTGTTTTGCCTCACTCTATATTGAATGAAGACGTCACTTTGCTTGTATGGACTAAATTAAAATTGAGGTAGATATTAAATATTGCATTCACTGAGAATAGAAAAATAATATAGGTATTCTTATGTAAAGAATGGCTGTGTGAATAGATTAAAAGTTAACTTTCTTTTTTGATTATTTTTATTAAAAGCTCTATCCTTCACGAATTCGGATACATCCCTCTTGCATCTTTTAATAGTAATTATATCGCTGTATCATGCCCAAGGTTAAGTTATGGTAACCTTCCCTATATGTTTTAGAATGTACACTTTTATTCAGTGGAGAAAGCGTATAAAAAAAATAGAAATATTTGCTTTGATAAATCCGTGCAAAATTCTTGTACTAAGCGTTTCAATGACCCACTGATACATTTAAGAGAAACAGTTATGTAAGCTTGAAAACCTAATGCAACAAAAATAGCCATCAATACCGAATGTGTTAAATTGAACAGCGTTAAGATCTCTACAGTTTAGCGTTTTTTTATTTATCAGCATTCATAGTTCACACAGATACGGAATTGACAAAATATCGATACGTTACTTGTTTTTTTCTAGGATATGACAGCATGTTTTCTTTCCTCGAAAGAAGTATTTTGAGATGTTGTAACTTTTGGCTATATGTTGTATTTTTATTATTGGTAAATATAATTTGAGCAAATGGAATTGTAATGGAAACGGCATTTAAAAAAAGGAAACAAGCAGAATACAGAAATTAATTAGGGGATAACCTCTGACTGATAGCATATTCACACTGTATTGGGCTTTCCTTTTAAGCTTGAAGTTAGTTGATGTATATTCTATTAAAGAATTCCCGTGTTTATACACGAGAACAAAAATAAATTTGATAAAAACATGTGCATAATTTTAAATTTCTGGCATCAATGTAAGACATTTTAAGGGAAATGTACACAAGAAAGTAAACAAAAGGACACAAATTAAAAAAATTATAACTGATATCCTCATTATGGCGCCTAATTTGTAAGAATTGTTGTTGTTAGCATTCATTAACCAACTGAATACTTTTTTATAAACATGTAATTTATAATTCACAGTTGCATAAAACTTTAATATGTAATATAAATATTCATAGAGTGACCCACCAAAACGTTAAATGTTCGTCTGCTCCCACATTGAGAAGGGTAAATATTCTTTGAAATTAGTATTTTGGTTATGTGGCATGGTGTGTGTGTATTTCGGCCTGATTTTGCAAGAACTTTTGAAGATCATGGGCTCAGTTGCCTCTTTGAGTATTATTTCTGTTCCAAAAAATAACTCCATGACCTCTTATGAATTTTTATTATACTGACACAAAAGTCATATCTCTGATATGTT
This sequence comes from Dryococelus australis, assembly GCA_029891345.1. NCBI lineage: Eukaryota > Metazoa > Arthropoda > Insecta > Phasmatodea > Phasmatidae > Dryococelus > Dryococelus australis. The sequence goes on from CM056994.1 coordinate 214,307,932, forward strand.
CGTGGTGGGGACATAGCCCTTCGCCGAACAGGTATTTAGCTGAAAATTAATCTCTTTAATCACAAGTAGGCGTTTGGCAGAGTAGAAGTCTAGCCGAACTGGAAATTTACAAAATATATATTTTCCCGAAAAGTTGGTTGACATGATTTCCTTCTGCATCGTTCAAATATCCTTGGCCTGGTATTCCGGCATTTAGCAGAAGATAAATTTAAACAAAAGGGCATTTGAGAGAACAAGTGTTTAGCGGGATTAGCGTTTGGTTGAACTGACGTTTTGCAGAATGGGATTTTGACTGAAAAGGCGCATTGCAGAAGAGAAATTCGACTGGAGAGATAGATAGAGAGAGAGAGAGAGAGCGCGGCCGAGGATGAAATGCTAATGCACATGCTCTTTCATTAGAAGACGACATCACAGATTCTCAAAGATGAATTATTTTATTCTCAGCACGGCGAAAACGCAGCAGCACTGGTGAATTCATGAGATTATTACAATATTAACTGAAATAGCGAAAATGGTTGATAACGTAAGGAACCTGGCAGATAGCCTGTCGAACCGTGTCACTGAAATTACTGGAACCAGACTGCTACGGACTGAAATGTGATATGCACTAGTTATCTGCAGTGAATTCCGCTTTTATTCCCGCTGTTCATCAGTTGATAACATGTTACTATCCAAGTTTTCGGCCGTTAGTATTTCACTAATTAAAACCTCTTACCAAATTTAATTTTTATATTCCAAAATATTTTTTTTTGCTATTAAACATTAATCTATACGCCATTATATCTGCAATAATTATTTCTGTCAAGATGTTCTGAACATATCACTGATTCCTGCATGAATTTGTAGTCTGGCGCATTGAACGGTATTTTGTTCAGAACTACTAAAATTCTACTTATCTCGAGTGATTCTTTTACACCACAAAAAAAAAGTAATTTAGGACATCACGTTTGTAAATCCTTTACATTTACTTCTCACTGTAAGGGAAGTGTAATTCAGCGTTAATCACATTGATTAATGCCATGTTCCAAAGATGATATTCGTCGGAAGTGAAAGGAATTCAGTTTGAAACGGATATCAATTCTGAAGTTTTTTTTTGTTTAGGGAAATTGAGAATACATGTTATTTTGCTTACTGTAGTTATATCTTTCCAGGTAAATTTTAATGAGTATAATGAAATTTTAGCAAACAATTTGTTTCGCCCCGAAATATTTGATAAGTAATGGAGGAAAACTTTCCCTCCACAAATTTAAAACCGACTTATTTTTATGTGTTTATTAATTTAATGTACACATATCTAAATATATATATTTTTCTTTTCTGCGAAAGTACTTTCTGGTTTCTTGCATTGACCACTATACACCACTCTGGTGTAGGATTACTAAGTACCATTTTTCTGTGTTGAAGAGTCCTATTTATCGTGTCCACTTAAAACTAAAGAGTTGTTGGCCCCTTGAATGCTTCTCACATTGTGCTGAAATAATAAGAGGACTTTGGTAATCCCAAAGGCAAAAAAGAACGCCAACATTCTTCACCGGGAAGTTGTTTAAAGCCTCTTCCATCTTGTTCATCTTTTTACGCGGAAGAAAAGAGCGGAAAATATCTGGTTGGGGAGGGAAATAGTCTAAAGAAGTAAGCCCAAATAAGCCAGTTTTTGCGGCGTGCAGAAAATGTAGGGATGGGCTGCAGCCGAGGCGTGAGCAGGGTTGAATGGGGGAAGAGTGTAAGGTACCACTGGGACAAGGGTTGGGAGGTGCAGCAATGTGCACAAGAAAACGGGATAATGGCGCCATGAGGGGTTGAATGGGGCAGCCGGGGGATCACGGCATAACCTGTAGACTCATCCTTTCTCATTTGTCAAGTCCTGGGCCTTGTCTGGGGACCCAGCGGAGAGCAGTCACATACAAAGAGGTCGAGCAGGATGCTGTCTAGCTTTGAAAACCGACTATTTGCCACGCGGAGTACTGGATCGCTTTTAAGAAATACCAATTTCCGACCTCGCCTAAAATTGTGCAGTCCTGAAATAAGAGGTTAGATATATTTCACTGTTATTCGAATCAGCTACGAATTTTCAGAGTATGGTGTTATCGACAAAGACCTAGGATCGAGACGAGGTAGCGAGATCGATTGTTTCTTCTCGTTGGGACGCTCTTGCACGGACGTCATCGTTTTTGGGGTCCGTGATAGTGTTTAACTAGGAGGTGATTTTCGAAAATGAGAGGAAGAAGGGGCAGAGGGTAAGAAAAATCCCCCCCCCCTCCGGGCTTGTTTTATTCGAGCAAAGGGAAGGCATTGAGACGTAATGCCTACCCCATCGCGGTAATAACACGGCAGCGCGTGATTTCCCAGGGACAATAAGCTAAAGCCGGGACGGCAGCGAACGTATGTCACTAATAAGATGTCGGGATGGGGATACACCGAAACTAGGGGGCAGCCAAGGGCCATTGGCCGTTACCTTCTTTCGGCGCTAGGAATCACGGTTACAGCTCTTCGAGGGGACGAATAAACCTTTGGTAGAATGGAGCAGGGTGGGCCTTATTCGGAAAATAAACTCTTGATGCCCAGGACTAAATTTTCTCATATTGCTATTAAATATTATATTTTATAATTGTAAGTATTATTTACTATATCTATAAATTAAAATTAATAAATTTATTTGGTAGAGTTTCAAAAATTATTTTCATTTAATACTTTACGACATTTCTTCGTATTCTAGAACATGTTTATGTGTGTGTGGTTTTATTATATATATATATACATAACCACCAGCAACGAATTCACCTGCTGTTTTCCACCATTCGCTTCTGTTTTATTTGTAGCTGTTCGAGTCCCGTTTCCCCTAAAGCCAACGGCGCACCAACCGACTGCGCCACGGGAAGCCGGGTATAATTGTTGAATGATAATAGTGAAAAAAGCATCTTAGTAACTTTAGTTAACGTCAATGGTAAGTGTTAAGTCATATGTTTTGTCTGCCTGTGAGAGAACAGAAAATGATTCGTCAGTCTGAAAGTACTCGTCCGTAACTATTGAGTGTTCATACGATTCGCGATGGACATTTTCTTTGCATGATGTTTACGAAAGATGAGGAAAAAAAAAATCCGTTGTGAAAACTAGTTACAAAAATGTGCAAGTTATGTATTGGAAGAATGGGGAAATCATTTCGGGAGTAATTCACCTTCGCGTTACGATTAAATAAGCTATTTCAGAATTGAAGGTAGCGTATTGAATGCATCTCGTAGTGCATCTCGACTGCACGGACCAAGGGACATGAACTCGATGCCTGTTTGGCTGTCTCGCTGAGTCCAGGAAGTCCATAATACAAAAATTCCTGAAATTTATAGTCGGTCAATCAAAATGATATTACGTGAGCGAAAATTGAAGTGCATGTTCCACGTCTGATGCATGAGTTGTTGGAAGATGATCCAGGCAGACGACTACAATTTTGTGAGATATGCTTGGGCAGTATCGTTTTGATCCCAATTTAGTTCGTAACATACCGTGGTCGGATAAGGCCACTATCAAGTTATCGGGACACATGAACACAAAAAAATCGATATGATTGGAGTAAGTGCTGAATCAACCCGGAGTAAATGTTTGAGGTACAATATCAGCACGTGGTTTAACTGGGCCGTATATTATTGACGGTAACCTGAAAAAAATGTGTACTTGGCTTTACTTCGGGAGGTTGTACCAGGAATCAATTTGCATATGTACAAATTTTACGAACTTTGCTTCCAGCATGATGGCGCTCCTGACCATTATACTATATATGTTATGTTTTACCTCGACCATATTTTCAACCAAAGAGTGATAACGGCGTACAGCTATTAAATTCACCAATGGACTTTTTCCTGTAGGGGCATGGTTATAGGCGAAATGTAAGGGAGGAAACCACAGTGTGGTGAGGACCTGAAAGTTTACATTGAGGAAGCCTTCGAGAGTCTGAATAGGATACTCAGCTGTGTGGTCATGTGTGTCAGAGTGTACGAGATAGACTCATACAGAATGTTAATGAGAAAGGAAAACACTTTCATAATTAAAAAATTAAAATGTATACGTTTGTACTTTTATATAAATTGTTTATTGAAATTCGCTGAGCGTGTAGTTACTTTTGTGAAATCCTGTATGTATGCACATAAACATAATAAAGAGGCCCCATAAACTTTATTTGGAACGCTCTTAAGTGAATAAAAATCTAGTAAAATTTAACTCGAGATTTTTTTAAAACAATCACAAAACCGATAAATTAAATTACAGCTTGTTGAGCGTATTTAACTACGTACAGAATTGTTATGTCACTGGAAAGAGCGTGCAGCATGTAAATATGGTAAAAGGTTGACAAAAGTGTTCATACAGTATGAATGTATCGAAGAAGAGGCTGCAGAGGCCATATATATATATATATATATATATATATATATATATATATATATATATATATATATGCCCAAGGACCATGACGGAGGAAATCCAGTGACAATACAGAATCTATAAATATCGAAAGTAAATGCCAAGGAGAATTAAAATTTCACAGAGATCTTAGCACTGGACTAATAAAATATTCACGTTAGAGCGTTAAATAAATGACCATGTTCGTTTATATTATATTCTAATCTCAAGCTTTTCAAATATATTTTATTAATCTAACTACCAAACTCGAGATCGTAAAACTATCACATTTATTCCTTAAATGAATAAGTTAACTCTAGAACTAGTCGTAAGTACTTTTTTGCATTAAGGTATAAAGAGGCCCGCAAGGGATGAACATATCCCAGATTTAACTTATATATTAAGAGTTCCCCGAAGAAACATTGAAGTTTATAATAGAACTGTGACATATAAGATTAAAACTGAAATCAGTAACACATGTTTAAATCTTGTCTAGAAATGCCCTTCCATCTAAACACACTACTACAGCAAAGAATTATAAAAACAATTAAAAGAGAATTCGTTCTTCTGGAATCCAAATTTATTACTTTCTTGTATGATTCACGTATTTTCATCGTTAGCAAAATTCGTTTAATTAACAGAATAATATTTTTTTTTACGTCGCGGGCTTCTTGCGGTCGTCCCTGTACTCGACACCCCAAGCCAAAAACTCATTTTCGAAACCTTCCTCCAATTTGTGACGGTGGCAGAGCAGCCGACAAGGGCGCCGGTTTAGGAGGTGAGTTTTGCGTGGATGGTGGGGGAGGGGGGAAGTCAAGACGCAGGGGACGCCGTCGGAGGGAAGACGCCTACCAGTTCTCCGAGACGTGAGCTGCAGCCTTGACGCCGAAGCAGGGACGTCGAACCCTCTCCCGCCCCTGTAAATCTTCACCTTCCCCTTCTTTTTTCCTTAAAGCGGGGGTGCGTGCAGGCGCATTGGGAGGAGAGGGCGGTTAAATTTAAAGGGAAACCTCAGGCAACGTTAGAATGGGAAGGGAGATTTTGTTGTGGAGCTCGGACTCAAATGAAGATACGGGGTACGGAATAAACCCCGAGGAAATTAACGAGCCAGGGAGGGGCTCTGTGACGTCTCTGTGACGCTACGTCGGTTAATCGGGCCCTTTGCGACGCGTTTTGTCCGCCGGTCTCGGCAATGCCTGCGCCCTGGCGGAGGTAAGGATAATCTCCGGCCAGCTTCATTAGCCCCTAAGGCTCTTAACGGCGCCAGGACAGCAGGCAGTTGCGTGAAAGGGTTGGAAATTCTACACCGCCCCCCTCCCCTTCACCCCTCTTACATCATTTCGTCTCTGTGACATCAAAAGCGACACGCGCTGTTGTGTCTTTTTCCGCTCTTCTTCACATTCAAAAAGATATGGCGATATGGCGGAAGCTACTCTGAGCATGTCATTTGTGATAAAGAGCGACCTCCGAGGAAAAAAAAAGACATATTCACGTTGTTTCTGCCTGAGGTAGATTCAGAATGGATTATGAAGATAAGAAGCTAGTGTTAAACCCAACTGGCGGCTCTATCAGAGCGACAGGCATATTGCCTTTCACTGAAATAAATTGTTGTTAGGACTGAGCAACGAGAGAGAGATGAAGAGAGAGAGAAAATAAGCACACTCCAACAGAATATCTACGCCACTAACCGCTGAGCCAATATAGAACCATTAATATCGTATACATAATAATACGCACACACCTAACATATCAACTTTCAAGGTTAATTTGTTTTTACTGCATATTTTCAATTCATCAATAGTTTCCTATTTGACTACCGCAGGTAATTACGCTACGATTACGATGAGATATGATGCAAAAATCTATCGATATAGATTCCAAAGTTTGGGTCAAAGGCAGAACTTAAACAACAGTAAAATAATAAATTAGCTTTATTCCTGATATATTAAAGCAGTGGAATATAGTTATAATTTGTTCAGTTTATTTAGCATACTCGATATATGCTGAGAAGGAGCGTATGTGTACATAATGAAAATCTCTGGCTAAGAAATTTAAAAAATTTTCTAGGCGTGGAATGAAAAACCGCACGGGTAAAAACACACGGGTAGCCACCTCCAGGATGCGAGTTCGGGGTCATACATCGCGACACAACAAGCTTGATGCGCTGCAAAGTACAGAGCGGTTATCAAATTTAGAAAGCCATAGTATTGGTAGAAGGACAGAATGAAAAGCGTATTCCATTCATAAAAACCGGATTCAGAGAGCGTCTAAAATACAATGATTGACGTCTGCCTGTAGGCAACCATTGTCATGCGTGCGCGATAATGGTTGGTACTCTAGCAGGAAGTACAGCAGTCCATGCACGTGTTATGAATGTTTTCGGCTGTACTGTGGAAGGGGACAGCACTAGATACAGGTTACAGACGTTAGTTCTTCAGCCTGCAGATGTTCATTTGTTCCCACGTATTGCGATATGCGTTTGCGTAGTGGAGGTAGCAATCAGACATGTATTTAGTATGCAGAGAAATCCACGGAACTGTCTATGTCGCAACAGCGTGTTGCGTGCAGCTAGTTAGGCCTAACACTTATTACTGCTTTCGAAGTATAGCTGGGTGAACTGAATTCTAAGGCTAGTGACTGCACCAAGCCTGGCTGACATAAGGCCACCAACTTGTCCCAGCTTAAACTCTAGAGAACAGCACATATCAACTCTCACTTCTCCTTAATGCTCTCCAACTCTGCTCTTCTCCATAATTAGAAATATCACTGGGTTTAATTACGGCTGACCTAATAGAACTATAAATATGAACACCACGAATTCTAAACAATAATTCATTGAACACTGATTATTTTCACGATAGATAAGATATGCAAGCAAGACTTAATTACTGACATTTCGTTGTCCTGCAATATTTAAATTATCTCTAGATATATTATTTCTCCAACCGCGTAGCTTCCCTATCGACTCAACCTTACACGCTACTGTGTACACCTACCACTGACTCAGTTCGTAATCGATCGAAGCTCCTCCGTGTCCTCTTGATGTCGAGCAGTGGAGATGTGTTGTAGCGAGTACCTATCCTGACGTGGGGAAACTGCGGCCTGGACAGGAACCTGGACCAGCGACACCTCGCGACGGTGGCACCTCTGAATGCGTCTTCGTGATCGGCTTCACACAAGCCGACAAAAGGCCGAAGCGTCTGAGAGTGGTCCGTAGAGTGGGGGTGAGCGCGCATCTAGCGGCGCTATTTATGCTTCGTCCTCTGTCTTACGTAGGTCGGACTGTTGTCATGCCGATTCTCCTCAACTCCCCTCTCCTGGAGTGTGGCTCGCACACGGCCGATATGGCGAGTGCGCACAATTCATTACTTGTTCTTCCTGCATACAACTTGTGGTCCCAACAAGCGTCTGTATTCCGGGTGGTTGGTAGCTTACCTCCATACATTTGTTGCCACCAAACGACGCCCACGCGAAAATGGGGAAGTGCTGGTACTAGCCAGAAATGCAGCTATTCTGTTTGACGCATTCGCTGCTGCTGGCGTTCACGAAGCATTTCCGACGCAGTTTAACGGCGGAAGTCTTCATTTCAGGAGATGGGTTTACGGTTGAGATGTTCATCTGTTTTACCTTTCTTACGATTGTCGACAATTGATTGAGAATAATACTTTGTAACTGTTGTAAGTAAGGTGTTAATATAAGTCAATATTTTATTTCGAAAATACGTTGTACTTTAGCGTCTTGTTTGCCTATTGTTGCGGTCCGGCACTCCATCCTTCCCCACACACCCCTCATCAGTAGCCAGTCGGTGGCCTGAGTGACTCATGTCTGTGCAAGGCTCGAGCACAACCATGGATATTGCAGTGCGGGGTTCGGCAAAGGGAGATATAACGTGCCTGTGATTTGACGTCTCGCACCTTTAGGCGACCAAAGCCTTCCAGAAAGACGGGAGTTGCCTCTTTCGGTCAGTTAATCTCTGGACATACATATACAGGGATATAGTAAGATCTCTCGGTCATTGCACTGTTATATTTTGTCGTAGCGCTCTTAGACACAATGCCTTGCCGCACTTTGGCCTCCCAATAGGCTGGGAAGAGGAATCACGTCCTCTTACCTCAAGGCGACCAGCATTAATGCAACAATTCGCCAGATCCTAAGCCCAAACATGGCACGTCCGCATATCTCTGCCCCCTCTACGACAGAGGGACCTCTGGACAGTAAACTGGGTCATTAGGGATATGCGCATGTACGGAAATACACAAATAGGATCGGCACTAGTATAAACACGCACCTGCCAACCCGCCGCGCAGGGGACGGTTATTGCGCTCGTACGGACAGAGTGTGTGTGTGTGGCGAGTGTTCCGGCGTGACGACAGTGAGTCGAAGCTCCTGCGTCTGCGCGGACGAGTCCGGGCGTAGCGTCGGAGCGGTAGTGGCTGATCACCAGAGACTCGACTCACAGTTTCAACTGGACTGATTGAGTAGTGCAATTAGACAATCAGTAGTAGTTTCTTGGATCCACACAGTATTGTATTTGAGCTAATCAGAGTACACTGCAAATGCTCCACAATTAAGGGGGTAGTATCCACTCCATCTTCGAATTTTCTCACAAATCTTCGTAATGAAAATGTATCACCAGAAATAAAAAATCAAAGCTAGATATAACATGGACGACTACTTAACAAATTTGTAGGGTTTCAAATATACCTGTATTTTCGCATGTGAGACTGAAATTATTAAATAATTAGATAATATTTCATTACGGTTACAGATGTGACACTAATCATGTATGAAAAATAAGTTGGATTTAGAAATAACTGTTAAAATGTTCCCTATGTCGTGACTAGCTTGGTTTTTAAATATTGACTCCAAAAATTAAGTCAATGAGGAAAATACGTAAATCCAAGAATTTTATTTCTTTTATTTCAACAGCTATATCCCTCACGAACCTCGCAACACCAAGTCACATGTAACACTAATTTATATAGTGGCACACGATGTCAAAGACAAGTAGTCATAGAATGTATTGGCCTCCTTGGGATGTCCACAGTAAAAAGGGGGTAAAGGCTGAGCCCTTTTGAAATCAATCTTAGAAAAACGTTACTGCATCTATAGTTTAAAGGGCGTCCTGAGTGTTATGCACTCAGTAAAGTTGGTAACGATGGATGGGTAGTAGTTCTGTATCTTTACGTCGAATAAAAAGTATGAGGTAGGATGTTCATGATAAAGTGAGTACTTTTTAAGGCCCTTATAATTTTTTCCTTTCATCCATTTTCCATCTTCTTGCTGCTTTTTAATATAAACATTGTAATGTGACAAATAAACGCAGTGTATACATTTCACCACAATCAGAATTTAATGCCTGATGCTGCAATAAGATACATTTATTAGTGGTTAATATCTGCTGCGGGGGCCTTAAAAAGTGCTCACTTCATTGTGAACAGCCTATAACCATTTGTGATGATTTAAATTATTTCTTTCTCTTTCTTATTTTTTTATCCATCGAAGTTTAAAAATGAGCAGATTTGAAAAATATTTACTTTCCTAATAATTTCACAGTTTCACTTGGCCGATGCATGAATAAAGTGATAAGGTCCATGACAATGGTAATCTTACATAAGGCGGAATAATACACAGCATGCATACAAGTAGATCATAAGCAGGGCTTTGAAAATTGATCATTTTACCATGAACAGCCTATGCTTAAGAAATTTGTATAGGCTGTTCGCGATTAATTAATACCTATTAAAATAACCACTTGTAAAGTGTCACTACCCCTACCTGCATGTTTTAATGTGCATAATGACTGAAATGCGACCAGTTGGAAACGGGGGGGAAAACGTAGTGCTATATCTTGATGTTTAATTAACAAATTTAGGCAATTATTTTCTAATACTGAATTATTCTTTTGCGGTTCGTTTTTAATTTTAATTGCTTTTTAATTATTTACTTTAAAAAAAATTACATTTTCGCTTAACCAACTCATGAATGAATTAAAGGATCAAAATCGTAGTAATATTAATTTTACGCATAGTGTAAGAGTATACAGTATGCATACAAGTGGATCTTAAGGAGAGCTTTCAAAAGTGCTCAGTCTACCGTTTACATGTTATAGTTAGTTCTGCTAGGTGTTCTTGCTTTCAGACAGTACCGACAACACGGACAAAAGGCAGCTGGCGATAATTGAACCAAACTACCTAACCGAGGTTCACACATAACGTTCTGGCTAACCGGAAGAATGGATGAGGTGAGTGGAGACGGAGGTGGAATAGCAGCGGAATAGAGGAGAACTAAATCTGGAGTACGCTGAGGAAACACATTCAAAACGGCAGTGTTTGCCACACGGACCTATGTCCCGAGAATTCCCGTCTGTGGGGGCCAGCTATCGGATTGGCAACCTCTACCGCAGGAGGCGAGAATCTTAACAGCTTAACAGCTGCAAGTTCGGATTATTGAAAAAGTGGCTTTAAAAAGCTGGTTCCTCTTAAGAATGATTGTGCGTTTGTAATATCCTAGTCACAGCTACTTTCCTACGATATTACACTCATAAAAAAAGTGATTCCCTGAACGTATCGTGCGGGTACAACGAAGATTGCCGCACAGTATCGCCATAGCCCGACATGTGTTCCAGTTGTGTTTAATGCGGTTTGCTAGTCTGGATGTGTACATGTTCCTCCATAATGCATAGCTGTACGACACCGAATGAGGCCTAAAGGTAGTGTGAGCATAGTGTGAATCGTTAAGAGAAGAGACTTTGGTAGCTCTTAGCGCGATCTTGAGAGCCGATGGGGTGTTTTGAGGTGAGTATGGAGAAATGTGGGAACGAAAGGGCGGGAAAAACGGGAGATCCCCGAGAAAACCGGAACGATTCACACATGCGAAAAATCGGCAGTGACCCAGCTGGGACTAAACCCTGTTCGCCTTAATGGGACTCGAGCAGGCTAACCGCTCAGCCACCGCGGCCCCTTAAATGTTAACAATGTCTGCTACCTTGTTCAGGGAAAACGCAGTATGCCCCAAAGGCACATGCAACAAATCTTTACCCAACCTGATGAGTTTGTGAAAGGACGCATCGTATGCCTCCGAGAGGTTGGTTGTACATTTCGGTGCATTGCTCGCCACTTGTATCGTTCTGCCTACACTTTTGAGTCGGTGTTGGACGTAGTGGGAACAAGAAGACACACACACGTCGAGAAGTCTCGGGTCGACATCGGCGGACCACCAGCAGGGAGGATAGTTTCATCGTGCGACACGCTGTAAGTACTCCAAGTGCGCCGCTGCGCACCGTCCAGGGACATTTCACGGCAGCTGCGGATACACCTGTGTCCAGCAGTACCATATCCAGGCGGCTAGTACGACGGGATCCGTTGTCGTGTCGTCACTTACGACATCTGCCATGATTTCCTGATTGTCACCGAACACTCGTAACCTTCTACCGGGAACGGTCAGCATGAAAGAATGCGGATTGACCACGTGTGGTGTTCAGTGATGAATCACGTTTCTGTATACATAAAGACGGCGGCTGAATTCGACTCTAGAGACGTCCTAGTCAGTGCTACAATCCACGTTTCATTGTAGATATAAGTGGAGCTAATTTTTCGATTAAGCCACCAGGCGAGCTGACTCAATAAACATTCTCTCGTGCTCTGTCATGCCACATTCACCATCTTTGATTTGGTGTTCTTTACTTCATTACATTCCTTAAATTTTCTATAACTCCTTAATTTTGTGTCCACGGTTATCACCTGTGTTCCACCCACCATCTTGAAATTTGTACAGGACCTTTATTCATCATAGACCGCAGTGAAGCAGGTCTGGCAAGGCCCGACTCGACCTTCACACTCCCCTTCCTTAAAGTATGGGTCAAAGTTCTACTAATTTAACAGCACGTTTTTATGTATGTTGCAGCAAAACTGCTTAAAATGTATTACAATTGCAATCCATTCTTAGATTATGTGTAGCTAATTCCTATGTTATACCTTCAATAACATATTGTTTTACTGTGCATACCCAATGATGGATCTATACGAGAAATATTTAAGTCGTAACTCACTACTCATTATAATTTGACACAACATTTCATTAAATTTTTTACAGTGTTCACCCACAGCACCATCATGTAGAAACATATATAAAAACAAACGCTATCACATTCTCTATATCAGGGAAATTGGCACACTAGGGCAAAGCACAACAAAACCAGTGAGAAAAAATAAACAATTCTCTATTGAAATAATATATGTATATATATTTACATAATTTTACATATATACATATAAACAGAAATCTCACATCTCGACGTCATTTACGTAGAGTCTTTACAGCACCATGCTCACTTTTCACATGGTGAATATAATCTGCTTAAATGCAGCACAGGATAGTTTATGCTAGCTAGTGTCCAACCAGAACCATTGGCCATACATATTCGCCTTCTTCACAAGAAAGTTATTTTCTCAAGACTTCTACATTTCCTGGAATGTTATCAAAACTGTACAATGCTACGTTCGCAGTCTTGAATGCTTGCCAACTAAAGGCTTTATCCAAAGCTGTGGCATTTCGTAGGTACACTCCAGCCAAACACTATATTTTATGGGACCTTCTTCGACTTCTTCCGTTAATTGATTAACTATTCTTTGCTTAATGTGGTCAAGGTATGTAGGCTTACATATGATTAATGTACCTACAATGTGATTCGTAATCACGTAATATTTAAAAGTACACTTCGATGCTGATTTTTTAAGGTAGTATCCATTCGATGTAGTTTCGCCAGCTGCAAGAACAGGGCGTTTTTTAGCTGCAGGATATCTATCATTTACAAATCTTGCTATGTCTCTTTTCTTTATCACCTCTTTTGAACAGGTGTTTGCACTTAACATATTATTGAATAGAACAGGAAGGTTCCTTCACACAAGTAGTTTTTTCATGCTTCCTTGTACCTTGGCTGTAGGCAAATATCTTGTCACAGTAACAGCAGCAAAGTCTTGACGAAGTCATCGATGATGGCACTGCTCGAAGTGACCCATCTGAAGTAGCCGATAGTGCTGTCAGCGTTATGCCTGAAGAAGTCGATGGCGACACTGCTGTGAGTGGCCTATCCGAAGAAGTCGAAGGCATTGTCAGCATCGTGCACAAAGAAGTCGATTTCAGTACTGCTGTAGGTACTGTTGCTGGACCCACAACTTTAGTCTCCATAATATTTTCAAATTTCTTTTACAAGTTGAGACGATGTATCTTTCTTACCAGATGCTGTCAAGGTAAGCATCTTAGCTGCTCCCACCCACCTGCTTATAATATACCCATATGCAAACCTTATGACATCATATTGACATTGAACCAATGATATTACACCAATAAGACATTGTGTAGACATCGATCAGCCAATCACTGAGTTACCACATCACATGCAGGAGTCAGTCGGCAAGAGTCAGTCTGCCAGAGTCATATTTCCGTCAATATTTCGCAATCCTCCGCAATCAGCACTGCACACATCGCAACCTTCACTGCTTGAACAGCACGCATCACAATCTGCACTTCACACACCGCAAAAAAAAAAGGACCACAATCCGCTCCACAATGGCGCTCTTCAAATGACTCATCGTGCACACAAATAACCTATCATACTCTGCAAATTAACTCATCTTGCTCCGAAAAATTACCCCTTGATGCTTGAACTCATGACCTTTGACCCTTGACCCCATGGGTCATGCCATAATTCAGTCTCTGACTCCCGAAGAAGGAGTCAGTTGGAAGGAGTCAGTCACAGAATCCTGACTAACTAATGCGGAAGGAGTCAGAGAATGACTCCTGACATGACCCATGGTCATGGAGTCAAGGGTCACAGGGTCAAGTATCAATCGGTCACTTTGATGAGCAAGATGATGCATTTGCCGAACACCATTGTGGAGCGTATTGCGGTGCTGACTGCGGTGCTTGTGGTGCATGCAGTGTTAATTGCCATGTGTTCAGTGCTGATTCCGGAGGACTGCGAGAGACTAATGGAAATATTGACTCCTGCAGACTGACTCCTGGCGACTTACTCCAGTATGTGATGTCTCAATACCTGCATGCGACTGGCCAGCTGCAAATCATTTGGCAATCCGGCGATTAGCTGTTCGATGTCTGCACGATATCTTATTGATGCAATATGATTGGTTCAATGTCAACATAATATCATAGAGCTTGCATGTAGGTATATAAGTAATTTGAGAGGGGATGCATCAGCTAGGAGGCTTAGTTTGACAGCAACTGATCTGAAAGACACATCGTCTCAGTTTGAGAATATAATTTGAAAATATCATGAACACAAAAGTTGTGGGTCCAGTAACAGTATTAGAGCAGTATTGAGATGGACTTCTTCGGGCATGATGCTGACAGTGCCATCGATTTCTTCGGATGGACCACTCATAGCAGTGCCGCCGTCGATTTATCCAGGCATGATGCCAACAGCACCATCGACTTCTTCGGTCGGGTCACCTACAGCAGTGTAGCCATCGACTTCTTCAGGCATAACGCTGACAGTACCATCAGCTACTTCAAATGTATCACTTCGAGCAGTGCCATCGTCGATGGCTTCGTCAAGACTTCGCTGCTCTTACTGTGACAATATATTTGCCTACAGCCAAGGTGCAAGGAAACACGGAAAAACTACTTGTGTGAAGGAACCTTCCTGTTCTATGTAATAATGTGTTAAGTGCAAACGCCTGTTCAAAAGAGGTGATAAGTGAACGAGACATAGTAAGATCTGTAAATTATATATGTCCTGCAGCTAAGAAACGCCCGGTTCTAGCAGCTGGCGAAACCACATCGAACGGATTCTACCTTAAAAAATTTGCCATCAAGTGTACTTTTAAATATTATCTGATTTCTAATAACATTATAGGTACATTAAACATATGTAGGCCTACATACCTTGACCACATTAAGCAACGAATATTTATTCAATTAACAGAAGAAGTCGAAAAATGTCCCATAAAATGCATTGTTTGGCTGGAGTTTACCTATGAAACGCCACAGGTTTGGATAAAGCCATTAGTTGGCAAGCATTCAAAACTGCGAAAGCACTATTGCACAATGTTGATAGCATTCCAGGGGATGTAGATATCTTGAAAAAATAACTTTTTTGTGAAGAAGAAGAATATATATGGCCAATGGTTCTGGTTGGACACTAGCTAGCATAAACTATCTTGTGCTGCATATAAGCAGATTATATTCGCCACATGAAACGTGACCTTGCTGCTGCAAAGACACTACCTGAATGTCGTGGTGAATGTGAGGATTATGATTTTATGTTTGTAGGTTAAACTATATAAACATTAATATATATGATTTCATTGGAAAACGGTTTTATTTCATGTTGATCTTGTCGTACATTGTCCTAGCATGCGTACTTCCCTGATATAGATAATTTGTTGCATTTGTTTTTTTATATGTTACTACATGCAGGTAGTGTACGTGAGCATAATAAAAAGTTAATGCAATTATATGTCAAAATATAATGAGGTAGACTGTTAGTACCTAAATATTTCTCGTGGAAGCCCATCACTTTCTATGCACAATCAACAATGCGATAGCAAATGTATAATCTTGGAATTAACCACACAGAAGGTAAGGATGGATTGCGATCGTAATATATTTTAAGCAGTTTTCCTGCAACATACATGAAAACATGGTGGAAGTGGTAGACTTTTACCCTTTTACTTGGAGGGGGGGAGGGTGAATATCGAGTCGGTCCTTGTCAGGCCTGCGTCAGGGCGGTGTATGACGAATAGAGGTCTTACATAAATTTCGTCATAACTGGCGTTGCTCTAATACACAGCAGTTATTTTTTTAGTAAACACAAATGCGGAACAAAAGGGATTTCGATAGTTAAATGTCAAGGCCATATGGCATAAACAAAGATTGCGGAAGTGACGGAACCTATTATGGTGGTTCGAGGGGATCGAGTAATCAGCAGCGTACAAAATCGAGGTGGAATGGCAGAGCAATAATACAATGTAAGTTGGAGCGTGTAGCACATGTGACATAATCGTGGAAAATAAATGGAAAATTCATTGTGCCAGGTAGAGAAAGAAAGGACGGTAACTGACTCAGAAAAAATGTACTAAATAATTGTTAACATGGCTTGGCATAGCATGAGAGAATGTTGGTTTCGTCAGCTCGCCTGGTGGCTAAATTGAGGAATTAGCACCACTTAGGTGATTGAAACCGAATCCAGTATGTCAGGCGCAGTCAGCATGACCTATACTTTGAATAACGTAAAATAATATTGTTGCCAACAGGTGGCTAAATCGATAGCTCGTCTGGTGACAAAATCGAAAATTTATGCACTAGTTCTACTTGTACATTGAAAATGGAATCGAATAAGCGTGCCTCCTGGGGGCTAAATCGATATTTTTCACAACATATGCTTTAAAACTGGATCAGAGATGACCACCTACAGATATACGAACAAATGACCAACGAATAAATAAGATGCCAAGAGAACGAAGGTAAGAGACAACCTCCTGCAATGTTAACAAATGACAAACAAAAAAAAAAACCACATGGCAAGTCGAACATAGTTGAGAGAGAATGACAGCTCTTCTGGCAGTGAGATCGATAAATAATACCCTAGCGTCAGAAAAAGTAAATATATAAAATTCAAAATGGTGTATCGAGCATAAGCGAGAGAAAAGCTACAGCAATGTAAACAAATGACAGAAGAAAAAGAAATTAAAATTAAATCGTTAATTATTACACTAGAAGCACCTAGGAGTGAAAATGAAAACAGATTACACACGAATAAAAACAAAATGTCTGCATACGACGGAATGATCAATGGTGATGCGGGGGAGGGGGGAATGTTAAGACTATGCGATTTTTTGAAGGGGAGTCATCCATCTGTTGTATTTGGAGCTGGGAAAACATCTGAAAATGTAAGTTTTTAGAATAATTTTTAAGAAATATTTAAATAATGTTCTTAAGTCATTTTTATAAAAATTGTTATAGATTTCTGGAGATTATAAAATATTTCTTGGGTTTTTTAAGAATTTGGGTTTTTTTTCACTTCTAGGTTATAGGTACGGGGTCAAGGTCAATGTAATATGTCAGGATCAAGGCTATTAATATCCAATATGGTGATCGGTTGATGTCATAACATGGTGGCTGGTCGACTTTGGCCCCCCTGCTTCTTACCTCAAGTATTCGTAGTTTTAATTATATATTATTTTTGGTAAATTTTCGATTCGTTTTTATAAATATTTGTAATATATTTTTTTTAAGTTTTGTATTTTTTTTCGGAATTTCTTTGGAAAATTTTCAGATTTTTTGTGTTTCAGTTCATCGGTCATGGGGTCAAGGTCAATGGTCATGGTCAAGGTCACCTACATTCTACATAGAGAACAAGATGGCTGACAGAACCAAGATGGCTTAAGGTCAGGTCTGATTCTGCACTCTGGTTGGACACTGTGTAATGATTTTGCATATCCTAAGAATATAAAACCAATATGGCCGCAACTGCTCTGCCCTAGAAAATGGTCTTTCCAAATTCTTCCGATGGATCAAACAGGGCTTTTGGCGGGATCGGTGCATTTTTGAGGGCAAAACGGGACATTTTAAGTGTATTAAGAGAAATTTTTATGAGGAAAATAAAATTTTAAGGGAAAAAGAGTAACTTTGAGGGAATTGTAATAGAATTTAAGGGATAAACGGGAAATTTTGAGAGAAAAACGGCCACCTGGTGAACTGAATGACAGAGCATGCACAGCTCCGAGCTCCGATGCCACACGATATTCGGCCCAACTGCCCTACTTCATTCTGCTTACGTACATCATTACGTATCGTGTTTACAGAAAACGCCAGTTTTCAATATGAGCAGTGATCGAATGATTAAATTTGTCGAAATGAGTGGAGATTGTAAGTGCTTGTCGCATAGACACTCGCCTTTATACAACCATGCCAAGGTGCAAGATAAAATGCTTTGAAGTAATTATGCTAAGAAGTATAATTTGAACCTAAAGAGGCTGCAAAAAAATAAAAAATATCCGGACGACACACAAGGAGGTACTTAAAATTGGGAAGAACAAAACGATAAGTTCATACCCAGACAACATTTACAAATCAAAAGTTCCGTGGTTTGAGTTCATAGACGCTATTCTTAAAAGCCTCCACAAGATGTCACCAACATTACACAATCTCCACGACAGTGTTAACAGTATCTACTATATGAGAAGAAACCGCTTCCACTGCCAGAAACGACAATAATACAGATGATGCAATGTGCCAGGAGAGAACCGCAGAAACTGAGCATTCAGTCAACAACACCAGACAGGAATGTTTATTTCTAAATAATTCATTTAAAAAGTATACGTTGAACTTCACACAGCCTCTTACCTCGTACCTTCTGAGAAACTCACCACAATTCGGCAATATGTGTCAAATCCGAATAATACTGAAACGGAATTTGATCTGTGGTGTAGAAGCCTAGCATTTCAACTGAATAACATTGATGCAAGTCGTGCTGTGAAATTACTACTACAAGTAAAAACACTTGTTAACAACGAGAGACTTAAGTATGAAGCAAGCAATGAATCACCAAGTCAGCCGTCTTAATTTACATTTTAGCATACACATAGAATAGAGAATCGCCAGCCTGTCTCGTTTTCAATGACGTCACATTCTCGTAGTCACCGAGCTCTTAGCTTGTAATATTGACTCGAATGAGTGGTATGTAAATGGTGTTCAACAAAATCCATCTCCAGACCACAAGAAATCCCAGAATCTAGGATTAAGTAGTTTGCATATTCTTAGTGATGACAGTATTGATACACTCATATCGTCAGTGTGCTGATATGACAGTGGTGACTATTAAAGACTGCATTGTATTGTCCATTGTATTCATGCTGCTGTTCGTCAAGTACGCCTAACGATTTCGTAATGATAAATCTATGATATTCAATTTTTTGCTACACGTTGTAAGAATTAAGTTTTGTTATATTTTTGTAATATATATTGGAATAACAATAACCATAACGTTTATTTGACATTTTAAACAAACATTATACAAAAAGTTTTGTTATACGTCATTCTTTATATTTACTAGTTATGTTCATAACATGTATCTGTTTTCTTTTGTTAATTGTTACTTTGTGAAATACGAGTATTTGTACATGCAAACCATAGTTACTGATTTCACACAAAATAAAAAGTAATATGTACCTCGGTCATTTGTCATTATCACACAAATGATGGCTCATATGATCTGGCTATTGTACTTTTCCATGGTGTTAAAGTACAGGCAGTAACAGTCCCGCTTGTTGCGAGCCACTCGAACGGCAATTTTGGAACTGAAGGGATTCGACGTTCTGTGAACTAATCTTTCTCCATGTCCGTGGTATTACATTGAAGTTGCCGATATCCTCGTAATCAATTAACGACTATCTGAAGGCGTTACGTCACCATTTCATCGCAACTAATTACGTTAGGCGCATGCTGTTTGAACTATTTTCCTAGCTATGTGTACGTTTGTAGGAATTGTTTTTTTTCAAATATCCGAACGCGAGATACCAAAACACCGGACGCATTTTCAATTGTGCGCCTAGCTCGACTAAGTCTACAGTTAACTATCTGGTTTACTTCGTTTGCATCTTTTTCTGGATAAGGCCTCATCAAATAGCGCTTTAAAGGACGCTGAGTTCCCGATTATAACCAACGCATCGTCTGGTATATTCAAATATTTATTTTATATTGTTTCATAAAGTTAAGCTGGAGTAAATACTTCTCCATCATAAAAATTGCACCCAACCAATTACGAAAACGTCCGTGATAACTGCCAGCAGAAGGTCAAATTTTCAATAGAACCATGCCTGCAAGCGCCATGCAGGTTCGCATGGAATGCTACAGGGAATCTTCCATCGCGGTATATGGACTCAAGATTAAATGCTACATATAATTGTCAGTACTTAGTGTATAGTCTATCAAAATAATTTTTCAAATTTCCTCTTATTGTACTAGTTACGTATGGGTATTGATACAGCATTATTAACAAGGGAGAGGCTCAAGCCTCCTTAGCACCTTTTTATCCTGTATCCGCTACTGTTATCAACCAACTGAATTAAACTTACAAATATATTTCTTAAATTTACTGGCTGAACAGTTAAGATATTTCTAGAGGGAAAATTTATTTACGTGTGGGAGAGTATTCTGATTTCTAGACATGCGTTTGTACTGAGATGTAAAGTGGGTGATCTTCGCAGTCGGCGTTGCAAAGGCGTCACCTTTCGGACCAAAAATCTTCGTGTTCGAGTGCCGGGCATGACATGAAACTCTTATTGCTATTAAATTGACGCTTGGTTTAGTACATACACTTTTAAGGTAGAATTAAAAATATAAGGAACTATAGCCGTATGAGCAACAGATTATAAACATTTGGTTATCTACACGAACATATGTCGATAATTAGTTTCCTCGAGGTAAACGCCGTTCTGGGAGGCGAGCTCAGCAGAGGAGGACCATTTGTTTATTTCGTGTTCGTGTTGGCAGTTGGTGGCAATCAGCAGCGAGTGGCTGTGAAATGTCTAGTGCACTGGGTGAGCGCGAGGGCGTATCGCTCCGCTATTTACATTCGCTTGCCGCGATAACCAGAGCACAGTATAACCTGCGTAGTTGCCGGTATGGTATGCGGGAGAGAGTCGGGGACCGTCATATCGCTGTTAGCGCGGAATGGTGGGGCGGGTGCTATGAGACACCCAGCACCTGTGTGCGACCATCGAGGGTCCTCCGCTTGTCCGATGGCCGCCACTCCTGATTGCACGCGTCGTGATTCCCACGTACACTCACCCTTCCGCCAGGGGATGCTGGTGCGTGGCTGGTTGCCAGGGGTTGAACCTCGTGCGGGGGTGCGGTGCCCACCGCAGTGCTACAGGACTCAAGTCTCCTAGCTCGGCGTCACGTGCGGCGATATATCGATCATGGAGCAATATTCCTGAAATATCATAACAACAATATATCGCATGTGGCAATATTGGTGATATGCGATGTTGGCAATAAACGACATTTGCGATATCAGTAGGCGATATATCCCCAACGAGTTTCAACACTTTCTAGGAGAGATGAATCGTACCGATACCGATATGGTCAACATGTTTTGAAACGATATTGGAAAGTGGATGTAGCACAGCCGTAGCGACATGCCCGAGAATTGCAGCAGCGTGCCAGTAAATCAGTGTAAATGCTATGACCGAGTACTCCAAGATTGCAAGGTGCGGCACATGGAATTCTGGTTGAATGACTTGGTCAACAAGATGAGGAACTTCAACAATGGCGTGATTTTGAGAAACATCGATGATTGACGGTCGTGCCCTTTCAGCACTCGTGTTCACAACCTCAGTTCCTGCACCCGGCACTGTCACACAACACGAAACCAAGTGTAAAAATTGAGGTTTTTTCTTTAGCCTCTAAAAAATTCATTACTTGTGAAACGACCTCCATAGTCATGTGTATAAAAATTAATATTAAATAACTGGGTTGTGCACTGATAGTTCCTAGCCAACTCATTTGAGACAATAAGTTAGAATATTTGTATCCGTTTCGGGGCGTTGTATTTCAAAATGGGACAAAGATATGTGGTGTATTCGGATTTGCTCGCGAGTGCTCGGCAGTCATCAACCTTTCGGTATTTTCTGGCGAGAGCGTCCAAATGTTTTCATGAGTGGCAGTCTCCATTACGTTTCGCTCGAGTTCATCGTCGACCAGGAAGCGTGGTAAGTTAATTCGGGTCTGGAGGTTGTACTCACTCTGTGGGGAAGAATTTTCCCTTACAAATAATTTCATGGTTCAAAACTGCTTGAGACTTAGAGCTCGGCTAATGTTTTATCTCACTTCTTCATGGCTTACTGATGTGGCATAAAATTAGCGACTTCAAGATTCCACCTTCCTTCATTATCACCTACTTAAACATATTTCCAAGCAATCGCCCAGCACTAGGATAAATTACAGATTCTGTGGAAGTTTAAGAAAGCCTTTTCTCTTCTCTCTCTTTTTTAATGTTTCGAGTATTGCACTCAGGCAAACTATATCATGTGTCGCCATTAGGGATTATTTTGGATGGTATGATTGTTGTGTATGAGAACGTAAACAATCAGAAATTCCCGTAATTCACCGCACTGACTTGACTACGAATTTATTTTAAATACTTATTTAAACAAAATATCATTAAAAAAATTTAATTACTAAATTAAAAATCACAATCTTTTTGAGTCATTAAAATAAAACATATTTACTGATAATTAAGTCGTAGAAACCAAAATGATATCTGCACCTATTTCTCATAATTAATGTTTGTTTCACACATTGGACACTGTCATGCATAATACTTGTAATTTTACCTAGGTTTCACATGTGGGTTTTCCGTAATTTTTATTATTTTTATTTTGCATTTACGTATGGTTCAGATATTTGAACTTCGATGTACGAGTGGCAGTTATTAATGTTTAATAGAAATCGATAGCTAGATTTTCTTTTGTATATATTTTAATTAATAGCTAATATTTTGCATTTTTGGTCTCACCTTTATCGTAAATGTTTCAGGGAACTTATTTATATTTTTTATTATCTTCTACGAGACTCGTAACTCTATGGAACAGGGATGTAGGCCATTTGGAGTGTGTCATTTTCGTTTGTTAGCTAGGGAGTTGGCTAAAAGGTTAAAATCCTGTACTCCTATTGGCTGGAGAGCTCAGCATAGGTTTAGGCCGCACGGGCCGTTTGAAAGTTCGCTCTCTCTCTCTGCCAACAACCTTCAACCACACTAGACGTAAGGCTAGGACACTCGTCCTACAGTTGGACGTAGCGGAGGTATATAAAGTAGAAGTTAGGGTGTTTTAGCTCATACAGCTTGCTGCAGTTTTTATTTGTGTTTTTGCGTCGATTTAAGAGAGCAAGTAATCCGGATAGTTTATTTCAGCAGTTGTTCAGGAGTTTAAGGTAGCTAGCGTGACTTATAACGCCCGTGAGCCACGTAAAGTTGTACCGCACCCAGATCTGCATTTTCTACCTCCGTTCCTTCTACAAGATACTTCGGCCTGCCTTCGCCTACAACCTGGTATTTCACTATAAGAACTGTTTTTCATCGAGTTTTTAAATTGATTTCATCTTAGACTTTGCTACGTTACGCCGTTGGCGTAGAACATTCTAGACGATGCCATGTTGGCAAGACGCCTATAATAGCTTCAGCGAACTTTAATTTTACCTGAGAGAGAAGTTAAGTGTTTTGCCCAATTGAGACAGTCAAGTTATATTTTTCTGAACTAAAATTTAAGATTTTAATTTTGAGATGACTACGTTTATTTAAAGTGCAAGTCAGACTGTTAAATACGTGTCACGTAAATGTTTCTGAAATGACCGCTAACTATGACCACTTCCTAACGGCAGCTTTGTTTGAACACTATTCCTTTGCTTTGCCCATTGCCATTCAGGGATATTTGATTATTTGATTAATTTTCCCAGCTTAAAACAAATAGATATTTTGAATCTGAACATTTTAGAATATTTTTGAATAAATAATTTTTAGCTTGATTTGACACGTCTGGCAACTTTTGTGAATATGCACGTTTTGTCCTATCCCTCATCTACAAATTTTCAGTTCATAATGATTAAACAAGTGCCTTGGTATGTGTGTAGTTACGTACAATAAGTTTCACAGTTGGTGTGGCAAATAATTGTTTGCCTGTAACGAGAGTGGGTTTGTCAAAGGTGAGTTACTGCGCACCTTACATACTGGGTGCTGAACTGAGTACAGCCAAGCAAACATATTTCTTTGAAACATTATTAATTTATTTTTACTCACTAACTGAATCACGAATATTGCCAACATCAAACACAATGTAATATTTTGTAATGTGGTGCATTACTTAAAATTCTTGATATCACAACGAGGTGGCCTAGGTTTTGTATTATACGTTAAAACATATTTCGCCATTGCGGACGTGAATTCAAAGGCACCTCCTTCTAAGACTTGGTGTTTGGAACTTTTGCAGTGCTACACGGCATGTTTAGCCAGTGGTGGGCTACATTTTGAACAGTCATTGTGAGTGTGCTACCTTTTGACCACGTGTGCGCAAAATCACGTGCTTTCTCTACGTTTCGGATAGTTATCCTGGGTGCCTATTCACACCTGCACATTCCCATTGCAAATAATGCCTATAGTCGGGATCTTGTGAAAATACAATTCCTGACAGCGAAGTGTTCCATTTACCGCCCTGTAGGGTACCTTGGTGATTGTTTTCCCGTACGCTCGCTTTAAGTAGCATTTATACCATGTTGATAACATATATTTATTCCTTTATGCAAGTCTGTAAGAAGAGGCTGTTAGGCATAATTAAATGTTACACCCTATAATGGAATTGTGCCATCTTTGGAGGTCAAAATAGAAAACTAAAGAAAAGTTGGGCTGTCCTTAACAATGAGGTCTTGAGAGCAGAAACCAAATAATAAAAAGGCCAAGCCTAAAAAACGTTTTTACCAACTTCCAGAGTACAAATTTTCCAGAGCAATGTATTACGTTTGCATAATATCCTACGACGCAACAAAGAGTATAAAATTTCGGTGTCAGAAATAGCGAATGAGAAATGCGCCCTCGTGAAGTAAAATTTACTCACAAAGTTGGCAATAACTGTAATTTAGAATTGAAAGTTTTTTCTTTTTCTATAGTGGCTTCCAGAAACCTGTAAACTTGGACTATTGTCCGTATCGTAAATTTTTGTTCAACGCCTTCTAAATAATGTTCTCCTTGCAACAAATTACAGTAAAACTGAAAAGTCCCGACATAAAACATATTAGAGAATTATGTGTAGTATGTTGCTTGATTTAAGTATAAGATACTTCGTCCTTTAATGTAAGTGTGGAGTTGTCGGTAAGCGCCAGCACACTTGGTAAAACTTGGACGACGCCCTGCTGGAGAGCGAGTATCCCTTGTCAGAGAGCTCGCTCTTCCGCGGATGCGAGTGTGAATCGAGGCGCGCTATGACGTCCCTCAACCCACGACATACACACACACACACACACACACGCTGAACATTTCCGGCGCTTGTGAGCCGAGATATCGGCGGCGGGCAAACGACGCACCTTGTCGGCGATGATCGAAAATGTACGGCGGCGAGATGGCTGCACTATGTCCCGCTCAGGGGCGAACTCGAGCGTGGAAGATCCTTCCTATACCTGCCCGTCATCACTGGCACTTTACACGTGTCTCGTCGCACCGTCAACTCAGGTTTGTAACTTGATAGCAGAAATTTGCAAGTGTGTCGGGAAAAATCGCCTTCGTTTTCAACAACACCTACATTATCACTGCTTTCTTTATCATAATCGTCATATACTGCACTCACACAACATGTAGATAATTTTTCTTTTTGGGTAAGAGTGTAATTGTTGATATCAGTGCTGACAATGGCTGGTGATACATTATAATTTGAATTTAGCTAATTTCATGCAACAGATTAGCAGCTATAGACTTCGCACGAACTAAATATATATGTCATGATGTATGTGACGGAACATTACTATATTATCAACAGGATAATTTTCACAGCAACGCCTTTTGTTTACAAGAAAGTGAAGGGAACTTCCTTTTTAGTACTTGATGTGTTAATCTAAGTTACCACTAAGATAAAACCAACGAAAACACATTTAGAAATGCAATCACCCGAGAAGGGTTTATTATACTTTCCCTCGTGTTATGTCGACGAAAAATGTATCCGAAGTGTTGTCAATGTCCAGGTTATGAAGACACAGGTCTTAGCTTAGAGGCAGTCTTCACGTACCTAATTCAGTTTCGCATAAGTCCACAGAAATCTTTCAATATCTAATTTCACGTGTCGATGTCTAAATCCGGGTTAAAAAATATATATACTACAGTTGTATAAATACATGCAGTTCATAAAATATTGCAGTGCGAATTTCGTCTTTCATAATATTTCCTTGTTATTTTGTATCATACTGCCATTATAAGAACGCTATAGTTAAAACGGCTAAAGCCATTACATACAAGTAAGACATTTTAACAGAATGGCATTCAAGCTAGTTATTCTCAACATAAGAGTTCGTTAATAAATATAACTAAATAATTCTCGCATTTATATTTGTCTTATTTTAAATAGATTTAATATATTTTTGTGGCGACAAATATAAAAGAGCAAATTTGGTAGGTGTTCGACTAAATCTGCATTAAAATAGGTTATTAATTGAAAAAGAGAGTTTTGCGTATTAATAGTATTTACAATTTTAAAGTTGTAACTCCTGAATCTAACATGGCAGGTATAGCGAAGAAGATTAAAGTAATCAGACACTGATACTGAGATTTTGCATGGCAGCTCTGATATGACTGACGTGTCAAGATATGTGCGATAAAAAATACCATCTTCGCCAGCCTCATGTATGTCCGTGGGGAAAGGCGACGCAGCTCGCTAAGAAGTTGGAAAAGATTTGAAAGATAAACAAGTAGAAATGAAGTAATTATGAGACGGGGGCTGAGACGCAATTAAGATGTTTTTTGGGTCTTTTATCAGTTAGTTTGTTTTGTGGAATTATCGCTATACTGGTATATCGCTAAATAAATGCTTTCTTCATCATTCGAAATATATGAATACTTAGTGAAGAGGAGTGAATACAACATAATATATGCATACGACTTAAAGTGAAACCCAGACCACTCGGCTAAAGCATTTAAATTTTTTATCAATAACACTATAATTTTTCTATAATATTTCTATTAATTCGTATTAAAATATTATACAATGTAAACTAATCAATTCGGTAGCAATCTTCAGATAAATTTTTGATTCAACTATTTTTCCTAGTTTTCATCCCGAGTTCAAGTGTTAAAGTCACCGAGTTCAAGTTAAATATCGCACACGTTCGAAATGACTTATTTTTTAACAAACTGAGAAAAAAGGTTTCGTTGACTCAAAGTTTGTTTCGCGCAACTAAATCAATTGCGTGTATAGGGGCAATGAAATATTTTGTTCTTTTAACAAGTTATTTTGTTGTTGTTATTTACTTAACCCAAACAAAGATTTAATTGATGCAACCAAAGATATGTTTGGCTCTAAGTACATTAAACAGTCACAGTTAATATAAAAAAAGTTGGTAGCGGGAACCGTAAAGAGAACATAGATCACCTAATCGCGACCGCTACGGCATAGCAACTTCAGCTTAAGTGATTACGAATAAAATGGAAATGTTTTTAAACACGTACACTGACAATACTGGACAACGTGCGCAGATAAATATTTCCTGTTCTCCAGCTTTACTTATTGGTTTTCTTTTGAACTTGTTATATTAGGGTATTTATAATATAATTAAACATCAAAACCTGTACTAACAAACACTGTTATTATCCTATAGGGTCGCAAAAGTGCAAACAAACTCTCGAGCTGTACATTCGAACGAAGGCAGCCAAATAAGTGGCCATGCAATACACAGTTGATTAAACAAAACATTTTGTTGACACTCTAATTTATTTTGGTCCAACACAGAGGTTTTGTTTATTCAAACATGTAATGAGTTAGATGAACAAAATTGATTTTGTTGCTTTTCAAGTTTTATTTACCCATCGAAGTATTTTGTTGCGGCCACTGAACATATTTTTGGCCCTATGTAAACAAATATATATTTGGACTTTATTTTACACACGAACAACTATCTGGTCCGACACTTCACGCCAGAGTCTAAACATGCCAGTGTTACTGCTGGTATTAATAAACGATATGTGGTACCTCACTAGGGACCCTCGCTCGAACACAATAGACCCCATATTTTAACAATGTTAAGGAAGTTGCGTACAAAATATTTTATAATTGTACCAAAAATTGTTTAATTTGTACGCACTGTATATGATGGCATTTTACTCGAATGAAGAAAAATTAACACTGTTCATTTTTTTAAGAACTTTTTGTCAAATCCAAAATTTTTCAGAGTTTCTGCAGTCATGGTAACTAATATTTATTAAGTTATATAAATGAAAAAAAAAAATTACAACTTAAACAAAAGCCACGGGCTACCGTTTGACATATATGTAATCATCAAATAACCGTTCGTGCATGAAAAAAGTGTTAAAATCTGAAATTTTTTAATATTGAATATGGATTAGTATTTCTTGATTAAATATGTTTCACATGCTAGCTCTCTTTTAAGCATTGTTGTTGGAAACCTCCTTAATTATAAATACTTTTTGTTGTTTAATTTTCATGGGAAAATGATAAATTTCTGAAACGGAAGGTTAACTTCTTACGAATTACAACATGATAGTTACCAAGAATTCTTCAAAAAAAAAAAAAAAAAAAAAAAGACGATACAACAAAACGGAAAAATTACATTAGCAAAATTGTTCGTCTTAAAAAAACACCTACCATGGCTTCGTAAGCATTGCCAACGACTTATAAGTGTTCAGTAGTTAATGCTCTTGCAAGGTGTTAACCCGGAAACTACACCCACGTTCACAATTTTTAACATGTAATTCTGAAATTGAAAGTGAACACTATTCGGTGCTTTGATGGAAATCAAAAATTGAGAAGCATCGGTGATTCTTCTTTTTTCGTGAAGAATAAAATTTAAATTATTAAGATTTTGACATACTACCATGGTGTTAATTTGTGGAAAGGTGGTTGAAAGTTAAATTATTGTATCGTGCTCGTGTAAAAGATTTCGATTAGTGTAAAGCCGAGTTATCCTGAAACAAGTAACTTTTATTAAAAATCGTCAAATTTTTGTTAGCACTATCGTTTAAAACAGAACGTATACGAGGTATGGCATTCTTTAGGCATGCCATACCTGCGAAACAGCATGAACTATTTAAGAGCAGTAATTTACTGTAACAGAAAGTGATGAGGATGCAGCAGAATGTAAGACATAAATTAAAATTATGGTGCATCGGATTTTCAAGCATACGCATATCGAAGCAGTCGACTAAACGTTACAGCACAGATTTCACCGGGCATTTCGTTACCGGAAATTCAATTTTACGCTTGCCAACACCAAAATGGAATTTTAAAAAATGAGGCAAACATAACGTGGTAAGTGCAGCGATGCGTGGGAGCGCGAAACATAATGTAAAACACACATATTTCGTAATTCGACAAATGCGAATCTCACAGGGCGGGGCCATATTTTTTACACCTGCCCCCCCCCCTTTTTCTGTTGTTTCCGGGTGGCCCCCGCGCAAACCATCAGCGTGCGCTAATTAATACCGCGAATGGGGTGGGAATGAAGGTATGTGGAGGGGTAGGGGTAGGGCAGAGTGGAAAGTGGGTGGTAGTTGTAGTGGTGTGGGGTTGGGGCAAGCAGAGCCGTGCAGCAAAGCATTCGCAGACGGGCGGCAACCGCGAACAGAGACCCATTAATTTAGCGAAATTAAATTATTGCCGGTCGGAGTCGTTAGCCGCACGCGCGACCCTGCCGGGGCGCAAATGAACCTTGATAACGGGACGTAACCCCGTCCGGCGACGCGTGCGATTGCTGGGGGCGCGCCGTGTTTTTACAACTGCTTTGTTTCACTTTGCCCGCCCGCCGTCGGAATGGCCGGCCAAATTAATTAGCGACGAGGGCAGCGGAAGGGGTTGAGTCGCGCGCGCTGTCGAGGGGAGTGGGCATATTCCACCCCCTGAAGGCCGGACTCCCGCAAATTAATTGACAGCAATCGGGTCGTATGGTCGCACACGTTATGTCGCCCCTTGGGCACTACTGTGGAAAGAGGGGAAATTAATTTTTCGCGTAATGAATATTGCGACAGAGTTGAATCAACAATTCAGCCTGTGACAAATTTAGGTCTATTCATATATTATCTTTTATCTCATGGGATTGCAGCCTTTCAGTTAGTGTAGATGTTCTGTGTACATACGCGTATGCTTGAATATCCATTCGTTAGAGTAAATAAGATTTTTTAAAAATTTAAACTGAAAATTAAATTAAACTTTTAGTTCGTGCAAAACAGAGTTGGACCGACGATTAGCTAAGTAAAAGCGAAGTAACAAAAAAGTTGTATAGTAGTTTTAGGAATAAATATCGGAACGATTTCTTTTTTAGTCATTAAAACTACGAACTGAGCTTAGAGTCGCTAATCTTATGTAGAATTTAAGCATTTATTCCTGAATACAGAATTAAATCCAAGCAGTGAATTTGAAGAGCCCACTGTAACGGAAATGTCCTTAGAGGGTGAATGTCTCAACGAGAATGAATAACATTTACCATTCTATTTGCCATGGCGAAGTGTCAGGATGTAGGTGACATCAATGCGCAGTCACTCTTGTATAAAATAAATGCCTATCTCAGCCAGAATTCGTGGATGTATTTTCTGGCACATTATTCATTCAAGATAGCCCCACAGTTACCGAAGAGGGTTGGTTTAACTCTGGAGATTGTGCTATGGGTGACATTGTCACACACATTAAATACCGAATTCCCTCTAACAGTAAGCAAAAAATACTTAACTGGGGTGCATTCGTTTTGATGTGTTGCATTAGAACATGGAACATTTGTACTGTAACAATACCAGTCTCATTAGTGGAAAGAATGTAGTACAGTGCATCGTTGACGTATCTAGGTTACGCATTTTTCGCTCGCATCCGCTTTAGTTTATATTCATGCACATAAATGCATTAAAAATATGAAAGTAACACGTTTCTAGAAATTCTTAAGGTTTCAAAACGACGTATGTAACCTCCAACGTTGAAACATTTCCCTCGCAATTTGTAGATTGCTTGGGACCTTGTGAGTGTCGTGATTCACCAAAGTCTTTGACCTGAGTGTTTTTCCTTCAAGAAGAACTTCTTCTGCCGTCTCTTTCTGCCACGGAGATCTATCAAATAATACATTTTGTCTGTTAACTTTCATACAGTCGAGATTATCTGTTTTTGTTCCCCTACAATGTTGACAGTTTTAAACCTAGAGTGTCGAATCAGGCCACGTATTCCAAGCTTCGTAGAGTGCCGGTCGCTGACAGCGAGCATGTTGTTATGCATGTTTACTGCGCGCTGTTGTGCTGGCTCCCTGCAGCACTCCGTGGCTTTCCTTGTCACCTGTACTGCCGATACTACGCCTGCATCTGTAACTAAAGGATCTGAATTCCCTCTTCACTGCTGACTCGTACACGTTATGCTACGATGTCTCTTTACAATTTGGTTGCCAAATAACGACAGTGGTGTAATTCGGCATGTTCAGGAACAGGCAAAATGGATAAAGGCGCAATGAGCAAGTCGACCAGATGTTCCTACTCACTCATTTCAACTGAACATCTGCCATGTCAGATATGGTGGTAGCCATGCTGGATGTTCGTTACTATGGTCGTGACTTACATATTGTCTACACAAGCCAGCGACCATATTTGTGTAACTGGAGTTAATATTACCAAATCGGAAGTTCGTAATTGTATAACCTGATTAAAAACAAATTCTACTTTCATTTAGCGGTGTGTGGACTTGGACAAGATACAGGAGTTAACGTTTTTTTTTTTAATAAGCATATCATGTTTACCAATCGATATTTAAACATAAAATATTTTATATCAGTCGAAATCAAAAATACTTTTTTATTGATGGACAAATTGTTTGTAAAGGATGAGTCTTATATAAAATTCTCTTTTACTTACTGTATCAATGTCAGTAATTTTTAGAACATATGACTTCATTAAAAACATCTAAATCTTCCGGTTTTGAAAAACTTTATTTTTTTTTAATTCATAGTGAAAGAGTACGGAGAGTGTTTGCAGCACTCTAAAAAAAAAATCTCAATTTTTTTTTATTTCGAAGTGTATTTGTGAAAAATGCAATACCAAGAAAGATGCGATTGAAATGAACTTTATACCATAGATTAGGTACATCATAAAACACAATTCATTAGGATTACAGAACTGTACAAGATCTCTGTCCCTGAGAATTCAATATCAGAGCCCTAAAACCGCACGGCATGGAATCAAGCAGGACCTGGATATGTTCCTGGAGAATTTCCCTCCACGCGGTTTGTATGCGAGTTCACAAAGCATCAACAGTGGTTGCTGGAGGTCCGTGATGAACAAGTCGCCGACTACCCATATCACAGACATGTTCGATGGGCGACATGTCAGGCGAACGTGCAGGCCAGGGAAGTAGTGGTACCCGTCGTTATTGAAGAAGGCGTGCACATTCCTCGCCACATGTGGCCGGGCGTTTTCCTGCTGAAATATTGCATGAGGAATTGCCTGAAGGAGAGGCAGTACCTCGGGCTCTAAAACCTCCCTGATGTAGCGGTTGCTATTCAGATTGCCCTGAATACGTAGGAATCGGGATCGCATGGTGTATCCAATGGCGCCCTCACACTTGGCGTTTGCCCATTATGCCGCTCCACACCGTCAGCTGTCGGATTGTGGTCACCACGGTAGCATGTAACACGTATGCGGCCACCACTGTAGGACAGGTTGAAGAGGGACTCGTCCGTAAACACTACATTTTGCCACTCAGCCAGCCAGCGACGGTGTTCAAGTGCCCATTTTAGTCTGATTTGCGGTTTCTGGACAATCGAAGCCAACACAAATGGCATGCGTGCCACCAGTCCAGCCCGCAGCAGACGGCGTCCAACAGTCGACGCAGATAGGTCCACGCCCGTTGCAGTGCTCAAGTGTCGAGCCAACACTCGCCGCTTTCCGATACAGCTGATTTCAATGGTTCAGTAATCTCAGTAACGACAGCTATCTTTCCGATACTGCTGACGACCACTGATGGTGACTGGCAGCCGTTTTTTCGAGTGTCTGGGTGGCATCCTGCGCGAGGCTAAAACGAGTACTGAGAAAACTCAGAATTGCTGGAGCTGGATGAGGTTGTGTAGTGTCTGTAACATATTTGTTGGCGGGACTTACAAATATGAGCCTATAACTAAACGTTGCTGCAGAGGACGGTACGGCTTACAGGATTTCTGTGCCCATAGAATACGCACGAAAAATATTGGAATGTAAGTAAGACACTATTATAGGATATTATAATTGTTATTCCCCCTAATTTGTAGAGGTCACAACTTCGCATTTGTGGAATGTACGTTTTTATATAAGTAATTTACTGGCAAGTATATTTACAAAATATTCCGTGACAAGGTAACATGCATTACCTTGATTTTTTTTCCTTATATTTACAAGCTCACATTCGTGCTACCACCAAGCGTTTCGAAACTATCAATCGCTGGCACATACGAAATATTTACTGATAAATATTACTGTTCCGTTAGTGCTGACGAATACTGATAAAACACCAGTGATCTAGATGATCTTTAGCAGTAACAGAATGCGTCAACTATGGACAAGCATGTATGATCCATTAAGACCATGCGGATAAGATGGAGGTCATCCCGTGCTGTGGACACATTGCGTGGTCCAGTACTCGCTTGTCGCTGCGCACGACCCTCTTGTATCCATTGGTTCCCGACAAGCATCACTGCCATAGCAGCATGCCCTGTATGAGCCGAAATGTTACAGTATGGAAAACCTGTTGCCCGGAGACCGATAATTTTGCTCTGTTAAGATTTACTCACTTGCTGATATGGCTCCCTTTGACGCCAAC
This sequence comes from Dryococelus australis, assembly GCA_029891345.1. Taxonomy (NCBI): domain Eukaryota; kingdom Metazoa; phylum Arthropoda; class Insecta; order Phasmatodea; family Phasmatidae; genus Dryococelus; species Dryococelus australis. Next base: position 214,341,864 of record CM056994.1, read on the forward strand.
GAGGCATACTGACACTTGCTTTTATTTATTTTGAAGGCTGTTCACTGACCGAGCTTAGTGTAACACGGACAATTCCAGTGATGCAAGACAGGGCACTGCTGGGCCTACGTGTACGCCATCTCTATACAATAGTAATCACTTATTGTGTTATATTATTCTACACATCCTCCAAGTTTCGATTCATTCGGGCCATTCTTTTTGGTGTTACAGTTTTCACAAACAGTAGTGCATTAACTTATCAGTAAATCTATATATTTATTTAAAACATTTTAATTTAATTTTCAAAATTAGTTTTTAATGAAATCTAAAATACAACATAGTTGCACCATACTGACTTTGTTGAATAAATGGCGGTAGGTTTACCTGACCAATTTGTGACCAACAATAGGGTAGTGACTACCCTACCTGTTCAGAATATAAGCATAAAATGCCCAACAGCTACCAAAATAAGGCATAGTTTACCATAGTACATACATTTATCATATCATTTCATTTGTGTTATATTTAAATATAATTTTACAAATGTGAAAAACAGTTATTTTAAGAAAAATTATACTGTTGAAATCAACTACGTGGGGACATAGGGCTGACTTGTATATGCAAATTAGGACTCATTACAGCACCAGCCGTGGGCGTCACTGAAATGAATTGTACCATGGGGAAGACTCTAAGATACATAGTGTGAGAAATCTGCCTATGTGTCTACACTGAATAAAATGCTCCTGGCTAGTATTGTCAAAATTAGGTAGAGTAAGATACGAGTTCTTATTTTCATGCCCTTTGTGATCAGCAAGAAAGTGTGGTATTAAATGTGTAGTTAACAGGAAAACGTCTTTAACACTCCACCGCTGGACCAACGGTCACTTAGTATGGCGGTGATAAGATACCTTATATTTCTGCATTATACTTGAATTTGCAAAGCTCCTAAGCCCTCTTCAGACAATTTTAAAACACTCTGTAAGTTATTTATGTTAAACAGAGCATATTTGTCGGGGTCAAACTCACTTTTAAATTATAATTTTTCACTGTTCAGATGGAGCTCAGGTCTACCCGACCTGTTACGTTAGTGACCCATTTCAAACAAGATGGAGACCAGAACATTCTTTCAACAACTCAATTTGGAATCGGTTACCTGATTTGAATTTACCTGTGTGAACTAGGGCTTATATCGGGGTGCATTCCTTATTATTATAATCAATACATATTTTATCAACCATTACCAACTTACACAAATTAACATATAGGTCTAAACTTAACAATATGAAAATAAATACATAATATTGAGTATATGAATAATAACCTCTCAACTACTGCGTGTACGATAGTAAATATGTAAAATAAAATAAAAATAAGAAAAATTACATTTTTTAAATTTAATCTTTTGTGCAGAACACGTCGCAACAATAGCATTTCTATAAAATAAACGTTTGTGTACTCGTATGCTAGATTTCCATACCACTATAAGGCTTAACAATACTGATTAGATGTTCTACGTATTGAGACGTTACATAAGCCTCCCCAGATTTTGCTCCCAGTGAATATATTTTATAATTATGAGCAAGGAAGCACATGTTTGATATCCAAGTAACGTCTAGAAAAGAAACTGGATCTGGACTTAGTTTACATATTATGTTCGCTCTACAACTCATACAATAAGAGATATTGTCATATGGGACAAATCTTATACACTGATATAATGTAAGCATAAAATAAACAGTTTAAACTTACACGCAATACAGTGCATGAAGAGATTCGTTCTCTGAAAACTTTTAACAATAGAATTATTTCTTCCAGCGCTAGGTTGGATAGCAAGGGTTCTGGTTTTTTTATTCCCTTTTTCACGAAAAAAAAAAAAATAGTACACATCTGCATCAATAGCACTTTTTTTTTCGTTTTTCTTTCCCCAAGTCTCTTTCGTGTGGGTCAGGTGACACGCTCCGACGAAGGGCGATGGCCGTCCAAAGAGGTAATAGCTACACCAGCTGACTTCTCTCAGCCAAATCCCCGACGTCGCGCCGAAACCGTTATCTTGCGCGGGAATGTTAATCAGTGCTCTGAGAAGTGTGTTCACGGCCGGGTCTATGTCTCCAGTAGCTGTGTCGGGTGGGGCGTGTTAAGACCAGGGAAGGTCTTCAAGCCACCTCAAGACGTAGCTGCAACCATGCTGATACAAACATGCATGTATTGGCACTTCACTGAGCATCCAAAACATTACGCCGTTAGGATGAACGAATATTTTACACCAATGTGCTAGCTTACATCAGCTGCAACGAAGTAAACGATGCGCGTGTTTGTGTAAAAATTGCGTGTGGTGTTACATAAACAACTCGTCGCACATTTAAATAAGTTCATCAGGTACTAACACCTAATAACTGAATGGTGTCGTCCTTGGACACACGTCAACATATGTTTACCAAACGTAAACAAAGTCACTACAGGCACGTCGTAGCACTTCACTGCTCTTGAAGTGTTACCTATAACACCCACCACATAAAAGAACATAAAAAATAAAATTATAGATTCTGCACCTGCAGAGCTATCAGAAAAGTAGAATATTATTCCATAACAAAACTAGCGGAAACATAGAAAACATTGCGATGTCTCGCAAACAATTAGCAAATTATCAACAAACACATGAAGCAGCTTTAATTATTCAGTTTCTCACTTAGAAAAATAAACCATATTGGCAAACAAATAACCAATCGATGCTAACCTAGGAATAAATATTGAAGACTCTAACTACAAACAACCATCAACTAACTGGAACTAGGCAGGAGATTATTAATAAATTCGACAAGGATAAACTCACAAGAAGACAAATGATGGATTATTAACATACCCAAGGATTATGTGGATTATATAGGAACCATGGTTGGTAAAAATTCTTCATACAGTATGATGCGTAACGTCTTCTCTATCATAATAAATGACTGCTACTCATCAGTCAACTACACCCCTGACAGCTCGTCCATGAGTCACGTAGCTGCCACCGACGTCTGCAAGACTGTATTACCTACTGGGACGGGACAGGCATCCCATTGATAATTATTATTTCGCCCAATGAGCCACCGAGAGTATGCAAGAGGTCCGTGGCAAGTACTGCAGCGCACCGCTAGATGCCGCCACAGAAAAGAGACATAGATCGTGGTGCTCTTCACTACGCCGCCCGCTTGGAGAATTCAGATGCCGGGCTCGGACCAGCTGTGCCCCCTCCCCAAACACACTACGCCAGCAGAAGAAGGGATGGCCGAGAAGTATAAAAGAGTCGGCAGCCAAGCCTTCTGATCGCCAGTTCTTCTCAGTACTCGATTGCTTTCTGAGCTCTCATAATCCCAGTTACTGGTGCCGTGGCTCTAACCTCTCCTAAGTTTCATCGCTCTCTTCGTAGGGCCGAAGTTCCTCTCCAGCAGAATCCAAAGGAAGTCGCAGCGGCGGTTAAGAAGATACAGTTAGACATGTTCGGTCCCTGATGGACAGTCACCTGAGAGTAGAGCTCGCCTCGAGGAAACACGCATTAAGTATCTGCCTTATCCACCCAGCTTTGCACAGGGCGCCTTCCCCTGTTTAAAGATATGGTGTTTAACTTTCTGTAAATTCCATAGGGGAATAAGGAGTTCGCACCTCTGCCATCAGTATTTATTTCACTTCAGTAATTAAACACAGTTCTTACAAGTCATCTTAGCTGTCACTCCAAGCTCCTTCGTGAGTCACATCGGGGCTGCAGGACTTGGCAGGAGACCAGGTTTTGATACTGCCGAACACACACTGCACAACAGAACAAGTACATCATTGGAAGGTCACCCATTTCTTGTACATCGTAGGAGGAATGGTAGAGCCACGACATTAGGATACTGTATTGTGTAAATTGGCTTGTCAGCTCGAAGTCGCCCTTTCCTCATCGCTCCCTCTGTGGTGCTGAGGAGGGGTTTTTCTTTCAGTTCGGGGAGATCAGTGATCCCGGGACCCTCACCACACCACCATTGGAAGGCCACCCATTCCTTGCACCACATGGAAGGAACAGTTGAGCCACGACATTAGGTATGCTCCCGGTGGATTGGACTTGCAAACCAGGTGCCCAACTCTTATCGCTCCCCTAGTGGTGCTGAGAGGGCAGCAGTCTGGTGCAGGGAAGTCTACTCCCACAGGACACCTGCTCACTATTAAACACTGACACGTCAACTGCCCAACTCCTGCTGCTCTGATCTATACCTCATGCTGTACACCCACAGCCGTGGAGTTGAGAGATGGGCCAGAAAGACGAGGGAAATCGCTAAGCTTTCCCAATGAGTACGTATCCTTCCTAGCGGGTTCGGGTTACTCAGTCCACGGGAACAAGCTGTGCTTCAACGACGCCTCAGCATACCAGTTCCAGACATCGTTCCCGTCGGATTGTTTGAGCCACCCACCAGGGTCGCAGAGGGATACCATCCTGTAGTGCAGGAGACACTCTTTGGCATCAGACAGCCAGACGAACCCGAACCACATCCAGAAGCACCAGTAACAAAGCAAATCACACCCCAGTCAAGCAAAACACCAGTCAGTGCGAATACACGGGTACCCACCAACCCCATGCCACCTCGTCGAACTGCAGCACCACTACCCAAGCCGGTACCTCGTAGGGGTGTGAAGGTCGTAGGGTCTGACTTCGTGCCCAGCCGCCAACCCACGAGGCCCGTACTGTACACCAAGCGGGCACCTGCGTCCCAGACTGAATAAAGTAGATTAGACGCTGCTCGCCTAGCGTCGCCCAAGTTACCTAAGGGCGGGGCAGTCTGACAGCCGGGACTGTCATGCGTCAGGTGTTTATGTGATTTAATTAAAAGGGCACGTTGTTTTGTGTACAGGGCGGACGCCCCTTTGCTTAAATGTTTAAGTACTTGTCTGCAGTCCATGGGCGAGAGAGGTGGTTCCATCTGCATAACTACAAGTAGGGGTTTGTCGAACAAGTGTGGATTCAGGGCCTGTTATCAGGTGTTTAAAATTCCCTTTTTGCTATTTAGGTGCTTCGCGTACAATGCAACACTGTAGACACTCTCTTACACTGAACATTACTGCGAGCAATCTTATTTTTTACATGCTGAAATTCCTGGTAGAAGACTAGTAGCATTCAAATCATCTTGAACAGAGGCTTAATTAGTAGGCGCGGAAAACACATGGCAATCTATACGGCATTGAACTTCGCATTATCTCAGTAAACTTAGGCGGGCTCTTCGATTCCTGCTCTCAAAAAACTAATAATAAACATTGCCTTACATCGCAGCCTTATTCGAAGTACATTTTTCCTTGTTCTGACCAGGTAATAAAACGTCGTTGCCAGCTGCCTGGAACGTCCAGTACACATATGCTAACTCTTGCTCAAACTTCACCAGTACAATGTTTTGCTTAGACTTATGCCGTAGGAGGTGCACGATACGGTTTTAATTGGCTTAAATTGTAGCTTCCAAACAGCTCGCCAGTTGCCGGATTGGTCAAATCGTAACAGTTTTCGTTTTCCCTCCCAGAAACAACGAAGGGCCTTGAATATAGCGGCATCAGTTTCGCAAATATAAAATTCCACATCTTGCTTATATTAGCAGCACGATACAAATTAACGTTCCAATTTCTAACACCTTCTACTTTGACGTCTTGTAGTAACGACTTAGCCGCTCTGCAGCTATTTTTATTCTCTGCCCTACTAAGTTCTGCAGTTCACCCCTGACTTCTTGTTCTCTCAACTGCGTAATCTCAAAAGTTACAATTCGCAGTGGTAGGTTTTGCAGTTTCAACACACACGAGCGCCAACCCTGTCTAGTTTAGCCTACTGTGCTGGCCCTGGTGGTGGCTAACCTGGCCTTGATTTTTGCCCCCACGAGATCCCAGCCTGTGTAGGTATAAATGCGGGTATCCTTGCGTTCAGTGGTTCTTGATTATGAAAATTATCACTGCTCTGCGATTTAGTGTATATTAGGCCGCTCCGCGTGCCTGCAGCTTGTGAACAGCTGGTGCCTCCCACAGCTTGTGTTGTGTTTACATTAGCTTCCCGGGGTGGTTGCATCATTATACTATGTTCCGCGTGGTCACCTCTGTACTTATTGTTCCAGTCAGGCTTCGGCTCATCCTGTTCCACTTTCTTTGCTTATAGTCCTCTCGCCTCTCAGAGCCGTTCATGCTGGACGGGTCACTGTCTGAACCACTGCTCTGTCGTTCCTCGCCATCCAATTGCTTTCTCTCTGATTGCGCCAGCTACCAGGACACCTCTAACCATGATTATTGCGAAAGTTTCCTCTCCAGCCTCCCCGCGAGTAATATTCTGTGCTTACATTGCTAACATGAGGGTTGTTACCAAATTTTGAGGACGGTCGACTGTATATGACCGGATGGTCAGCATGCGGCGGTCTTTTGTCGTGAGGACTTTGTTTTTCTTGTTCGCTGCCGCTTTGTATCCTTTGCAAGGATCTATCTGATTGTACTCTTGGAGATCTTCCCTGAAAGTGGACAGGTCTTCTGGATGCCTTCCAGTCCAGTGAGACTGGTAGTGATAGGGAAGCTGTCGTAATACCATAGCCACGAATTCTTCATCTGACGGGGCAGGTCCAAATATTTCGCTTACATCTCTGCCAAGTGAAATTCCACTCTTCTCCATTTACCAGGAACAAACCATTTAATGTGTAACTGTGCACGAAGATTACCCTGCATTTTCTTATTCCAGAAGTGCTCAGTAAATTTCTCCTTAAATTCAGCAACTTGGAAATGATTAGCCTGTTCATCTCCCGCCAATAATATGCTGTGTTCCAGAAACTAAGAGCTGGGCAGGGTAGCACATCTGCATCTGATAAGCCGAAAACACTAACATACTCTCCAAGCATTTTAAGAAAAGTAATTGGTTTTTCTCCAGTGCGTCCTTCAAACATCGGAACCTGTTAAACCCATAGCTTCTATGGGTGATGGAAAAAGGTTTCAACAAAATTACTAGATTTCGAATCGGTGTTTTTCTGTTGTTCTGCCGGAATATTTAATGTGGCTTGCATCAAGGCTGGTGCTGAAGGTGCCCGGGCCCGGTCTACACAAGGCTCTTCTCTTAGCCGTAGGCCTCTCATAGAAACTGTTACTCCTTCAACTATGTTTCTTAAGTTCCCAACCTCCATTTCAACTTAATTTATACTATCAGCCATCCTGTCACAACGATCATCCGACTGACTCTTGTCATTCAGAGTGGCGCACAACGAGAACCATTACAGTGTATGGACAGATAAAGCCTCATATGTTTTTTCCCCTCTAAACATACACCAATAAATAATGAGAAAATATGATTAAGTTAGGTGAGCCGGTAGTATTGGGCAGTGGACCTGTACTCACAGCTGTAAGTAAGCAATACGCGCTGTGACTCATTCTGGCGGGACAGCTTCCCAATAACAGCGCAGCGCCAGTCCCTGTAGTCTGCTATGGTAAGTGGTATTACAGTGTATGGCTGTACGTACGCAACGAAGTTCATGAATGAGGAAAAACTGGATGCTTTATTTATTTACGGTGAGTGTGGCAGAAATGCCAAGAAAGCCGTCCAACTGTATAGTGAAAGGTATTAATCGGACGCCCATCCCATGGCAAACAGTACGAAGAATTTGCACACTGATCGTGTCACGAGATAATTGGATTTCCACAACACGAGTGCGACAAAAGACTGCCATGGGCGAGACGCATTAACACGATATGTAGGCACTAGTCGATGCAAACCCCCACATGGGTACGCGAGAACTTTCCAGGTTCGTAGGAATAAGTAAAACAAGTGTGTTACTGATGCTGCGCCAAACGGAAATTCCATCTGTATCACGTGGCTCTTCATCAGGCATTACATGAAAGTGATTTTCAGCAGTGTGTTCAGTTTTGTAGGTTTGTTCTGATGACTGTAAGGGATGACAGCAATTATCAAGAACATACGAATTACCGATGATGCGACTTTCACATACCATGGGCGCAAAATGTACGAAATATGCACCACTGAGCTACGGGGAATCCGTGTTGGGTCCGGCACGTGGAGCACCAGCGGCAGTGGAAAGTGAACGTGTAGTGTGAAATCGTTGGAGACTACGTCATAGGGACATACTTCATTCAAGGGACAATTACCGGTTGTACGTACGTCCATTGCCTCAGAGAGACCTTACCGGCACTTCAAGAAGATATACCGCTCAACATACGTCGTGATATGTGGTTTCAGCATGATGGTTGTTATGCGAGTTTTGCTTTGGTGGCGAGGTAAGTGGTAAACAAAACGTTTCCAAACTGGTGGTTAGGGCGTGGTGGTGTTGAAAGATGGCCAACTCACTCCCCTGACCTCACACCACTAATTTTTTTTCCTGTGGGGAACACTGAAAGATAGGGTGTATAACACGGTTCCTACGAAGCCAGAAGACATGCAGGAACGTATTGTGACTGCTTGCAAAGGCATTACGCCAGGTACACATCAGGCTGCTCGTCGCTCGCTGCATGTGCGTTTACAGATGTGTATTGCTCTCGACGATGAACACACTGAGAACATGCTGTGAAAAGACCTAATGTGAAGCGTTTCAACCACAAATGTTCTCTTTTGGACTATGCATGCAGGTTTCGATTACATTTCTTAATAGGCTGGTTTGTTCTATTTTTATTGTACATCTGTATGTACTCGTTACTCAGTACAATTAATGACTTGAAAGCAAATCTGCTGAATTACGTTCGTATCAGAATAAAATGTAATATGCTGATATCGGAGTGACTTTCACAGTGCCGGTCTTCCCTACACTGCGGCCCCTTTGTCCAATATCGCATTCCGTGCCCCTTGCCGCATTAAGGTTAGTGCTACGCTGTTATAAGGAAGCGGTCCCGCGAGGATGAGTCACGGCACGTGTTGCTTGCTTACAGCCGTGAATACAAGTCCACTGCCCCATGCTACCGGCCAACTCAACTTAATCGTATATGCACATTATCTCATAGCGTTTCTGTGTTACTTTCCATTGCATATCCTATACATATCACTGAATTTCTCTTTGCACATATTTCAGACGTCATTAAATAAATGCATGTTTCCACGGGAATAATCATAGGCACGTGGTTTCATTAGTTCTGTCCATACTCATGTTACGAATAGACACATTGCGGCAAATTATTTTCTCCCGTATGTAATTTCATTTAGAGAAGAACACATTTCCTTATCTGCAACTGTTTCGGAAATTTTGAGGGTGGCCACGGCAGGCAGAGTATACTGTATTTTCCATTGATATATATTTTACGAATTAGTTCTGTGAAATAAAGTTATTATTAGCTACTGCTGGACTTTTTCCTATATTTTATTTGATCCATAATCGAATCGATTGTGTCTGGAAGCATTTATAGGATTGTTAACTGTGCCCTATTATCAATATACAATCACATTGGATATGGCACTACGATTAGAGGAGATATGTAAGCGCCAGCGGACGAAGTGTTTTCGCCAACCTCACGTAGGGGGCCGCGGTGGTGTAGTTGTAAGACTACTTGACTTTCACAAAGACAAAACGGATTCGATTCCCGGCGAAGACACCCCCGGATTTTCGCATTTGAGAATCGTGCCGGACGATGCCGCTGCTCGGCGGGTTTTCTCGGGGATCCCCCTTTTCCCCGCCCTTGCATTCCGACGCTGTTCCATACTCACCTCGCTTTGGCTCTCAAGACGTTGACGTTAAAAGACACCCAAATCTCTTCACACACTTCACTCACACAGAGCTTTTTTGGTCATTGTCACCATGTCTGACTTCTGTTCGTGAGGAAGGTTGTTCGATTGGGATAGATTATTGTTTCGGGAAATGTTTTACTTAACAAGGGATTTACCATTTACATTCCAAGCAAATGATCGCTTGGTTACCTGTAGAGAGGCGGTCATATCAGTGCTAAGCGGTACAAGAAAACTGATGATTTGTTCCCAGCTTATTGTTCTGAAAACATTTTTTATTCATAGCATGTACACTGTGTAAAACCGCAAATCTTCAAATAGCGTACAGGTAGAGTTCTCACTAAAACTGATATTTTTCTTAAACGATAGACGAAAATTATTAATTTTTTACGGTACACTGGCGTAGCTAACTAAAATTGGCTCATAATATGGTAAACCCAAAAATGTAAATATTACTTAACCATTGTATAGAACATACAGTGCCAGGTGTAAAAATCAATTGTCTGAAGAGACAGAAAGAAAATCCTGTAAGAATTCGATACTTCTATTACACAGCAGTAGTATTCATTTACTCTACGCATAGAACTCATTAAATTATCTGGAAAAAAATCGCCCTTCTTCATGTGGTTAGATGGCCCGACAGATGATGATCTATCTGAACATTTACAACGATAACGCTTTGAAAAAAAAAAAATAAATAAATAAAAAAAATAAAACGCTAGCTGAAGATAATTAGTAGATTATATTTTTCAGGCAACTATAATTTTCTCCAGTTGCAGTGTTCATTAAATAATCTCTTCAGTGTACTGTAAGCTAACATAATGTTAGATCATGAATTATTATTTACGCTTGGTACACGGCCATGAACAACCGGGAGATACAATATTTGAATTTTCTGCGGTCTATAATCTTTGAAGAAAAACTCAACGCGTGTATAACTTTAAGTATAATTTCCCTAGTAGAATAATTTATCATTACCTCCCGCAGTTTTGTCTGAGAAAATTTTATACATAAATATATTGATAATACATTGCATATCAGTATCACATTTTTCGTTTTAAAACTGATAAACTCATAGGTGTAATTTAAATGTTTTAGTTTTACAAACTGCAACAAAATATTTGTTTACAAGTTTCAAAACGCTGCCATCTGAAATTATTTAAAAAAATAACATTGGTTGCAGTTTATAATTACTAATTTTCAACGTATTCAAAGAGGCTCGTTAACATTCTGCATTCAATATACCCTCGAAAAATAACAGCGACAATTTTAAAGATTAACTAAATATAGTTATAGTTGCAAGCAAATGGAACCTAGGTTTTCTCACCGCAATATAAATATAGCAAACTTGCTACACGTGTTACGTTTGCATAGTTTCGATCTAAAAGTGGATTAAACTGGACGATACCATGCAGAAAGATAACCCATCTGTTTCGCACATCGATACGGGCAAAGTGGAGCAATATCAGACGAAAAGTTGACGATCTGAAACATTCCTTCATCAAAGTCATGGAAGGCTATCGAGAGGACGGCTTGCGAACTTATTGGTACTAGCTACAAACTTAAGGTTCAAACAAGTAACGTATCATATAACTGCCGCCTGGTTACCGTTCTTAAGGACTGGTGTCGTCACACGTACGAAAGCATGGTGGGAAGAATGCACTCGACCTGGCTCTAATATTGTAACATATTACTCTGAGAGCCTATATTCTCACTGTAGAGTTGAACTGTAAAAAAAAAAAAAAAAGTCAGACGTTTGACCGAGGGACGAAGAAGAGAATGATCGGTAGCATGCGAAGGTTAATGAACTCGCTAAAATAAATCACCAGATATCGTCAGGAACACAGAGTTTCTTTAAATGAAGTAAGCGTTTGGTTTGTTGTTATCATCAAATCGTGAAATTCAGGCTACGATTATTTATTAGTTTCTATTCAAAATAGCGCAAGGTTTATTTTCCACTCGGAGTATTCGTGAGATTTCACAGCCGGAGGAAGTTATTATTATTATAAGACTAAAATAATTCATATTAAAACGAATGACTTTCTTATCTCTAGTTGTCTTCCTATATAATGAGACTGCCTCTGTCTGTGTGTCTGCCAAGTTCGACTTTCAGTAAGATCAGACTACACAATCATTACCTTTTACTCTAAAAACCCATTTTTAATTACTTTTTTCCTATATGAAAGTTTTGTATTGATGCATAGAGATTACTGAATAGAGAAATGAAGGTAATGGAATATCATTTCTGTTTACTTTAAATGTCTCGCTTCAATGTTGAGTTAATTGAATGGGGCTTTAGTGGCTCAGTGGATAGAGAGATTTCAAATGGGGCCGCAGTAGCTTAGTGGGTAGAACTGTATCCAATGTTGAGATAGTTTCACGTCATTTTTTTTTTTCCATTCTTTGTATGATAACAAAAATATGTAAGATCATAGTTGTTCTAGGCACGTGACAATACTAAAAAAAAAGGTCATGGGCTAGGCCTCTAGTAATGTAATGACGAGCCGAGGTGAGATACTCTCAGGAAGATGGGAACTGTTCCAGCAGCCGGAGACGACGTCCTCCGTCGCAGAATTGGTTTCTTCTCAGAGCGACCATGGCCTGATTTTCAGCCCTCGCTAGCCACGTTTTGCAGGCTCGCATAAAAGTACTGGACCAAGCGTACCAAACACCGAGCAAGGTGGCAAATGTTTGGCATGGAAGTAAATTCCAATTTGTTTATATTGAATAACGTCAATAATTACTAACTTTTTGAAAATACAAGTTCTATTCATCAACTGGTAAACACTGGCATAAAGCTAGTTACTACATCGCCGTTACGGAATATTTGCTTACAGTTTAGAGATAAAAGAATACGGTTAGTATTCCTCTAACATATAACATATCGTTGAACTAATTAATAATTAACTATGAGATTTTCTAGGCAGTTATAAATGAGTATATAAAACGTACATTTGAAACATTAAGCGTTCTTCTTTAACCACAAAATATTGGCAAATTTTGCAAATAACGCACACATTTATTTATTAGTAGAAACTCCAAGAACCTGCAGATATTATAAAGTTTCTTTGAAATACTAAGCACGTAATTGTACAAGGATGAATTGCGCATAACAGGAGCGTATCGGATCTACATCCCGTAGAGTGGATTCTCTCAGCTGTCGTCCCAATGGCTGCTAATGTCACGACATTTAATTTAATGAGTAAATGAAAACCACAATGACTAGGAATAATGCTGTGTGAAATATTCTGGGCCTTTATAAGCTTTTCTCCAGTCCAACAAACACGTCGATAGCTTCACTTCAGACGACGGTTTTGCAAAGCCGAACACGTTGTACTTTCAACAAACTTTGGCAACGATGTATAAATTGTGTAATTTATTTCAAACGTAGTCAGTAAAACCCAAAATTATTCTATTGGCTACTTTAATTTCTCTACAACCAGCAAGAACATAATTTTTAGCTATCGTAAAAAAAAATATTGCCGGATATTATATTGGGATCAAACAATAGATTTTCTGCACCGCACAATAATATTGTCACAATATTTCTTAAGGTGAACAAGAGACTATTCGCTTGGAATGAAAATGGGTGAAAGAAACCTTTAACATCCGCCATTGTATGTTAGATACACTGGCTGAGTAATATTTACGTTTTAGGTATAACGTATCTTACGAAAGATTCTGCAGTAATCTATCAATGACTATCTGGAAGGGGCCGTGGTGGTACAGTGGTTAGACTACTCGCCTCCCACCTAGGCGAACCGGGCCTGATTCCCGGATCGGTCATCTCCGGACTTTCACATGTGGGAATCGTGCAGAACGACGCCGCTGCTCGGCAGGCTTTCTCGAGTATATCCCGTTTCCCCGTCCTTTCATTCCGGTGCCACTCCATACTCACCTCACTTCACCATCATCGGCTCTCAAGACTTCGATGTTAAGAGCCACCCAAATATCATTATTCACTCACTATCTAGAACTTAGTTTCTTTGCGAAATACCTTTCTTGTATTTAAACAATTTTTTTTATTAACTTTGTCAGTTTCCGAAACGTTCTAAGCAAGGCGATTTGTAAAAAAAATAATGTTTTGTTACCTTCCCACTTTTGTTTTCTAAACATTGAGACTCTCCACTGTGAAATTTGGTTCTCATCGCTATAACATTAATAAGCAATTGAATGTGATGTCAATTTCTATGACCCAAGGCATTTATTCAAAATATTTTACAATGCATTTTAGTAATATTAACGAAATTTGATTTTAATATAATTTCAAGTGGGACATAAATAAACTTATTATATTACTGAAACTAGTTACTAGAAACTTAGAAAAAATATTTTCATTATTATGTTAATTTTCCAACTTCTTTCCACTTTTGTTACATCGATATTTGATGAACATTGGACAAATGTAAAATTATCTAGAATTACAGAACATAATTGTGGACAATTACAGCCTCAGTGGGTAACAATAGTTTATTCACCTGGCATTAACAATATGTTAAATATTATAGAGAAAAGCAATAACTGATAATCCTGCCCAAAAGGTTATTTATACATTCCTAAATGTTTTACAAAGATAAAGATGCAATTTTCAGCAGTATTTTCAATTTAATAAATTATGTTTTAACGATTAATGTGTAGAATAATTTTAGAATTTCTTTGAGGTAAATATAAATATAAATATAAATATATATATATATATATATATATATATAACACAAATAGCGTTATTTAAAAAATCAAGCACACAACTTTATCATGATGTACTTAGAAGTAACCCTTAAAAGCTGTTGAAACCAGAAACAGAAAATGTCTTCAGTAGGTTAGGAAAGAACAAAGGAAATAACCAGGTTTGCTAATATTGTTATCTTGCTGTCTTAAACAGCAAAATATCTGAAGCTCGAATTCCGCAAGAATTGCTGATGTTTCGAGATACTCTCTTTAAATATAATTATAGACGCTAAGTTAACAGTAAATAAGAGCTTGTGTAATAAAAATACCAATAAAATTTATTGCGTATGGTATAGCAAAGTATTTAAGGAATTTCTACTGCTTTCTTAATCGGAATTGATTACGCAATAGCTTGTTTGCAAAAGTGGTAGTAAAATATTGGCGTGTAACTATTTTTTCGTATATATGTTGTTAGGTTTCATTAACTATTTCAGCGCTGTCCAGTGCCTACCTCATAATCTCATAAGAAAATACTTTGCCATTGATACCAAAGCGGTTGATAAAACCATATCGCATATCTTAGTTAGAAAAAATTATTCTTTTGTTAATATAAAATGTCTACTAACGCACAATGACTGTGTTACTGGGCTCTTTATTTCAACACGAAGACGTATGTTTCAAGAGGCAGAGCTGACATCATGTGGCGCAGTCAGTTTGTGTGCCACCGTTCTGCGGTGCAGGAGGTTCTGGGTTCAAATCCTAGGTAAGGCATGGGTGTTAGTTTAAGTAAGGTCATAAGTTAGTTTGTAAGCCGTCCCCTGATAATCCTTTAGGCCTTTCCAAACCGATTCAAGAGATAGCTCTTCAGTAACTAAGCTATTACTGCGAACTCTGCAAGCCTTGGCTGTGGGGACGGCTTGTTCACATCCGGTGACGTCACGTGGCTGGGAGATGGCTCTTTTAATTCCGGGGCTATCATTCCAGCGGCTGTAGATTGGATGCCCATGTGAGCTTCACGGGTGTATATAACTCCAACTAGGAATGACATTAATTGCACATAACACTCACGTGATTATTACAGCATTGTTGGCAAAATGAAACACGGACAAAGAAGGCGAATGATATCATCAGAACCCATTCGAAAAAAATTCGTTACTCTATTTGACATACCGTAAAACATTTTCATACAGCTTAAAAAAATTTTGAAATAGAGGAAAATCCATTATGCAACACTTATACACCTTGCATTCTTGTACAATTAAACGGCGAGTATTTCAAGCCAATTTTGAACACACGAAGGTTAATATGGCTTTTAGTAAGGAATTAATGTATTAGTTTTTGAATGGTATTTTTGTGATAATTGCCACACAAACTCTTTTTTTCACTATATTTAACAATTTTCGTTTGGATTAGATAAAAACATGCAGTGTTTAAAGTGTACGTCTTGTAAACTAGTTTAAAAATCCTAATATTTAACACACAAATAGCAGAAAGAATAACGATCCTATTAAAACAACCTATGCAGTGATACGAATGTTATCACATGGTCAATGACATATGTCAGCATCTATAAAAAGACCGTATTAAATAAAAATATTCTAAACCAGAGTCACACGAAGCATGCGCGATTATAGTCCATTCACCGATATTTACCAATTTTCTGAAGCCCTGCCAATGTTCTACATCCAGGATATCCCACCACCACATAGTGTGACATTTTCGCAATCTGAGGGAACTTTATTCAATTTTGGACATTCAAAATATACTGTGGCAGTGAAAACATGAAAATACAATGGTGTAACGTTACCTTCGAACGTAATAGTAAGCTCGTTCGTTGATCATTGCACGCAACGGCAGTACAACGGCACCCGAATGAAGCTATCTGTACTGGCCGGACAACAGCAGTGACAGAGGCGCATCATGCCTTGAACTTCAGTTGAGAAGTGTCATTCAGATAGGTCATAAACAGGGTGGGGCTGAATTCGACCGACAAACTTCGTGAGGTGATTCCTTATGCAAAATCAAGTGGGAAATATACAGGACGCTTTATACCTAAACTAAATTTTAAGGACAAAATAAGTCCCCGAAAATGCAGATTCTGGAACGAATTTTTTGCAACATATTGGAAACCAGATGAGATGAAAATACAGTTCGTGGAACATTGTTGTATGTTATCGGGACCTTCAACCTAAGAGCAAATTCACAATAATAACACTCTGCCTTACAAAAATAACAGGGTTGGCCACCCTCTTATTGCCGATAACTTCGTTACCGTCCGGAATTATGAACGTTTAATGCTGGTTTATTAAGCAGTATGACCCACGATACAAAAATAGTCCCCTTGTTACAACTGCCTAGGAACCACCGCTTTCATTTAAAATACACACAAAGAATCCGCTAGATTCCGCCGCAGCGATACAGCGCTTCGTACGAAGGCAATACAACAACATGCGTTGAAATGTAAAAATACAATACGTGTAACACACACCCTAGGCCACCACCTTAGAATAGCCAAATTTGTGATGTAATACAAAACCACATTCAAATTACTTTTATAAACTACCACGGCGGGATAGTCAGATATGAAATATACAATAATAATTACTGTAATTTTTTATAGAAGGACGTTACATACATTCATGTAATGAAGTAACATGAAGCCATCTTATTTCCCTGTGTCAATATAGCCAGAATATTAATATAGTTTATGCACACCATCTTACTGAACGACGTACACGTAGCTTGCCTGCTGTTCACATGAGGCCAAGTGCCCTGTCTATATATATGCTGCTCCTGCTCGTTTTGTAGGCCTATTCCAAGCAGTATAACATAAAATATGACCAGACAGGATATTACCCTGTTGCACTAAATAGAAAATATGTGACAACGTGTGGAACGAATGTAGTGTACTATTGAGCCGTTTGCATAACCATACTCTCCCGTAGACTTATAAAACAGAGTGAAATATTATTATGTGTTAATATCGTGTTTTAGGCTGAGTATATTGTTGGAGAAATTAATTACAACTGAGCTGTGTGATAGTAGAATATTTCTCCCCTGAGAAAAACGTTTGCCTGCCCATTGCAGGCTCGGGGACCAGACATTCGATGCGAACACTCACCTAAGTTTACCACACTTACTTGAGACAAGTGATCATTTGTGACACTCTGAAAATTATGAAACATACTTTCCATAAGGACATGCTGAATTCATGCAGAACTGGGTTATCAGCGAAGGCGAGGAAGTGAAAGAAACTATTCCTGCAAATAGGAAAGGATGTCAGACCACATAAAATTTCTAGCCAGATAATGTTATTCGAATTTCAGTTTCTTTCATTTAATTTATATGTATTCTGGATGTACACAAAGCTGATAAAAAAATCCCGAATGACAATAGCAAAAGGTTTATGAAAAATATTCAAACTAGAATTGCATACAGGAAGTCGTCAGACATAATGGTCGTTAACAATACCCTTATTCACACGTAAACTAGCCTGTCGGGTCAGTTTGTCACTTCAAAAATCACTTAATTAAAACGTCTGCAATTATTTCTAGAAAAAATTAAACTTGGCTCAGCTTAGTGGCAGAACAATAAAGAATCTGTTTCTCAGGTTAAATTATGGTTAAAATATGCTGGTTATTAGCTGTTAAAAACGCCGTGCCAACATGACGTGTAGGAAGTTCTATTAAAAATGGCCGCTCTCTTAGACCTATAAGACGTATAGACTAAACTCGTAGAAAAACTAGTAGTGTATAAAAGTAGTTTACTTGTAGGATGATTCCATTTATTGTAGAAAGCAGGACGGGATATCACGAAAATGTAGAGTAATATTCAAACTTCGTATAATTAAGGTGTTTCTTAACGTGATTTACAGCTCACGGAATGTCACGACGTTTAACTAACTAAGCTCCTAAACAGCTGCTCACTATACGGATGGGCTTACAGCACATTTCTCTACGTGGAAACAAAACAATATTAACCAAGCAAGAAGTATAAACTAACAACACCCTAACCTAGTAATTAAAATACCTACTTTACGTCCAACTTGTGGACGTGCGTCCTGACTTAGGTCTTCACCCGTTGAGCGATGGAAGCAGAGAGAGCGATCTCTAACTGAAACTACCCACCTAGCCCTATGCTACCACGGTAGCCAACGGGGGGTGCAGGGTTTTAACCTGCCAGCCAATCGGAAGGCTTCCTACTCGAAAGCTAATCTGACTCACGCCTAACGGCCTAATTCGCTATGTCAAAGAGTTACGGGTTACGTAGAAGGTAATAAAAATAACACAATAAATTCCCTGAAACAATAATAATTACGTGAGACCAAGAAAATTAATAAAAAAATTGAATTATTAATTATAATACAAACAAAAATCAAATCTAGCTATTTGAAGAATTTAGACATAAATTTTTGCCATTCTAACCTATAATTATTCAAAATCCTTAAAATACGAAAATTATTTAAAAAAAATTGAATATATGTGAAAAATGTATGAAAATTATAGCGTTTAACATAGACATTGTAGAATGTGTAAAAATTTACATAGATTATAATAATGAATGCAGAATTTGCAAAATTTTATGTTACATCATATATAGTAAGCTGCTGTTCCCACAGTACAAAAATGGTGGAGGATATTTATTACGTACTGCAAACAATCATTATCATGCTTTAAGAAGCCTGCGATACGGCATCCGACAATGTATTCCAGGCAAACATCAGTGTGAGAATCCCTACATGAAGTATTGGTATTACTAACTTGCCTGGAACCGTATTACTTTCACGGCTGTGTAATGTAAATACTGTTGATTATGCGCATGTACATGAATCACTGCAGCCGAAACTTTGTATATGTCCATTTTATACAAAAGCGTTGGTCCTAGGCAGTTGCGACTAGAGGCCCTGTGTGTCACCTACGTCATAGTGTTAAATAAACAAGCATCAAATGGAATGAGTCTTGACTTGTAGTATAAATATCTCCCATCATTAATAAATCAGTGACCTAGATAAGTGGGGCAACAGTAACATGTTCGACTCGCATTCGGGAGGACGCGGGTTCGAATCCTGGTCAGGCCATCAAGAATTCTGTTTACCATGGTGTTACTTTTGACAAACGACATGTCGACAGTCGAAAGTAACGTTCCCATAATGCTACACTGTCTGGCCATTCGGTTACGAGCAAACATCTAACTAGGTGTCAGAAACAGCTTTTAGAATAAAACATGTGTCTACAAGCTGTGCGAGCTGTCTACATGTCTGGCACTAACACCACATTAGGCAGCTCTGTGCAGTTTGACGTGTTCAATTCCACTCCTGGCACGACTGTTATCGCGGAATCAAAGGTGCTATAGCAAATGTGGCCCATTAAACCACGAGGTGAATTGTATAAAATATTTGAGCACTCCATAACATATAATTTACATTCCTGTTAGTCAAGGTGCATGTTGTATCTACAAAATTGAATGCTTTATGTGGCCGGAACTGACAGTTTTGCTACTCGTCTACGGTGCGGCAGAGGGAAATGGACTAAAAGCTCAAAGAATGTAAAGGGATCGATTTCCTCACAGACAGTAGCCCCACCACACCACATTTTCATCTGTGGAGTGACGTTTCAGAGAAAGTGGAAGTTTGGAGGTGACACAACCGAATGCAGGGCGCAGACGGACAGCGAGGGCAACTAGGTTTGAAGAGAATGTGTTGAGGCATGTTGAGAATAACTCACGTGTGAGTACACGTAATATTTCAAGAGTACTGAAGAGAAGCTGCCGAACCATTGGTCGAGTGCTTCATGATCACTTACTGCATCCGTTCCATGTAGAACGTGTGCATGCAGTGGGTCCTGTGGAATATCCACGACGCGTGGAATTTGCAGCATGGTTTCTGGAACAACGCAGAATACATCTTGACTTTAACAGATACATTCTCTTCACTGACGAGGGTTCTTTTCAACTAGATGACACACAGAATTGTTGAAATTTCCATAAGTGGGTAGATGTCAATCCCTACACCCCATTCGTCCACGGGGACCAACAGCGATTCAGTGTCAACGTCTGGGCAGGCTTAATACATAACATGTTGACTGGCCTATACCTGTTACCACATCGTCTCACTGGCAGTGTGCACGCTGCATTTCTTCGGGAAGCTCTGCAGACATTACTAAAAGAGGTCCCGTTACAAACACGAGTGGCCATGTAGTTCCAGCACGACGGCGCCCCAGCCTACTGCTCGCGACGTGCGCGCGATCTGAATCTCGTATTCCCTGAATGATGGATAAGCCATGGGGGTCCTGTTCCCTGGCCTCAACGATCCCCAGATATTAATCCATTGGACTATTTCTTCTGGGGTTACATGCGCAGCCTGCTGTATGAAACCACGGTGGAATCCGAAGAAGACCTCGTCGCCCGCATCGTTGCAGCTGCAGGGATTAATCGGGACAATGAGGTTATTTTCAAACGTGTCCCACAATCGTTGGTGTGGCGATCTGAACTGTGCGTAGAACATGGAGGCCTTATCATCTATCATTTCCTATAAAAGTGTTTGTGATATGTGTTTCAACAATAAAACCTATGGAATGCCACAGCTTTGTAGTCAAATGCAATGTGTTACCTAATACTACATAAATTTGATGTGTTTTAATGTACACAGCAGGAGCGATACAGTACGTAGGCAATGCCAATATTATTACCATCCTGTATGGAACTATGCACAGACTGTCGCGAAAATCGAACAGTCTTTTATGCTTATTAATATATGGTACGCATTGTGTACAGTAGGTGTTAACCTTGTCTGCCACCATCGGCTGTGCTGTGACCATACACGCATGCAGATAGAATTGCCTGCATACTAGGCGCTGTATTGCTGCAGCGGAATCTAGCGGAATGTTTGTGTGTGTTTTAAACTAAAACGGCGGGTCTTAAGCAGTTGTAACAAGGGGACCACTTTTTTTTCGCAGGCCATACTGCTCAATAAACCCGCATCAAACGTTAATAATTTCCGACAGTGATGAAGTTGCCAGCAATAAGAGGGTGGCCGCCCCTGTTATTTTTTGTAACGCGGAATGTTATTATTGCGAATTTGCTCTTAGGTATAAAATCCCGATAACATACAACAATGTTCCGTGAATTGTGTTTTAATCTCACCTGCTGAAGTGGATATATAACTGTTATGTATGATAATGGAATGGTGTGTTGGAAAAAATTTACATGTCCTAGCATAGGGTTACGAAATATTTTGTAAGTTCAACTTAGGTTTCAAAGTCCCTACATTTAAATACTTAAGTCTGGGGTAGTAAAAAAAATTATTACGTATAAATAAAAATCGAACATATGAATAATCAAAGTTCTTAATATATAACACTTGGCATGTATACTAATACAATTGTTATATATGCTAATAACAAATTCAATGTGGCGCTGGTCATATTCACATGAACACAAATTTTTTGCTGACGACTTATTATTGTCTGCCTGAAAAATACTATTCTGTAGACATATAATCGTTACACTTAAAAGTTAAATAATATATAATTAAATAATAATATTATACTTAAAATTTTATAACTACAATTATAAAAAACAAATACTTAAAAAGTAAAAATTAAAGGTTTATTGATATGTTAGAAAATACTTAAACATTATTTAAGAAATAAAAATGTTATATCTTTAATGAGATACCAGATATAAATTAATTGACTCTAAGCTATGCACTTCTTATAAACTCTTGCCCCAGCGCATGTTTCAATAGCCGAGTGGTATCAGGCATTAGTCTGGAGACTCAAGGCGCAGCGGTTCGATCTCGCCCCATTACAGGTGGTATTTTGAGTTACAGAAAAAAGCAGCACCCCTAGCGGCCATCTCCAGAACCAACATGGCAGTGGCGCGACTGGCGCACCACCTAGTGGCCAGAACCGAAAGGACAGTGGAATAAAGGTGAGTAATCAGTACAGTGCATGCGACAGATACGCTCCTAGTGGCCAATGCAGAACTAATGTGGAAACAAATCACAAACAAAAAAACTATGGCGGCCTCCATGTAAATATAAACAAATATGGTATCGAATGAAAGATGAGAGACAAATGAGGAATAAAAAACCAAAATGGCGGCCTCCGGTAACTTCCAATGATGACAAATGAATGGGACAGAAAGAAAAAAGAAAGGCGAGAGAAGGAGAGCAAAAGAAAGAATCCAAGAGAGAAAAAATGGGAGCACTTCGAGCAAACCCTCGGAAAGGAAGAGTGAGAAAGGAAAGAAGAAAGGATATGGAAAGAAAGAAAGCAAAATATAAACAAATGGAGCACTTGGAGAAGACCCTCAAAGAGGAAGAGAGAGAATGAGAAAGGAAGAAAAGGAAAGAAGGAATGCAAGAGAAAAAAAAGGCGAGTACTCGGAGAAAATGCTCGAAATGAAAAATGGCATATTGGTTACCAAATATTGGGATGTATGGCTACCAACATGATGGAATCCAACATAGCAGGAATATCAGAGCAGGAAGTCCGGAATCCAACATGACGGCCAGCACTCGGAAGATTTCCGATTCTCTGTCAGAATTCGTTGTCCCCGAAGGAACTAGATCTTCTTCATTCATAAAAAAATAACTAAATATTAAATTTAAAAATTAAGGATATTTTGTATTAACACGATTGCAGAACGCTTGTGAGACATGACGTATTTAGGAAACAAGCAAACACTCCATACTTTGGGACCGCGAATGTAGTGACCGTAACCTTCCTAGTGGAAAGGTAGTCAAGTGGCGAGGAGCACGTAAATTATATATGAAAAAAAAAGTGTTGGAGGAGCGGGAGAAGGACACTCCCAATCCCTGTGCTCCTTCCTCTCTCTCCCTCTAGACAATCGCCGGTTAACCGCGGACAAACTACTGGCTGCTATCCCGCCGCCAGATGCCAGCAATGTATCTGGTCTCGCCGCGCCCTGATTGGTTGGTTAACGGGCGGTCCGCCAGGGATTCCAGGAAGGGGTTGGACGAACGGGGGAGGGTAGAGGGACTGTTGTCGGTTGTTTGCAATATGTTCTGGCGAGGTGGCTCGGCCGCGATAGGTGCCAACTGCGACGTTCTCCACTCCCGGAATCCACGCCTCCTGCCACAGAACGTAATTGGACGCAGGGACTTTTCAGCGGGTGCGTGCTTACTCGCATGTGCCTGAACTGGTCGTCCGTTTGGAACCATGCCGGAAAAAGAGATTTATTTTTGCGTCGACAGCAGCAAGCGATTTTGGGAATTTTGAGAATGATTACAACCAGTGTTGGAATCAGTTCCAATGATACAGGGAAAAGAAAACCTAGTGTTGGATAGCTTGATTTGTATCCAGGTTCAGCTCTAAAGTACTGTTTTTGTATCAGTTTCAAGGACTTTGAGGAAAGTACAGACCACTTCATAACTGTTGTTCGAAGCACCGCTGAGTAAGTTATATCACAGCAGTAGGCTGGTTGTGCCGCTTTGATTCTGGATCGAACTGATAGCACCAGGTCTCATCCCCTCTGACGGTTTTTCGAAGAAAGGATTGATCCTGATCACACATGGTAATGAAAATCCCCGGAGGTGTCCATCAGGTGTGCTTTTTCGTCGCATGTCAGCTTGTGCGGCACAAACAGTGTTGCTGTTGAGATATTGGGCCATTAACCCTACTTTTGAGACACACCATCACTCTTGGAGAGTACTGCGTCTGTGAGGGTACGTGAAAATGGATGACAGCGCCCTCGTTAAGAGAGCCTCATACGACACACGTGGCCGCTGTCAAACTAAACTTTCATCGTACACCTTGCCATATATATATATATATATATATATACACACACACACACACACCAATTTAGCACTTTTCATGGTTACCTAATCGATTTTTAGTATAGCAGTGAGTGTAATAGAATAACTCAATATTTTGAAATAATTTTAGTAAAATAATCAAATACATTCAATAAATTAAGGCTACTTATCTTCAAGGTTGGCAATTCTCAATTTCCTTGCAGAGAATACCGTCGTATCTCTAAATATAATCCAGCACTTAAATATAAATAAAGTAAATTTTAATATATTTATGGAATTGCAGTTTAATTACCCCAGGGTATAAAACATAAATTTATTACATTATTCAACAATTAGGTTTAATCAGTTTACTTACTCTAGTTTGTATCGGCGCAGGCGAAAAAAAATTGTTTATTTACCACTATTGTGGTTACGTAAGTGACATTATATAAACACAACGTTTAGATTCTGCGATCGAGTGTTCATCTAATGTCAAATTTCTCGACAGCATGAGATAACAGCCTGTAGGAAGAGACCTTTTCGCTCCCTGAAGCATTAAGACACTGGTCACATGCAGCTTTTGCAAAATGATACAATGAAGTAAGATAGTCAGATCTACAATGGTTCGTCTACTGGGAATCCGCATATAATGTTATCAATACCTCCTTCTATATAGATGGGTACTGTTACCACAGACGATTATTACGAGACAGTTAATCCTAAAAACCGAATAAATGCAGTACAGTCGGTTCGTGAAGAACGTATACTTGTAAGATGTTCGCCTTCAAAATAAACGACAGTAAGGTCTAAGTACTGATGAACATACAACTACTTCTACAAACAAAATTAAACCTTATATTTATGACCAATCAGGAAGTGAAGACCATCATGATGACAGCATTGATGATGATGATGACTATCAAGACAGTGATAGTGTTGAAGACTATGATTAATCCCTCGATTGTCCCACACATTTCACCAATGAGTTTCCTTCGACAAGTGATGCGAAGAAGGCAGAAGCTGCGGAGTACACTGACGATATGTTTACCGAAGATCCAACGATATTGTAGACATACTTATATATTTGCTCGATAAGCAACAACGTGGGGATTATTCGACCATGAAAGAGGTTGTTTGGATCATAAGAGAACTTAATGATCGAGGTTTTATCAGATGATGTGATGAACTGCTTTATTCTGAAAATGTAATTACATATAATAGTTGTATTTTTCTTTATTTTTGTGCCGTATCCTTCTATTCCTCACAACTTTGAAGTGCTTCTCAGCAAATACAATCGGCTCTACCACCACCACCACCGCCGCCGCCACCATACCAATCCCAATCACAATCATTCCGTCAATCTTTAGCTGCTCCACCTCACGTGATTGGCTAGATGCTGTCTGCACACTTTATTAATGGTGCAGTACGCTTGGTTCAAAGTCAATATGATGCCATAAGGCTTTTATACTCGCATATTATAAGCAGTAGGGAGGTAAGCTGAGAGGTTTAGTTTGACAGCATCTGACATGAAAGTTGGATCGTCTCAGCTAGCTTCTGCCTCTTTGCATAGATTTTTTCTCGAGGTTTTACTTTGAAGGTCATTCAAGATCATGTGGTCAGGGCTAAGGTACCCTTCATCTTGTATGGTAATAGTAGTCTGTCATGTATTATGCTTGCTGACTTTTATGCATTTTTCTTGGGTTTTAGTTGTCAAGGTCATTCAGTGCCATCGGGTCAAGGTCATGATCTTTGGCTTCCAATATGACTGATGGGCGTTGTCGACCACGGTGGTGGTTGCCTACCAAGATAGTCATCACCTACCAAGATGGTGGTTGCCTACCAATGCGGTGGCATCCAATAGTGTATAAACAAATGAATGAAACTTAAAATGATTTTTTAATAATTTTTAATAACGATTTTTAATAATAATATTTCTTAAGGATTTTTGGATTTTTAATTTTAATTTTAATTTTTGAGGTCAGAAATCAGAGTACAAGATCAAAGGCTACAGGTTCTTCTCTTCTGACTGCTGGTTCTCTGATCCCGGTCACCTGGGTCACTGATCCCTGTCACCTGTTACAGGGAAAACATCTATTTTTGAGGATCCTTTTAATACTTTTTTTTACTGATTTTTAATAGTTTTAAATAATTTCTGATAATAATTGTTTTTAGAATTTTTTTGCAATTCATTTGGATTTGTGGGATAAGGTCACCAGGGTCAATGTCAAAGTCATGGGTCAAAGGCCATAGATGGGGCAATGACATACAAGATGCCGGAATGTGACGTAACAACATGGCGACCGGCCTGTTACGGCTCCGACTCCCCATTACCTTGGCCATCAATCGGCCAAACCCTACTACTCAAATTAAATGGGAACAAATGAATTATAGAAGTGGAGAATTCCACTGCTATAAGTCACTTAGTTATCAGGCACTGATTATCAGTCACTAAAATTTCACTATCTTCTCAAATGTGGCCCAATTCTCACTGTTTCATGTTTAGAGTGCAGGAAGAAATATTTTAAGCTTTTCCTCATAGTCCTATTATGTACGCCAAGGATAACATGTTTGTAAGTTAAACAATCCTTTCTCGATTAAAATCATGCAAACTTGTGTATACGTTTCAGTGAAATCAAGCATGATGTAGGGACGTACAACGAAGGATTTATTTTTATTGTACTTCAAAATAACATTATCTGCTAACAATTGTTTAAATTAAAAATCAGTTTAAGAACAATTTTTCACACTATTGAAATAACAAATTGTTTACATGAGAATTAGAAACTATCATTTAAGTATTTTTGAGGTTCCGTTTTAGATAATCCTTGGTTCCGCTTGTTTGTGTTATTATTCATGTTAAATTTTAGTTTTAAAATTTATGAAGTATTTTTTTTACAAATACCCTAAGTTGCTAGTAACGAACATGTGAACCTTGGAGTGATAACATATCAAAATCCATTTTTTTCCAGATCATACTGAAAAGGATTTCTAAAAGATTAGTAAATGTTATGAATATAGTATATAAAACACGGACTAGGCCCGTAAAATCAAGTTAACCAAATACGTGCGGTAGGCAATAGGACTAATGGGACAGAGGACCGCAGTGGTATTGCGGTTAGGACTCTTGCCTCCAACCAAGGCGAACCAGGCTCGATTGCCAACGTGGTCACTCCTGGATTTTCGCACGTGGGAATGGTACCATAAGTGCCACTGATTGTCGGGTTTTCTCGATGATGTCCCGCTTCTCCCTCATTGCATTCCGGCGTTGCTCCATGCCCACCTCGCTTCAACTTCATGAGCTGTCAAGATCCTTGTGTCAAGAGCATCCCATATCCCTTAACTCCTAATGTGACGGTTCTGTTTGTGCGCCACATCTAGGCGGGTGGGCTCCCTAATTCTACGTGGCACTGTCATAGGCACGGCCCGGCCAATCATTGCGTGGTTAGCAACGGTCAAGCAGTGTGTTCACTGTTTAGTACAGATTCGTTGTAGATGATCTCGCTCACAGCACACAGCCATTTGATACGCTAATTGCCAGATTTTTATAAATTTCAATTTTAATTTCTTACAATAACTATATTGATTGTGGAGTTTAGTACGCCACTAAAAACCAAAAATATGTACTTCAACATAAAAAATAAATTTTAAGTCACAATAGATTGACAAAGACGAAGAAAGAAGAACAATATAAATAATTACACAAAGTATGCAAACTTCAAAGAAATATTACGCTATAGAAGTCCAGAACCATAAATAAAATTTTAGTAAAAGATAATAAAACACAGGGAATAATAGTTGATCGTCTTGTGCGTATAATTACTGGTCCACATGTTTAAAACACTTATTTTGGTAGCTTTAGTAAGTTATAATTAATTTTGGTTAAAATTTCACGATGGGTAGGTAAAATTGAGACTAACTACAGTTTATTAACTACATTTTACAACAAACTATAGGCTAGTGCAGAACGCAAAAAAAAATGTAATAAACATTGCTGTAACAACACAAGTTTCTTTTATTTTCATTCCAGAACCATTTTTACCATCCTATCACCAATCAACACATTTGTCAGTTGAAATAATTTTTAAATACACGTCATATTTTGTACTGTCACAATGGAACTTCTAGAACGGAGTCGTCACTACATTCAGAAGTTATGTCACTTATCAGCAGTTGTTTCATCGCTGTCGTCACTCAGATGTTATGAAATTTTCTAAAATATTTCCCTTACTCCAGTCATCCTAGCTACATGCAAGTAAAAATTCTCCGGAAGTATTAATCTCCCGAATCAAACACGATTGCATTTTGTTCACACAAGTAAATAGGGAGTCGTATGACACGATGTAAGTGTAACTCAAATAGATTACCTACTCGGAAATGTGTTCCTTTGAATCGATGTTTTGTCATAAAATCATAAGGCGTCAGGCTAAACGTTGCCATGTGACTTCTGTGTATATCAGTTGTTCAGAAAAATTAATGCCAAATAAATCGTCTGACTCAGTTTTATATGAAATTCGCGGTATTTATTTATATAAAAAGCAGTAACAACAAAGTAAATATGTGCAGGTCAATATATGTAAATAATATATATTTATACCTATTAATTTACGTTTATAACTTTTTATATATGAATTTCGCTAGATTTGTTCAAACTTACCGAGTTATTTTATTTATGCTGTCTCTGGAAAGTCACAGAAGAGTGATACGGAGAAATGCGGCAGAAAGACACGCAATAGGCTGAAAGTATTAACTACCTTGGGTTTTTAAAACTGCTTGCTTTACCGCGAATATCCTACAACTTATAATTTGTGATTTTTCTAAGAATAATTACAATCCCCTTTTTATGCATGGAGTAGTGTTTTTTTTTCTCGTTCGGCTTCCCTCTGCTATGTTTCTGAATATATGGCACCGGCCTCTGACTTCTCGCAGCGTACCTCACAGCTCTTACTTTCACGAGAGCTACAAGCAAACATTCGTTTGCAGTTTCTGCATCCCAATACTCAGTTTCTATCTTTATTATGTAGTTCCCTTCTCCCGGCTGGGTAGAACTTCATTACATCTGTGATGTCCAGCGCCGGGCTCCATAGTTTGATACGTACCGTGCTACATTCGAAGGCCGGTGCCTATCGTGTTTCTACGGACGGCACAGTGACTTCAGCGCACGCGCGTTTACTTACCCCTCGCTTAGGCTTCCCCGCAATGCCGTATTTTCACCCTTTTAGACGTGCGCGGACAGTTGTTCTAAACACAGCGTGTTACTATGACTTCACTTTGGAGGTTATGTGACCCTGTAAACTGACCGAAGAAACAACACTATTTACTCTTTTTTTTTGCAAGGGCGTATGAGAATCTGTACAAATGCATGGATTTCACGTTGTTTCAGCTATGTTAAAATGCCACAGTTCACGTGAGTGTATGCACAATTAAGTACTGAAATAAATAACTCTAACAATTAGCTACTATGCAACTTTAGCACTACTATTTATCATATTTAAACTCTACTAGGCAAACTCAAGGCGGCGAGGTGGTAAAAATTGTGTGGTAAAGCCCACAGGGCGAAGAAAATCTTATTAGTTATATAAACGCAAATAACCATACACCATATGCAAAATCATTAACGAATGTTTATATGTTGTTATTAATGTGTCTTTAAATATTATAACGTGGTCGCAAAGTATAGATATAATAACGAGAATATAATTTAAAAACATTGAAACGTCAAAAAGGTTTACACTACATTCAGAAAATGTCATAGAGCGTCCTGTCAAATGGGAATTATAAATGCGAATCCCACGTTCTCCACAGTTTGCAACTTTGGGCTATAAGTGAAAAAGGCACTACAGAGCGACAAAAACCATAAAAAAATATATATATGTGGTTATATAGTTAGTATGGGTGACGGATACCATTCAAGCCAAAGGAAAAGCAAATTAACAAGAAATGTACCAAACATTCCGTTAATGTTTAGAGAATGTGTTATGCAACATAATTTTAGAGAATTCAAATGTTTCACCTACGCAAAATGAATTATATTAATATATAAAAAAATGTTACCTCTTTTACACAACAGAGAATAAATTATACTGTCTGATAAACTTAACTCCATTCTAATACCATTATGAGAAAAAAATGAAATAATATTCAAACTCTTTAACTAACAAATAAAATAATTTCATATGCATACTGATACATGATTGATCTATCCTCTTCATCATCCGCTAACTGTACAGCTCTATCTATAACATTCTGACAGAAGTACAGAGTATCGCGTGACCTTCAAAATTCTCTTTATTATTTCTTCAGTAGTTCGTCTTCATCATATTTATTACCATGTTTTACAATGTCCCTTACGGATTACATCTATCAGGAATGATTTCAAACATTTAGCATATTTGGTTGTGATCTTGGCTTCTAGTAAGTGCTTTGTTCTGTATGCTGTTTCTCGTTGACTCAGAACATCGATAAAGTTTTTGGTCCGTGTCATGGACATTTTCTTAACAGTTTTTATGTGAAGATGCCAAACACCAGAAGAAGTTGTTTTTTTTCTCTACTATTGTTTTCCGGTCAATCTTTGCTACGTGAATACCCAATATTATATCCTGAACTGTTAACTATTAGCACAAAGAGCCTTTGGAGTGGTTACTTTGAGGAAATTCAAGAAACCATTTAGTATCACAAATTAATATAATAATTTCTCTTGTTTACAGTACTCAAACTTTTTGTACTGAATATCTAGTCTAATCCATTGGAGTTTGTACTTACCTCCTTTTCTCAGCATGTAATATTTTTACACATATTTGGATTCCCTCCATTCCCCCCCCCCCCCCAATTATCATTGGCGGCACAGGCACATCCATAATTCGTGAAAACATAACTTCATGTCGAAAACAAACTACAATTTGTGTGAAGTAAGATTTCACTCACACCCACATGCCCTAGACGTAATTAAACAATATGATGATCGCATAATCTTGCCAAAGATTTCTATTGACTGTATGGAGAATGTGAGCCTCGCTGACAACGCCAAAGAGACGATGGTTACGTCTGCAATTAAGTCGAAATTTACCATCAAATTATAAATGGAAAAATCCGGTTTTGCACCGATTTCTTGGTTTTGTTACATAAGTAATATCCTAGTACGTACAATTAATTTCGGGACGGAAGTGAAAAATGCGAACTTTAACATTTACATCTCTCAAATATGCTCGCATAAGATTCAGTTATGATATCCTGGGAAACTGCTACTGTGCTCATCAAGCCAGAGGTTTCGTAGCAATTTATAGCCGTTGCGACCAGAAATAAAATTAATGCAGCCTGTGTGTTGAAGCCAGTGCCACTTTTTTTTCACGCGCAGCTCGTTTGTAGTTCTTAAAGATCTCCGTATCGAGGACGAGTCGCACTGGGGTGGTTTGGAAGGCGAGAGAAAAGGAAAAGCAATTTGCAAGTCGTTCTTCTCTCCACACCCCTTTCCACCCACAGCCATTGCCTTTTCTCAGCGCTTCTCCGTTTCCGAAATCATTTCCATTCGACGTGTGTCTAGCGATCCAGGAGTATCTTCGCTTCTGAGACCGTTACACCCAATTATCTCCGCGGACTTCTCGAATTGGAACGCCCGTCGCTCTGTCGCGATGGGTCGTGGGAGGTTAACGGCTGTGGAAATCGCTCCATCAATTTGCACCTCCCCCTTCCCTCTTTCACTCCTCTGGTGAACTGAAACAACCCTCTCTCGCCCGGCTGTTTGGCTGCATAATTCTTTTCCCATGATTCTCCTAAAAAAAAAAACAAATGGGATATACGATTAGATTTAGCATTTCTTCACATAAATTCCCTACAGAGATAATATTTCGGAGTTCCAAAATAAGTTTTAGCTAATAATGAATACACTCGTGTTAGTTTTAATATTTAACCTATATTTCAGAAAAAAAGTTGCACTATTGCATTGTTTTCTGCCAATTAACGATTACGTTTCTCCATATTTATGCCTAACACATTTTAAGATGTTAAAATTAAATATTAATAAGCTAGCTACCAATAAAATCTCTCCCCTGTGCTTCCGTTTTTGCATAATGGTTCACTGGCATGCTCATGAACGAAAAGCGTGGCAATTAGATTTTTTAAATAAACATTTCGTAGTTTGTAAATTCCTTTGAAGAGCATTCAGTAATTTTAGTAACTATACACTGAAGCGTAATTTTGTTTCGCTTTTTCAGGAAGATGATAATGCTTTTAAGGGATATTATAATTATTTTAAATTACCGATACCTGTGCTAGTTTCATCGAAGATGAGTTCTTGGTGTTACTGATACAAAGTTCGTTCGTGTCGTGTTGACATTTGTGAATTTTCAATTCCTATTCTTTATGTCCACAATGAACGAAAGACTATGTTATAGTCGAAACAGACAGACTCATGCGTTGAAGGCTGCTCTTTTAGTGATACGAACGGTGGCTGGGTTGACTATCGACATATAAATAGCAAGTGCGCATTACTTTCCCTCAAGTAAGTGGGGCTGAATGACCTACTTGTGAAAGAGACCTGTTTATATAGGCGATCTTGAATAATAGATACGGATGGAAAGAACAGCGAGCGAAATAATGTGTGAAGAGGTCTTATGTGAGATGCATGGACGATAACAACATAAGCGACCAAATTAAAAAAAAAAAAAAATTCCCCGAGGAAAAAAAAAAAAAAAAAACTTGGCTGAATCAAAAGAACCGTAGGAAAAACGGAGCAAAAAAAAAAAGATAAAATGCAATTTAAAACGTGCAAAGAAATGTGATAAACGTATACAAAAGAAAACTTGGGTGTACTCCACTCTCAAATGTTCTAAAATAAAGAGGTTGATGAAGAGAAACGGCGAGACTAACAACATGAAGGAAAGTAAGGGTTAAAATATACCGATAAAGCTACCAGTAATTGCCAATGCTCTCCATATCTCCCACATGTAGAAATTCGGTATTGTACTCACAGGATATTGAACCTACATCTCCGTGGTTGGAGAATACCCTGCAACTGATACGTTAGCATTAAGGCACGTCGCTCATTAACTTTTTTCTAAACTAATGCTATGAGGCACTGGTATTATTTGAGCGCGTGCATTCCGTATAATCATCTTGGGGATATGCGTCAGTAACAGACCTCTGTTATAGTTAATAAGAATTTTTATCAGCACAGGGTCCCTAATATTTAATATGTGTTTCAGCTTTGCAAGATTAAAGTAGCTGTTTTGCTATTTTAAAACAAATATATATATATATATTAGTTAAAATTCTGAATATTAATGTGTCACATGTGAGAGGTGTGGCGCAGAAGCGGTAGCAGAGGCTCGTGGTTCTGCTCGAGTGTTACCTGTTTTGGGCATACCTTTGTTTTGTGCACGTTGTTGTGTGGCTTTGTTTTGTATGGGCCTTTTCTTTTCGTTTTTCGGTCTCACTAATACAGGCATACACGCTGCAAGTGTTGGGTTAATATAAAATAGCTTGATCTAGGATATTTTCATATCGTTTTATTGGGTCTCCTTTGTGTCATGTTAATTTTTTTTTGTTTTTTCCTTTCGGCTAAATATGGAAATAATCTGTCTTAACATTTTCTGGTATGAGTGCACCATCAGAGGCGTACCGGCATCTGAAAACACTGCAATTTCGTTTGGAATTACGTTTCCCACACAATTTTGCACATAATAGGGATACAGTTAGGCCGTGTAAACATAAACGATTTAAGTGACTCCCAAACTTGATTTTCAAAATGACTTCTGTTTAAATATTCTACGTTAGTGAACCGTGTCTTCTAAAATTTGTATTTGTTACAGCCGAAGTTGATGCCCTCAATCCCACCTCCGTAACGCACACCAGATTACGGCACAGATCGTTCTGGGTTTCAGACCTGGGTAAGGAACGTGTGTATTTGTAATTGTCTCACTTGTATTGAATATCTTTCTAGTTCCATCGCTAATGGTATCTCTGTCGACAACACATTAATGCCTACCTACAACCTAAGCTTTTAAGAATTTCGTCAAAGGCGTTTTAATAAATGTCGAGGAATGTAGGTCATGAGTAAAATCAGTAACGTGTTGTTATAACATTATTGAGCACCAGTAAATACACCAACGGGAATTATTACTATCCTCAGTTTCACAAAAATTACAAACACACTCTCGAGCTTTATATATGATTTTTTGGTCCAAAAAAGATGTTTCTCAAGTGAACAAAACCATTTTTGCTGCTTTTCAGGAGTTCGTCAAGAGACTAGATTGCGCATATTCTGAATCAGCGAGCGTTTCAACGACCATACGTGATTAGTATATTTCCGTGCTCTATAGCTTAGTTACAGTCCACTTAGATTACCTAGTTCTGCCTCACTTGATAAAAAAGCAACAGGCGATGATTCGAGATCCTCTTGAGGCATGGAATAGGAACACTAATATACAAAATGGCTTTAATATTTTCGTAGTATACTTAGTAACTTTCTAAAAGTTTCTACAGACTTGAGTAAAACTAATCAATCATTTTGTAAAAATTGTCGTTTTGCTCTGCATATTAATTTTCGGTTGGTGTGTATGTTGTATATATTTTCTTTGCAGTTTTAATTTTACATGTAGTAGTTTTTAATAGAAATGTGATTTTTTCTGGATGCAGCAATGTTGTCTAAAGTTTCTTATCAATTTATAAGTCAAATTTATAATATACTATAGGAAAGATATCGCACTGCCGAATATGCATATTGCACCTACAAATATTTATCAGGCTATTTTTAGTAATGTAAGGCAACATATGAGTACAGTTTGAACGCATCAACGAATGTATTTTTAACTGCGTATAGCAGCGCGATTTAAATCCTTACAAAAATAGAATTCGATTTGGAAAAATGCACCTTTTTTGTCGAAATATAAACTGGAAAAGATTTTTTTTTAGACTGAGATGTGAACGTAGTTACTTTTGATATGAGAGTGTATCGTAACGAGATTCTGCTGGCGCTTCGTAGAAGCTACAACGCGTGGGGAGAGAGATAGACGGACATAAATATAGAGATACATCCTTTACGTGGCAAGTCCAATGCTGCAAGTTTGCAGCGTGAGAATGGTTACGCCCAAGCGAGTGCTCGCCGCAACAATAATTCCATTACTACGGAGCGGAGGGAGAACAGTTGGGAACGCGCCCTCTCGTAGTACCGGATCCACCGCGACGCAGACAATGGCGCTGACATCCTCGTGGATGGCTCCCGAGTGGGAGTGCGGGCAGTTCGTGAGGAATGCGGTGAAGAACGGTCTAAGTCATGGCATCGTACACAAGTCCATTTCATTGTAAGCCAGTTGCACTTCGTATTGGAACTCATTTTGCAGGATGTATCTAAATTAGACCAACAAACGTCGGCTGCGGGTTAATTACGAGAAAAGGAGAAAACATATAATGTATATATGACTTATGGTCTAACGTGAATCCTAAGGGTGATATACATCTTTGCAGTTAGATCTGAAACATTAGTTTATTAGAAATATTGGAGAAAAATTGTAAGATAGAACATTGAGTACCTGGTTAATATGAAACGGAGTAAAGATCTGTTAAAACGTTGTCACCTGCCTGTCATTGTCATCAAATTATTTCTTGTAAATAACCATGTTCAAGGTAAAATGAGCACTTTTTGAGGCCCCAGTTACATTTTTATTTCATCCATTCTTTTATCCTTTGGCCACTTTTTAAAATAAATATTCCCATGTAAGTAATAAACACTGTGTTTAGATTCCACCATACTCAGAAATTAACGTCTAAGACAAAAATAAAATAAATTTATTAACTATCATTCCAAATTAGAGGGTTTTGAAATGTGCTCACTTTTCAGTGAATAGCCCATACCATTATTACGATTTAATGTCTACGACGCTGTAGCATGCTTGGAATTTAAAATATGGATTATTACCCTCCTGTCACAATCTTAACTATTCGCATTATCCAGACACTCACCAGTAGTTGTAATAAAGTAGTGATTCTGGCCCAACTTCAAAGATATGTACCGACCTGAGGATTCACTTCATATCATACGTCGTATATTATGTTTTCACTTCCTCTTTTCCTGATTAACCTGCAGCCGTAGTTGGTCTGTCTAATTAAAAACATTCTGTATAATCTACAATGTGATAGCAAGATTTAGTATTTCTAGTATTTTTTTCTTTCAGTTTAGTTTCCTCTTTTCACTAAACTAGATGAGAAAATGTTGCTACTTATATAATACTTCGTTTAAAGTCCACAGTTTCTCAAAACTGCGTAACAAAGAGCGTTTTTTTTTTAACTATGAGAATGAGTCGAATGCAAACCTAAAAAATGCGGAAGTAATTTTCGAATACCTTGTGAAATAGTACGAGTAAGGGGCATAGTGGGGCGCATAACCGACAGGTGGAGTAATGGAAGTGGTGCGCTATAGAATAGGGTCAATATGGCGGCTTCAGTATCGACATGCGCCAAAGAGTAGTAAAGGTCAAATACTCTCTTGATTTTATCGAACTTAATCACAAGATAGAAGTGCAGTATGGCAATAAATGTTTCAAGTCCGACGAAGAGATGTAGATGGCGAGTGGCGGTGCATGAGTAACTACACAAAACGGCAAAATAAAATTTCTCGAGTTATCCATGCACTACATAAGCACTGGAACACTTGTATTGCACGACAGGGGATATGCGTGTATAAGTAATACAATTTTTACATGTTATGTGTGCAGAACATTGCAAGATAAATAATATTTAATGTTTTCCAATTTCGTTTACACTAGCTGGCCTCTTGCCTTTGTAGCGAATTATTGGAGTTTTAAATTGGAGAGATGTAGACGATTTTTTAACACAGACGTGAGCCTAGAAACCACACTATATTTTCTTTATAACTTCTCTTTCTTGAGTGCGTTCAGATATCATTAGTCGACAGCATTACTGACGTTTTTCCAGAACTGCCGAGGGAGGGAAATAACCCCGGACATAGCATCTTGCCACGATATTTCCAAACAACTGAATCTTGGCTCCCTTTCAACCTCCTGTGTTTCTTTTGTGACCCAGTTTTCCGTGATAACCTGGTACCAGCAAATATCCATTCCCGGTTCACTGGTTTGTTGTTTATTTTTCTCAGTGAGTGTTTCTGAAAATTTAATGTTTTTTTTTTTTTAATTGAAAACTCTTAATTAAAAAATTGCTACTAACAATGTCAGTTTTACTATCGGAATATCAAGGTTTTTCAGGGATGGGTCACCTAACACTTACTTTCCCCCTTCATAACTCACTTTTATAATAGATAATTATATTCCTAGCCGAGTTCCAACTCACACTTTCGAACCGACACTACTGTAACATATTCTTATTTAACTACATATTTTTAGGCTGCAAACATCCCGTGCATAGAAACCTTAACCGAACTTCTCTTACGTAATTATAAAATTGTGTGTGCTTTGTTCTGAGGATAAATAATTTATCCTTAAATTTGTTTTGAGAAGGAGACGTATAATTTACTAAGGATATATAATTTGTGCAGTGACATTACGTAATGGACTTTCCTATTTTAAAATTTAAGTCACATTTTTTCAACTCTTGTGTTTACATTTATCACTCTAGTCTCTTAATAGGAGAACGAGTGTTTTGGTTTCAACAACCATTTCACTATTCGGTAATTTTTGTTAACACTTGCTGTCATTGTGGCTGAAGAGCGGTACAGGACGTTACACAGCTTATTGTTTATGTGCCACTGCAATGCGCCGTTAGTCTGTTGTTTTATTTCAATGGTCGTATGAACGTTCAGTCGCCCCCAGAAGCATTGGCACGCCCACATTGTCAAATCTGGTTATAAAGAAATTAGTAAACAAATCCTGTACTTGCTGACATACACAACATTAAATGCATTGCTGTACGAATTCTCCTCAATAACAAACACATATACTGTAACAACCAAACTATCCAGCTGTAAACACAGAGGATTAAAATAAGTCTAGGATCCTTGAAAACACGGACGTTTTCGAGAAGCACATTTAATATGAAAACGTAAATTTTTGGTATTTTGGGAAGCCGTTATGTTCTACTGGTAACCACGTGAAATATGACAATTGTTTCCTGATAACTTTGAATACCAGTGTGTAGAATTCTTTTGTACAGAGAGCCATCGAAAGGTCCAAGAATGAAGAATCATCGTCGTGTCAGGCTTTAACGCCGGTCATAATTTGGAAGGAAGCCCAAGAATTCTCGAGGCTAAACAAGGCATAATATTGTGACGTGTCGTCACATTTGTGTGGTGATGAGTGGTGCATCTTTGTTTTTCACTTACTTACTTCACCACATGTTCGTCTGCTGCGTCCTAGTGATCAGAATAACTGGTTCAACCTGTTGTGAACTGTAAATACCATATGTACAATATTATGGTTTGTTATGAATGAATTCACGAAATTATAATTAATACTATTTTTGTAATTATTCATACAATTTTGTAAATATTGTTATATATGTACTATTTACATGAAGGGATAGAAAACTTGTATTAAGTTGGTTTGGGTTCGCGGCAGCTTGGCGCGCTGTGCAGAGTTTGTAGTTGCACGCCTTTGTGTGTTGTGAGGGGACTTCCCTGCGAGCTAGAGAGTTGGACGTTGTGCACAGAGCAGGCATGACGTGCGATAAGACAATGGTCAAAGCGGTTACATATCAAATTGATCTTTGATTGATTGTGTGTATCATATACGACGGAGGAAATATGTGGGCTGTATTGTGAAATTGACGAGCCATGCGACGAGAGAATATATATGCGATCGTGAGACAATTTAGAAATCGTGGTTGGTTTTGTAATTCGTTTTGACAGAAGTGAACTGTCCTTCATTGCTAACTGGGACCTTTGTCACGGAGAAAAAGATTTCACCGTACCTCGGAGCTCTGGCTGCCTCGTTGCCGAACAACGCCTCCCCCCCATTTGTCGATGAATACTTGCCAGCTGCCGGCGAGTTCTGCTGTCCATAAAGGACATTCACCGTTGTTGTATGAATACAGGTTTCTACATTTAAGTGGAAAAGCTCTCTTTGACCATATGCGTAGAAGGAAACTGCATTCGAAGCTATAGTCTTTTGTGTGCTTTCAAGTAACTATTCTTAAAATACAAATAATTGTTCTTAACCTCCCTTGGCTTGCGGAAAGTTGAGAACGAGTCTAACGTGATCATTCCACGATGATGTCAGTAGAGAAAAAATAAAGGTTCGGGGACAATATTAAATATAAAGGGCATCCAGACAATCTATATACAGCTAACAGACATTTTTACAATTTTTTTATGTAGCCACTTGTGAGTAGTTCTTTCTATGATTGTGGGATTGTATGCACTTAATGTAATAAATATACTAACATGCTTAAAATTAGAAGTAAGCTGTTGGTTGACAAAAATTTCTTAAATTTTTTTTCTATTTTTGTATGCTGTACTGTTGTATTTGTATGAGAATTTTAGAGGCAGTAGATATAAATAATTAATTCAATAGTTTTCTTTTTGATATGGCTACAAAATGACCAACAATAATATGCTTGTGTTGGCACAGGTCTCCGGAGAGAAAGTATGTTTGTGTCTAGGTTAACGGGTGTTAACTTTCTCACAGAGCGACCCAGTTTGATAGCTGTGTTAGCACAGCTCGATACAAGGAACTTCTGTCCATCCTAATTAGTCTAAATAAATTGAGAAACCCGGATAATAAATGAAAATGTGTGTATTCCTTTCCATAAAAATAAAGTCTAGTTTTGTGTGTAAGATATTCCTCTTCCGACTTGCAATTTTACGATTAGTAACTAGGCAGGAAGTTGGTGGTGGGGGGGTGGTTAGGGGGGTTGATAGGAGGGTTAAATCACAATCAAAAATAAAAGAGAAAATATTTGTAGTCTATCGGAAAAGGGGAAAACGGGGGGGGGGGGGGGTGTAAATGGCGCATTAGCCCTCCCATGCAGTGGCGCCAAAGACTTACTCCCCAAGAGTGTTCCACACAAGGACACATCTTAACTAAGAATTCATAATTTTTTTTATATTTACTAAAAATGAATGTAGCTCAGTAATAATATTAAATGATAATGTTTATACGTGTGTAACTATCGTACCAATGTATATGAACTAGAAGCAATGCATGTGTAAGTACAGCTAAAATTGGTATAAAAAATTCGGGAGGAAGCATTTTGCAGCACCAGAGGTGCCAAATTCTCAACAAGATACTACCCCCTTTTTTTAAATTCAAAATGGTTTCGTTGACTCTTGTCTTAGTCGTATCAAAAAATAAACGGAAAGAAATGTGTAATAAACAAATTGAAAAATGCATTTTGCATAGTCATTAATTACTGCAAACAAATAAACCAATGACTTTACATGTATTACGACATCCTATGCTGTGCCTGTGTGTGTTTCACATACTGCACGTGTGATGAACCTTGCATAAGAAACCACTGTGCACTATAGTGTTACATAAGCCGTTCTTTCGTCTAGCTCGAAGACGAAGACGCCGAACGATGGGCAATGGGGGCCCGCCCGACGCGCGCGTCCTACAGGCCGTTGGGGACTAAACGCCGACAATTGCGACAATTACAGAGTTCATTATCCGCGTTTCAGTCACGCCTACCCCTTAGCGCCTCCCCTTCTTCCAAGCGCCATCAACAAACTGCTGTGCCTTCCTGCGGGTCTCGACTCCAGAGGCATCTCTCTCGTGGCTCTCCTGCCCGTCGTGCCCTTGCCCAGGCCTCGGGAAAAGGTCTCCCTCTCTCGTTAGCGAGGTCCCTTTAGCCCTTACAGCCGTACCCATTGTCCACGCCGGCAAACTGCCGCGAGTCGCTGAAAATTGCTCGCCAACTCCTCTGAGCTTCAAGAACATAGGGACTATGTCGGTTGAGGTCATAGACTGAAGATGAGGTAGACCGCTTATCCGTCTTCTGCGCATGTAGCCAAAATTGACCTACCCCCATCATACAAAACGGTCGAAATCACATGGTTAACAGTGATAAGAGTGTTTCTTTAAATATTTATTTCTAAATGAATAGCACTATAACATGAATAAAATACTTTTAACAATTCGAATTTCATGAAACTGTATCTTTGAAAAATACCACATGTTAGACGTGTTTAGTGGTTTCCTAGTTGTGTTCTATACCACAACCCTTTTATAATTATGTTAACATAAAAGTACCAAACGGTTTTGTTAAATTACACCCTTATTTATATTTTCCTGAAAATTATTTATTTTAATAATCTTTATCAGTAAAAACATGGATAAAATAGGTGTGTTGACAATACCTAGAAATAAATAGTTTTTTGCAAAACATTATTACACTCAGCGCGCAAAAATGCAATGCGTTGTACCATTGCTGTAATTTTCTTTACTCGATTAAGTTTTTTTTTGCGTAACGCGAAGGAATAACATGGAAGTAGAACTTTAGCTGGACTTCAGAAAATTTGGAAGTAACCGCGAATGGACGATATAAATAATTTTGACTATAGATAATTTAATTTTTACGGGTTAAAAAATATAAATATATATTTTTGAAGTATTTCACGGCAAAGCAGTCATTTTTTAAACCAATTCTTGGAAGAATATCACTGCCTGTTAACTGAATATGTGTTACCTTAAAAACTGACACACTGACTATCAGTTTAGTTGCCGGTGAATTAAGATAAATAGTTCCAAGGATTGGCGTATTGCAAATTAAATGTTTGAATTTACGAGAAATCATGTTAGTGTTTTTGTACTTTACACACAGTGCAAATATACCCATTTTAAATACATTTAGAATTCCAACAACTACGCGTTTTCCCTTTACTAATGCATGAATTATGTAATTCGGCCCATTAAAGAGTTAGGTTTACATATGCGGGGAGGATACGAAACGAGA
The DNA here is from genome assembly GCA_029891345.1 of Dryococelus australis. Taxonomy (NCBI): domain Eukaryota; kingdom Metazoa; phylum Arthropoda; class Insecta; order Phasmatodea; family Phasmatidae; genus Dryococelus; species Dryococelus australis. The sequence goes on from CM056994.1 coordinate 214,383,806, forward strand.
TTAAAAGTAGATGTTAAGCAGGGATTTCAATAGTGATCACTTTACCGTGAACAGCATTTTACTTAATTCTACTACGTGTTGTATGGCAGTCGCAAATTATGCGGGAACGGGCTGATGATATTTAAAGTTATATTATGCTGTTTGTTACACTTTACCTTGATAGTTCGAATTTCAAGTCTGTAATAGAGAGTAAGGCAAAAGGCTAAACTTATACAGTAGAATGTTTTAGAATTTTACTTTACAAAAAGTTAAATAAGAAGGAAATGATACAACGATATATGTAGTGGCTGTACGAGCCTTGCTTTTTCATGTCAGCCACTAATAAAAAATTTTTTCTGCTCCCTTGATTTGGCTAGAAGATACGAATTGAAATTTCAGCATTATTTTTACCTGATCTTCCTGTAAAGATGTACAAATCATACAGCACGAACTGGACAAACCTGTGTTTACCAGTAAACTTTTGGCTATAATTTACTTAGATGTATAGTTTCAATATGCAGTATGTATGGCAAACAAGTTTTATACGTTGCGAATGTTTGGCTATTCTTTACTGATTGTTCTTAGTTCAGAATATGTCTTGGCGTGTCTTAGGAACCTTAGTCACTGGTGAGGTGAAGTGAATTATATTCTGTAGCTAGGTAAAAGTATACACAAGGAAATACTTGAAAATTACTTCGAAAAATACTTTAGTTAAGATAATTGAAGTACTCTCCCATATTTAAAGCAAAGTGACCTACCTTGGGTAGCAGCATCACTTCTATTGTTAGAATGCCCATTTCCAGAGTGGCGATTCTTGTATCATTGACATTTTTGCAGATATTTTTACCCACGTACTAACTGTACGTGGGTAGTATTGGGCAGTACTACAAACTGTACCAATATCATTTTGCTGTAGGCTACCGTGTCAATGGATGTTTAAAATGTGTGAAGATTATTTTATTTGATACGATGCGTACTATACACATACAAATGCGGAAAGGGAAAAATTATTTCTGTTCTTAACGACTAATAATGCTTTCATATTGTACAATTTAACAGCATTAATTTCAACGAAATAATTATGATAGTTGTGGGCATATTTCTTTCTGCAGAATGTTAACGATCAAAATAACATATTTTCAACTACGTAGACTAATATGATTTGTTAGATTAAACCGACACATATTTCTACCAATAAATAGTCTATTAGTGGCAGCCGAAAGAGCCACTTTTCTTAAATTCGAGTTTTCAAACCAAGTACCGTAGACATGTTCGTAATACAGGGTACAATGTTTACCAAAATATCTACGACACTTATATCCAAAATGTAAGAAGAAAAAGGTAAACAATTTTCTGACACAGATCCCCATCCTTAGGTGTCCACCTGCTTGGCGAGAAACCTCATTTATTTGCCTTTCAAACACGCATTTCAGTAACATTTCAGAAGAAATGGAATTGTAGCTCAGAAGGCACACTTACTATTGGGAACACGATTTTTTTTTTTTTTTTTTTTTTTTTTTAACGTGGCAAAATTATGGCATTTTGTAAATACAGTATCTAACCATAATATCCATTGAATTTATACGAAACTTTAGCAGATGGCTGCACTCAGCATGGTTATAGCATAAATCCAGTGAAACAATAGCTGCACTCACGTTCATAGGTGAATGAAATGTATATTTAAGTACCACCGGTGTTCGCAATGGTTTATTAAAGTATTAAATGGTACAAAAATTTTAGTTATTTCTGCACTAAAATAATTCAAATGTTCGGCTATACACTGTACTAACGTTTTATAGTGAAAATAAATTATTGGCTAATATGTTTTCGTATTTTCATGTACACTCATGGCTATACAATTGTAGAACCAATAAAAGTTTGTTTACAAGAAGAGGCAGTCGGTAAGTATAAGAATCTTCACATGCAATATTGCAAGTAAATTAAGTGTGGTACCACTGGCCACACAGAACTGTCACCAGTAGCCCTAACGCAGCTACAACCCTGGCAATGTGAACAATCTTAGGACGAAGCTGTACGCAATACAATCCTTGTGCGCGTTGAAACACTTGTCCTTCCTTCTATAGTTAACTGTACTCTTATTTCTGTAATCCCTACTCAGTATCGTACTAAACACCTTAACGTCTAAGAGGCAGTAAGATGTGTCCCGGGGGGGGGGGGGGGGGAGCTCACAACGGTAGCAAAATAAGGAAGATCGTTTATAAAAATATATAATTTATTTATACAAGCTTTGACTATAACAATAAGACACATTTACTCGTACAACAACAATGTAGAAGATAATTTCTTTACAAGGATCTACAAAATTAATATTCAATCAACATCTAATCCGTAGCCTCGCCGTAATTATGATTTAAGGGGAGGAGTAGACGACGGCTCGATACCAGTTATGATGCCCTGCCGCAAACGCGATTATACTCACACGAAGTGTAGAGAAGATAGGCATCAGAGCTTCTCTGTGCCTCTAGTTGTCTGTAACCTTCTGCTTCAACCTCGATATCACTCACAACTATACTTCATCAATGCCTGGTGCCTTCTTCTGGGGGACACCACCATGAGGGGACGCTTTTACAGACGGGCGATCTGGGACGAGTTTATTAAACAATTGCGACAGGCCACCAGCTATACCCAATGCGACCTTAGGCGGTGTAGCGACGCCAGGTTGTCGATACAGAGCGAAATAAACGTCAGTAGTAGTTATCATGTCTTGGCTTCGCATTTGGCACAGAAGCATGGACAACGTACAAATTTTGAGCGAGAACCCGTCGTTAGGCTAAAAGAAGCAGAGATGTGTTCCATCGATATTCCGCAGAGAAAAAGTAAGATTAGGGAACTGACATGTGCGATCCAAAATGACTACTAGGAGAGAAGAATATTTCATCGTTAGACATTTGCGAAGACCTCATGAACACGCCTTCAAGATACAGCTTCAATTGGCAATGGCACTACAGGTTCACGCCTACCCACATACATCACTGGTTTCCAAGAACTGTCTTTGTGTTGTTGAAACCCTTCCTTGGCCATTCCGGTCACCAGATTTGTCTACAGAATTTTTAAGGAGTCAGGTGGATGATAGACCATCCGCCGAATTCAACGAGTTTACGGAATCTGGAGTGGCAGTTGTAACAATTGCGGGACCATATTTCCACATGATATGTACTAACGATTATATTCACCTGTACAATGAAAGATCGTTTTTTATTGTTGAAATGGACAGCAAAATGACCTGGAACCACCAATGACCACCGATGTGTCATGAACACATCACATTTTCCATAATCTTATAAGTAGAGAAAAGCGAAACAGTGAGGGACTTTCTGACAGAAATGTACTCCGTTATTCACTGGCTGCAGGAGGGTATAGAATCTGTTCCTGTGTTCTGTCAAAGACTCGACAGTGTAGAAAGTTCCTACAACGCTGTACGCAAATTATATTCCACCATATTACTAACAAGCTGACACGAGCAGCAAAATTTTCCGCTTCTGTCTTTTGATATTTCTTTATTAATGTTCTTTTACAACTGTGTGTGTAGCCAGGATTGTGATAGGATACATGTCTTAATATAACAAAATGATGGTTATATATGTATATATATATATATATATATATATATATATATATATATATATATATATATATATATATAGAGAGAGAGAGAGAGAGAGAGAGAGAGAGTTAATTCCTAACTGCCTATCGTTGATCTTTAATAATCTACAATTTACATTAGTGATTACTATGACAACTATAACTTCTGCTTACAAAATGAATAACTACATTCACAACAATAAAGAAAAGGAAAATAAAATTAGTCTCATTAACATTTATACAGTAAATCGACTTAGACATAATATTTTAAAGTGTCACACGTTCGGTCATTCATCAGCATAGTCCAACCTCCACATTGTCCCAGGAGTTAACCAAAGTATCAGATATTCAGTACTATCATTGGGGCGTCCCAATCAATCCTCAACAACCACATCGCATTCACCCATTACTCGTAGTATATTACGGTGACCCTCTACATATACCACAGTCACACACACTCGCTCCCACCATGTGACGTCTTCCTCGTCGCCTCAAAGTACTGAGGCCTCACCCTCTTCTCTGATGGTCAGCACATAAGGTAATACAAGGACTGCCGTCCTAGAGGTGCGAAGCAGTATATAAATATTTAAGGTTTATAAGTCGATATTCCTATCGATTTTCTTTCTTTGTAAATATCTCTCGTCTGAAGTCAGATAGACTCAAAGTTTGGAAATGTAGGAAACTATCTTCATCACGTTAGGTTTGACTTTTAGTGGTTTCTGCAAAGGTAGCCATTACCAAGTAATTTCTATTCCCTGTTCCTGAAAAATACAGGTTGGTTTCTTAGCACACAGTTCCCACTTCTGTTTTCACTAGTTTATTTGGGTCACTATAGTAGAACGAGCGTAGGCTTCCGAGCACAAACTGCATTTTTGCAGACCCGTGAACTTGAAAATTGCATTTTTGCACGTGTGACCTCGAAATGTGCATTTTGCACGTGGACTTCTCGTCGCAATTTTTGCACATGCGTGACCTTGAAATGCATTTTTGCACTACCAGTAACCTACTTTCCGCGATGCACTTCTGATTGTAGTTTTTGCACATGAATTTTTGCACTTGCATTTTTGAACTTCCGGTTCAATTACAAGTGAACGTATTTTTTAATTTTTGTTTTTCTTTCCAAGCTTATTTCCAGTCTGTGGCTCAATTCCTGCTTGGGGGAATTTATTATTTTTTTTTTGTTTTTGGGAAATTTTGGAAAGTTTTGTTTATGAGTTAGAATTGGGGTAAATGGGGCAGGTTAGATTCCCGTCTATGTCATTTCCAGATTGGGGTTCCACTACTGCTTACAGCATTGATTCATTTTATTGGATTTTGCAAAATTTTGGAAAATTTTGGTTTTCAGTTCAATTCCGGGATAGGTCAGTTACATTTTTTTTAATTTTGGACTTCGGAAATTTTGGTTTTGAGTTCGATTTCCGGGCAAGGCAAATTTAATTTTTCAATTTGGGAAATTTTTTGGAAATACAGGGTTCGATTCTCGGAAAGGCCAATTAATATTAATTCTTTTTTAATTAAGAGGTATCTGGTTCGACTCCCGGAGAATGCGATTTTGGTTATTGCGCAATAACAAGTGTTGTCTCGTTGGTGGTTGTAACATGTGGAGGGGGAAATGCACCTACAGACGCAATCATGCGTGCTTTCTATTCTACGTAAACTCAGCGACAGCCGGAGAGAGATTGATGCAACCATCGGTGTCGCTCTGCAGACTAACGCTCTCGGCCGGTGTCACCTCAACGCCGGATTGATACACTCGGAAACTGCAGCTGGTCGGTGATGAGTGGTGGGGGAAATGCAGTTGCATTATGTAATTAGAGTATAATGTAACCACATAAGTATGTACCTACTTGCATAACCACAAGTACACACTTACCAAATACACAAGTTCTAAGTACACACTTGCATACGTACTAAGTACGAACATAAATAATAATTGCACATTACGCAAAAACCAGTACCATATGCATTAACATACATACACATTTAGTAAAATATAAATTTAAATAATTTATAGAACACTTTAGCTAACAGTGCCCTCGCATGATTATGCAATCATCACCTGCAAATGTATCATACCCACGACAACCAGAACACAACTGACCCAAGATTGTGTATATCAAATAGTAATACTTTAATACTTGTGTTCGAACAAATACAGGTGCCCGGAAATTCCCCTTACAAACTCCTAGAACTTGTAAAAGGGACTGAGTAGATGATATTTTAAATAGGAACTAATGTCCGGAAACATGCTGTTTCCATGCTATTTCAAACAATGAAGTCCAGAATACCTGCCCATACATTGATAGAAAATCTGTGCCGGAATCCCTGAACATGCGTGGTTTTATTATTTTGTCTGCCCAGACATGGCTGTTTCGAGAATCGAGAACACTGTTCCAAGTGAATTTACATTCATATGTGAACAGAACGCAATGTGGTAATAGGCTCGTCGGTGAAGCGGTGCAGGAACCACATGCAGTGCAAGATCGGCTGGAGCCAAAGATTGTAGTACCCTTTGGATGTAGTAAAGATGTAGTTGTTGCTCATGCAAAACCTCCCAGACTATGGTGGGAGCAACACCCTTTGCAAGAGCAATTTTTCGCTTACTCGCTGATGGGGTGTGTTAAACGTGATGCAGTATAGCCTCGTCCGATTCGGAAGAGCAATTTATCTTTGGAGCACCACAGTCGTTCCTGTAGGCAGTGAAAGTACCTGGTTCTCGAAGCCGTTGTGTAACTGTGGCAAAAAGGGTATGCGATGGTGTCGCACGTTGCGGATAACGCCCTTGAAACAGCTGACGAGCTGCTCTTCCATTACCTTCAGCTGTGCCATACACAAGGATCAGATTTGTGTATTCCGCAAACGTGTACTCAACCATGTTAATCGGAGACCCAAAGGTGCATGAATGGGGCTTGAGGCAGCGTAGACGTTGCGTGCCATCAAGTTATTGTCTGAAGTAATCTACTGCCTATCTGGTTTCATACGAACACAGGCACATCCGAGACATTGCTATTTCCATCAACGGAAGTGGACGAGTGATAAACCTGATTTGAAATTGTTGTAGCATGGAAACAGTACGTTTCCGGACATGGATTCCTTTCAAAATGTAGTCTACTTAGTCCCCTGTACAAGTCCTAGGAGTCTGTAAAGGGGAACTTCCGAGCACCGTGTATAACAGGACTGTAGTGTCAGACACAAATTAAGCCCTCTTGTAAGTATTCTTTATCGCTATTTCCCAACCACCGCAGCTATAATCACAAAATTCATAACATACACATTACCCCCTACAACAAACAGGACCGCAGAGTCACACACACCTTAAACCCTCTTTTAAGCATACTTGGTTGCGATTTTCCAGTCACCAAAGCTATAATCACAAAATTAATAGCATACACATCACCCCAATAACAAACATAATCACATGATCAAACACGCCTTAAATGCTCTTATAAGCATACTCGGTCGCCATTCCCAGCCACCAAAGCTGTAATCAAAAAATTAATAACATACACATCACCCTCGACAATAAACAGGACCAAAGGGTCAAACACACATTAAACTTTCTTATGAGCATAGTTTGTTACCATTTACCATTCACCAAAACTTTAATCACAAAATTCATAACATACACATCACCCCAATAACAAACAGAACCACAGGGTTAAACCTCTTATAATCATAGTTGGCTGCCATTTCCCAGGGTTGATTGATACTGAGTTCATTGCCCAGATAGAACATTTAAAATCTTTATTATTTGTTTCCTAACTCTCGAGCTCTGACGACCGGTAGGTGAATTGGTACTGAGTTCGATTCTCAGTCAGGACAGTTAATGCATTTTATTTTTGGACTACTTCGGGATTCGAGTCCCAGTTAGGACACTTCATTTATTTAAATTTTTTTTATTACTACCGTGGTCGATTCCTGGATGTGGTATTTAATATATCCTTTCCTTAACCCTTGGGCTATGGAGGCCAGTGGGCTGATTGATACTAGGTTGATTTCCCGTATAGGATACTTACATTTTATAGATACACTTGTGCAATGAGTCTAATTACCAACCATCACCTTATGAAAACCAACTCTTGACTAAGTCAGTTGGCATATACCAAAGGGTATTTCTCCCCGCAAATGTTCTCCCATTGGCTTTTTAATCGGGAAACCTCCACTACCAGCATTCGACTGATTAGTCGTGTGGCTCCCCTACAATCATTTGTTTCTCCCTTTCCACCGTTCGAAAAATTAGTCGTGCATGTTCCAAATACTCACTTTCGTCCGATTCAGTGTGTTACCATTGGTAAATTTCTTCATCAATGCTTCTCATTGGCTAATTACTCATATTCGATCGACTGTTGGCAAACCTTCCAACACCTGAGTTTGACTGATTAGTCGGTAAACCTCCACCACCATATATAGGATTCCAAGTGTATTATCACTAAAAAATATATATTTAATTAAAATTATTAATAGTGCACTTACACTTGGCTAATCATCTATAACAGTTAATTAAATTAATATTTACCAATTACGCACTTTCATAATATACGTAGAGAGATAGGAGGGATCCCTATGACACCCTGCACTAGACTGAAGGATCATTCGCATATATAAAATGTTATTTACTTATTGGCTGTTTAGTCGACAAACTTCCACCACCTGCATTGGATCCAATATTTTCCCATTGGCTAATTACTCACATACCTTTGACTAATTTGTCGCGCGAGCTACAATTTCTCATATGCATTTGACTACCATATTGGAATGTGTTAACAAAAATAATGAGCGGTAGTGATAAAAATAAATATATACTTAAGTTTGGAAGTAGTCGAGGACGGTTCATGTGCGCACCAAGTGTAGTTAGTGTCTGTTATGCAACCCACATATATAGCAGTATACTACGTGAGATCGAACCAGACTTCTTCAGGTTAAAAAATACAGCGAGGAAACCAACACAAAAATGACAGAGTCTCCTACATGCTGTAACATGCATGCCCTCGAGCCAGCTTTCCCTGTCAACAACATGACATTTACACACGCCAACGTCGCCGCCACACTAGGCTGGGACCGAGACTGAGCTTACCAACAGGCGATTTAGGTCATTGTCAAGGGAAAGATTACATAATACAGTTGTATTATATAAGTAGAGTATTACATGATTGCACACATGTGTAATCGCACAAGTATTCATGTATGCACTTATGTAGCAGTAACTATATAATGCATATTTGCTAAGTAAACACTTGTCATGTATTCATATGCATAGGTAACTAGTACTCATTATGCAATCACCTATGTCATACGAATTTGCATAATTACACATTATGCAATCACCAACTCCGTACATTTCCTATTCTTATGACAACCAGCTAGCGAATAACCTGAGAGTGCATATATCTTACCACAAGGCGATATAATGGATCGCTATCAGATACACTTCGACATCGGACCAACCAAATCGATTGAAGTCACAAAAAGTCCTTACAGGCACTAAACCCATTTATTTTATAGTCAGTCTAGGAAGACTGTGCTGTGAATTTCTGCTACGCTCACGCATGCTTCCGAAGAATAATGTAATTAAATGTTATCGACATAGGTTAAATTTTTAATTGATAAAACACTTGAACTATATTTCGAGACCTAAAAAAATCCTATCTAGGATGTTACGCTATGGGATTTGGTATATACTTACGTCGAGAGAGTTAAGCACTAGCTTCATCACCCATCAAAATAAAAATTTGCATTCGCATAACAAATAATGATTACCTAGAGAAAGTATTTACACACAAGCACTTTGTACCTATCAATTCAAAAACATAACCGGAGTACATATTTCAATCGCATATCAAGTATTTTATCGATAGTAATGACACAATGAATACCCAAATGAAACTAGCATGTGCGTAGCCAAATACCCAGCAGCGGATTAAAAACACAGCAAATGATGTTGGAAGACATCTGGAGTTTTGTAAATCTACTCCCTGCTTTCTATCCCATCTAATACATATACTTATATTATATTCATATAATGAATTAATATACATACCTACCATTTACATAATGAAAATACACCAATAATAATTTGATCTAAAGTACGCATCATACAATAACAAAAACTAACTTCCGACTAACGTAAGTTTGATATTATGTGTAAGTTATATGCATACCACATTGTAACACACTACACAACAAACCCTTAAACAATATGCCTTTCCATTACCTTATTAAATCTGTCTACAACTCCCGTGTCACAGTCATTATCTCCCTACCAAATTATCACAGGTCGTAGATCAACAAATAACTATTTATCAACAGACAACATCCTTATGACAGTCCATTTCCATCTCTAAATGCAAGAACAACACTCTCCGCAACCCCTAAAATATATAGCTGAGTGCTTTGACTGGGAATAATATACAAACACTTTTATTCGCATATATAATATAATAATATTACATATACATATGTAATTAAAGTATATCATAATGATCTCTTTTTCAAAAATTCATACACTTTAGCAATAACGAATTCAACACATGCCTGTATTGAATCAATACTCTAAAAAACATAGAAAAACATGTCTCAAAAACATCATACCACAAAAAACACACATTATCCCAGAAAACAATCTTATACCTAAAGAAAATACCTTATACCTCAAAAAACCTTATACCTTAAAAACATACCTTATACCTCAAAAACATACCTTATACCAAAAAATCATACCTTGTTATCTCAAAAACTTTATACCTCAAAAATATATATAATGTGTGAAAAAAGAATCCGTATGCCTCAATAGCCAAAATTGAATTTATTGGTTTATATTAAAAGAAAATAATGTTTAATATTGAACTAATGTCCCATACATGTACCATTCGGACAATAAATCCATACATTCCTATCTAAGCTAACTATGATTGAAAACCTTGCTTCATCTTCCAGCGAGAATAAGTTATTGTATTGCTTCGAACCCCGACAAAGTAAAAAGAAAATATATAGACATAAATATTTATACTGCAACCCTAACATTGATACTTACACATTAAACTCTATAATTCAAATCCCGATGAGCATGCACATGCATATACCAGTTTTAATAAATACGCATTAATTGTAATTTAATATAGTATAAAAAAACACCCAAGTCATCATATAGAACAGTTTAATAAACAAGAGAGACTGTACACATCTCTAGCAATCTTCCCGAGAGGGTACTATATATACATCGGTGAATAAATGATCTCTCGAACGGTATACGTGAGTATGGCCGACCAACATGTTGAAGGCTAGGGTAGGGGAAGACTAGTTCCTGCTTTGGTGCTAGGGAATGAGGGATGACGACAAGAAATTTGTTACCTAATACCCCAGCAGATCATAACCACCAAATATGGCAGTCCGCGAAGGTATCAACACAACCCTTGTATATACCAACTTTACCATTCACTACAACATATATACTAAGCTAACACAATACATAAAACATCCGTAGATCATATCTTATACACACATACACACATGTGCACACACAAACAGAATTAAGAAAATAACTAAACATTCATCACTTGCTAACACTCCGGTTTAACCAAACACCCCAACCATTTATACTTTTCGTGAACAAAATAACATATATGGGAAGGAAATTTCATGTTTAAAAACCATCTTTGGGTAGTTAAACAGATCATAAAATTCAACACTTTTGAAAAAATATTTATGCAAAACCCTTTAAAAAAATATCTTCATTTACATCTTACATAGAAGTACTAAACAATGTATATACCTTACTCGTATATCACACAAATACCAATATCATAGTTATACCCATATTTAGAAGGACGTTGATTCGAACATTCTACCACCTTATACCTATATACACCCAAAATATTCTATTTACTAGCGAACATTTGTTATAAGAAAAAGTTACGTTAGAGCAATCACAACTCCTACACATGATTCGCTAATAACCTTCATTCAAAAACACACGATATATTGTAATTGTTTAGGTCATTTATTTTTTAGAGTTAATAATTACTTTTTTTTTCACATCCCAAAATGCCAATGTTTCATTTACAGAAACAGAGCTCACCCATTCCACAATATTATTAAATAAATATGTCGACCAGCTTTCCCCAATGCCCAATCATAATTTAATCACATAGCAACGAACTATATTGCCCAAACCTCCATCTAACCATTGTATATCGTTCCTAAAATAATTCATAATATTTCGATGTCATATCATAGTCGCTGCTAAAAACAGACCAAACATACATTTCTACATACTCTTCCAAACAAAATATTTTAACTTGTAACAACCCAAAATACTTGAACACTGCCTACAATCCATTCCTTTACATCATACCACTTATACCAAACACTTCCCTGCAAACCACCCACAATAATAAGGCTATCATATAAAAATTCCTATGAAATACTCCAGCGAATTACCATGATAAAACATTTAATCATGTAATAACAAAACACAGACACATTCAAATAATACCAACACCCATACAGTATTTTGTAACAGACCAGCAGAGCGCCGCAATGAACCAGGCCACAGGCCGCGGGCGTTTTAATAACACTAACCATGTTAGGTTAACACAGAACATACATAAAGGCGAGTGGAGCAGCGAACGAGTTCTTACTTCACAGAGCCACCGTCGGGTCAAGATGGAGCGATCATGAGTGTTCCGACCACCATAGCTGTGATGGAGAATCAGCTTTTGGCAATACTATTAAGGTGGCAAAATTACACATAGACTCTACGTCCAACATAGACTTTGTGTATTAATGTGGCTAAACTATAAATAATTAACTATCACTATTAAATAACATATCATATAATCTTGATTGAGCTCACCCAAGGGAAATATATTAATGTAATATTAAATGTATTGCAAAGCATAATTTAATCAATGTACATTTAATAAGTTTTGAAACAGTGACGTCAAACCAATATAATGCATTCTGACTCTGAGTTCGCCTTCCCCAGCTAACATAATGTAACACCACCTTAATGCAGGATGTTAAAAATAACAGTCAACTTTGAAACCTTAATGAAGTCCCATTCCAATAGGCCGTATCACTAAACAAGCTATGCAAATGTTGCAAAAGATAAAACATTATAACCATCCATTCGCAAGTCCCTTACTATTAAATATTACCAGGAAATCTAACATACCATACAGAAATATATATATTATCTACCAAACCATTAATTATGACTAACAATACCAACACACAATATGAACAGTTTAGTCAACTGGACTATGCCCAACACTCGTACTAGCAGAATATTCTCATAAAACACCCCTGTGAAAAATATTAAAACTTAATCTCTGAGAACTATATCATCATATCATACAATACACTTGCCTCGAGGAAATCGCATACCAACAGCATGAGATCGTAGAAGTTCGGAAGTCAGTACTACTTTCGAACATTCGCGCTATACTCACCATCGGCCATTACTAAAACAAATAATAATAAAAACCCCAATGTTATGATCTTCCATCTAATACTAGGATACTCGAATAATTTATGCATATATAAATATGCTCAATACTCGATTTCGCACCATCAGAGAGGCATACTTCAATTTCAAGCAGATACGATCCTATACACCCTAACTACCGTCAAAGCGATTACCACTGCTGGTGGATAACATTTGAGATTTTACTGAAGTCATGCAAGTTCATCTCATATTAAAAACATCCACAAGTAAGCAGGTGGAAAAAAATTATTATTTTCATTTGCATTCTAAACATCTCATATTAATTAATAGATGTCCTTCCTTTACTTACAGATGACTCTTTACGGTAAAAATTATTTCATCAAAAAGTTTCGTATTTATTTTCTAATTACACCATTAATATGTCAGAGAAGTTATTGCCAATAGCTATACCAATAATATATATAATATTATTATATCCAAATAGCTTAAAGTTATTTGGTATGTATCAAAACACTGAGAACGACCATCAGTATGATGATACAATTAATAAAAAAATAGTCTTCCTTATAATTTAACCTTATTTCACATAGTTGTCAAAAATACATATAATTATTTACATAACTCAAATATAACCTATATTCCACAAAAATATATATGGTTAATGCTTTTGTAGAACATTTCCTGTTTTGAATGGTCAATCACCCCTTTTTGCATACACCACCACAAACTTAAAACATGGATACATCTTGTATGAAATGTTGATTACACAGTAGCTTCATGTTGTCTGGCTTTAAAGTCCTTTGTGAATGTCTTGCTGCAATACTTGCACTCGCTTCTCGATGAACAACAAACATTTCCTTTACACATTTTGTTATGTCTGTACATGTTATCACTGCGGGAAAACACAGCATCGCAGTTATCACAGTGGAATTTCTTGTATGCGGGGTTGAACAAGCAAAGTCTGCTTTCATGTCGCCATGCATTATAGCTTTTTTCAAAAGTATTTCCACAATATTAACATTGATATCGCAATGTGTGTAGTGAATTTCCAGCGACCCTCGGTATTGACGATGTTAAGTCTTCGACTTATGATTCCATCTTCATACTACAAAAGCTTACACTATCACTAGATGATTCCATGTGTGACGATCCACCTTACATCACATCCACCGAAGAAGTAAAAAAATGCATACAGGACCCATGCATATATACTGTTTTCACAACAGAAAAATAAATTTATACTATCCATTTCAACTATCTCAGTATACATCTGCTGAGTATGCATATGTAAAATCAATATGCTTGATGCATGGGGTCATTTTGGGGTAATATGGGTCATATCGGAGTCATTAGGGTCATTTTGGTTTCATGCTAGGGCTATTCTAGGGTTATTAATGTAATTAGGGTCGCTTTGGGGTCATTTATGGGTCATGGGTCAATGGGTCAATGCTTACGTCAGCAATCTTCCATTGTACATTACACCATCTCCTGTAATAGGATGTGTCCATAACAGTGACACACTATAAAAGGGAAAAAAACTGAGTCTCTCTTCGTTCTGTTGCAGATAAGCAGGTAAAGGTCTGTAAACACATTTTATTTTCTGTTGTGCTTACGTCAGAGGGAATTATTTGGGTAAGTATACGAGTTCACTTTCTTTGTCGAATGATGCAAGTGAATTAAGCTCCGATATGATACAATTACTGATAGAATTATCTAACAGCTAGAACGTCATACGATCATTTTTCACTAAACCCTCATGATATAAAGATGTTTTGAATGATTTGTAGAGGTGACAAACACACAAAAACACACTGCTTCTATATGTCTAAAAATTAAGTGGCTAAGTCTCAAATCACTCGAGCTCAGTCAGAGAAAGAACGCTTACTTGAACAATGGACGACCTGAGAATGAGACAACCTCGACTGTATATATATATATATGAAAATTAATTGTCTGGTGACATGTATTAAGTAAAAACGGTATATGCATATTCACCCTCATCGGGATTTTAAGCATAGAATGTGATAGTATAAATGGTAATATAAATTTTAGGGCTGAAGTATATATCTCTAAATATAAATATTTTTTTAATTTGTCGGGGTTCGAAGCAATACGAGATCATATTCTCGTTGGAATGAATCAAGGTTTTAAATCATAGTTAGCTTCGATGGGATTTTCTGGAGTTATTTTCTGAATGGTGCATGTATGGGATGTTAGTTTAACATTCAATATTAATTTCTTTTAACATAAACCAGTAAAGTTAATTTTGGTTTTTGAGGCATAAGGATAGTTTTTCAGTCATAAGGTATGTTTTTGAGGTAAAATGTTTTGAGTTATAAGTTTTTTGAGGTATAAGTTATGTTTTTTTATGTATAAGGAATTTTTTTGAATTCAAAGTTTTTTATGTATAAGTAATATTTTTGACGTATAAGGTATGTTTTTGAGGTATAAGGTTTTTCGAAGTATAGGGTAGGTTTTTTGAGGTATAAAGTTTCTTCAGGTATAATGCATGTTCTTAGAAGTATAATTTTTTTGAAGCATGTTTTTCTATGTTTTTAGAGTAGTTATTCCATACAGGCGTGTGTTGAATTCATTATTGCTGAAGTGTAGGAATTTTTAAATAAGATTTTTATAATCGTATACTTAAATTACATATTTATATGTAAGTTTATTAAATCGTATATGTGAAAACGAGTGTTTGGTAGTCTTCCCAGTCAAAGCACTAATTTTTTTATCTTTTCGGTGGTGTCGTGGAGAGCATTGTTCGTATGTTGACAGACGAAGACAGAGTGTCGTAGGGAGGTTGAGTGGGGATTGATAGTTCTTTGTTGGTCGACGACATGTGATAGTTTGGTAGAGAGACGATGTCCGCGGCACGGGAGTTGTAAACAGACTGAGATAGGTAATGGAAGGTATATTGTTTAAGCATCTCTTGGATAGTTCATTACAACTTGGTATAAATATCAGTAATGAATAATATCAAATATATGCTAGTTGGAAGTAAGCTTTTGTTATGGTAGGATGTGTACTGAGTTCAAATTATTCTTGGTGTTTATACATTATGTAAATGGTAGTTACACATATTAATTAATTATGTGAATACAATCAAAGTATCTGGGATTAGATATGAAGTAGGTAGTAGGTTTTTCAAACCTACAGTTGTCTTCCAACCTCCTCTCTCTAAATGCAATATATATAGATATATATATATTTAATGGCCTTTTCGAGAACTGGACCATGTATTTCCAAAAATTTCCCAAATTGAAGAATATTAAGTGCTTCGACCAAGAATAGAACTCCAAACCGAAAATTCCTACGTCCAAAATTAAAAAAAGTATAGCTAACCTGTCCAGGAATCGAACTCAAAAGGAAAATTTTCCAAATTTCACAAAATGCCCTAGGCGAGAATCAAACATGGCACATTTGCACCAACTCTTACATGAAACCAATATATTTTCCAGACTTCCGCAAAAACTATATGTATATAATGTACCAAGCAGGAATCAAACCCCAGACTGGAAATTACCTTGACTGGAAAAACAAAAAATCAAAGTTGCACTTACCGGGAATCGAACAAGAAGTTCAAAAATTCAAGTACAAGAATGCATGTGCAAAAACTGCAACCAGAAGTCCATGTACAAAAATGCACTTTTCAGTTCACGCATGTGTAGAAATGCGCTTTTCAATGAAATGGGAGTGCAAAATACGCAGTTTGGGCTCGGAAGACTACAATCGTTCTAGTTACTGTATTATCCGTCGTACTATAAACTAAAACTCTCGTTATTATCCTCACCACAACACAGTCCAGTGCATTTACGGCATGTTTTCAGTAAGAGAAGTGTGTAACACTTAGTATAGGGATATCTATCTCATGCATATAACAGATTGACTACTTTATATATTTTCTTGACACTAATAATTTCAGGATCAAGTAAGCGTAGGCTGTTATGAAATTTTTTAAACATGATCATACTTATGAACACAGTCCCTAGTATTTAATGTCCGTTAAATTATTCAATGTTACCTAACGTATAAATTTTTCTGGTTTTATTTTTGATTCCCTTACTCATTTTCGTCAGACGTAGATATCCTCAAATTGGTTACATCGTTTCATGAATTTACTTCGTACTTAAACCATCAATTTCTTCTAGTGAATGTTTTCATTACGGTTATAATACATGTTGTTTACAATTCACAAAAATTATAAAATCCTTATATGTATAAATTAAAAACCAGATTTTAATTGTATAATAGGGGTAGCTGGGTAAGTAGAGAAGTGTTTATCCTGATTTATTTTTCCATCCCCAGCTGGTATTTACATGTCTCCAATCTAATATAGGGACAGCGGTAGCCCAGTGGCTAGGGCGCTCGCCTCCCATCAAGTTGACCCAGGTTCGATTTCCGAAGGGGTCGCTTACGGATTTTCGCATTTGGGAATAATGCCCAATGATGGCGCTGGTCGACGGGTTTTCTCGGGAATCTCTGGTTTTTCTGTCGCTTGCATTCCAGCACTGCTCTGTACTTACTTTGATTCACTCTCATCGACTCTCAATCTCCCAATGTTAGCTACCTTAACCTCTCCAATCCACTAAATCGAATATACGGGAGCTGAAGTGCAATTAAGAATGATATAGGTTGTTCGCGGTTAAATGTGCATTTTGAAATAATCCTTTCAAAAATCTTTGCCCTACCGGCTTCGTACTTATAGGTTAACATAATCGTTGACTTGCTATCCTTTTGTAGAGAGGAATTTAGAAAAATTGTGCCACTTCTTTTCGTATTTTCAAATCAGTAATTTATAAATTTGTAAATTTATGCAATCACGTAAAATGCCTATTTCAAAGTAAAGGTAGGGAATACCTCTCATTATAAAGACAATTAATATAAATAAGTTTTTTTATCTGGACTTTGTTTTATTTTCACTCAAAACATATTATTCAAATTAGAGTGTTTGTCAATCTGAGGGAACTATTCAATCCATTTAGGATATATACTTGTATCTCATAACAAATATGAATACATGCTGTACATTAACTCGTGTTTTTGCCATTATAATTTAAAGCCAAGTTTTATTAATGTTTATAGCTGAGAAGCTTCTTTCTACGCTGGAATTTCTAACAGAAAGTCAACTGAGAATCAAGTTTCTAGCCAGTGCTGTCGATAAAAACATAGCATTGCGATGTGTCTCTGCTTTTCACTTCTGTACCAAGTGGAATTATTTTATGCCTCTCCCTTCATCTTCACCATTTGCAGGTCTAGTCTTCCTCCAAGAAAGTATGTGACCAAATACACTTATAGACATTGAATATGGTTTATGAATTCAGGTAAAATATTATTTCAGGGAGTAAAACTGGTATCTTGAGTAGTGAAAACATATCGGAAGGAAATATTTCTCTGAGATCATCTATAATTCTTTATAAAAAAAAAGGAATATAAGAGTAACTCCTGCAATATTCATGAACAGAAGTAACCACATACTTACTGCTGTGATCATCACGCTTTTAAATAATATGTTTGCAGAGGTCATTGTTAAGCATTCTTATAGGCTGTTCACGATAAAGTAAGCACTTTTGAAATCAACCTTAGAAAAAAGTCGCTGCCCCTACCTACATATGTTTTAACGGACGCACTGAGTGACATGCACCCTGTAAAGTTGGTAACGATGGATGGGGATTAGTTCCCGTATCTTAACGTTGAATAAAAGTGTTAGGTAGCGATTTATGATGATTTAAATTATTTCTTTCGCGTTGTGTTAACTTTTAAAAGCATCAAAGAGTAAAAATGAGCAAATTTGTAAAATACTTACTTTTCCAAAAATTTCACAGTTTAACTTGACCGATGCATGAATAAAGTGATGAGGCCCATGACAAGGTTAATCTTACATAAGGCGAAATAGTACACAACGTGCGTACAAGTAGATCTTAAGCAGGGCTTTCAAAAGTGATCATTTTACCCAACTAAATAAATCATAAAAATTGCTCAAAATCAACATGTTGCACTTCAAGAGCTGAGAGGGCTGTAAACAGTCAATTTGCATTAATTTGTAAAACCAAGAGATAATTTTTTCAAAAGCTGACTTAAAGAAAGAGTTTGGGACTATATATCCTTGAATATAAACAACCCGACAATAAACTGTCGCTCCAGTAAAGCAGTTATCAAAACCTTAACCTTTGCAGCTACTGTGGTCATATACTTTCACTGTTAAGTCTCCGATGAATGTTAACAATTGCTGACAAGCGAATAGTAAACTTGAGTGTTCCATCACACCATTCAACCCACCATGTAGTGCAAAGGTGTGTTACTGTTATTCTCCAACAACTGACGCAAACTTGTACTGTGCATTGGACAAGAAAATGTCGTAAGCGAATAACTATGAGTATCAGTAACTAAAATCATCAAAAGGTATTCCAATAATGTTTTCGGAAAATGTTACCTCAATGTGTCTCTCCAGTAATAGAAAGTTCTTTACCATGTGAAAATTACTGTTGTTAAAGTATTTGCCTTTGTTTTTACATCTAATAATTCCCCATTTTTATTTGAAATACAATTATATAATACCTTACTTAAATCACAGTACAAAATGAACTACCAATTGATGAGCCGTACTTCCGCTTTGGTGGACAAATCAAGAACTCGATAAAAACTACAGCAGAAAATTCAGTCCTTGCGATCATTTAAAAGAATAAATGTTATTTTTATCCTGCAATATTTGATTATACGGTTTTTGGGAAAATTTGATTGTGCACGTAACTTTAGAGAAGGCAAAGTGCAAGTGTTGTCCAAGCAGATTTTCTACAGCATCCGACCATAAATGCAATGTATCTCTAAAGTGAGTCTAAATGATACTTTATATAAGCTGTATGATAGGCGCTTCTTTTCTTAACATATTGTTGTATACGAAATTGTGGGAGCACTTTCAGAGAAACATTTTGTAGTACCCCTATCTCAACACCAGCTCTCTCTTTCTCCGTTGATACAAAAAGCGGTTCAAGAACTTAGTCTAAATGTTATGGATATTTGTCACAATATTTTATGCCCAAAAAGTTTCATAAATAAGTTTCGTATATGGATGCTGAAAGAAACTGAGGATTCAAGGCCTATTATTATTTATACACCTACGATGACGGAATTTCACAGTATTATGTTAGACAAAACACACTGTGAAAATTAAGAATACAAATACTACAGTTTAAATAAATCGCTTTAATTTTATTTAAAAAAAATTGTAGTCTACATGCAAGAATGAAACATTAAGAATAAAATCTTCTAAAAAATGGTTAAATATGTTTTTAATATGTATATATTTATTGCTGTCAATAGAACAAAGCTACATAAGACAAAGTAGAAAACAGAGCCAATATAAAGGCACTGGCACAGCAAAAGAAAAAAAAATTCCCAACATTTTACTTAAGGAAAGTCACCATTTTCGAAATAATTATGTGCTGCGCTTAAAATACAATCAGTTTGAATTGAAGAAAGTTATTCATATAATGTACGTAAATTTATATTTGCTTTATTTTATTATCCTTTATGTCTGAGAAGCCAGTTCAGAACGCAGATGCTAAATATACGTCGTTCTGCCATCCTGTATGCGCCATACATCAATCAATTTAAAATAATTGCAAACCGCATAAAATGAAGCCACAAATACTCTTTATGATTAGGGAAAAAATTAAAAAATATAACATTACACGACCTTTCACATAAAGCTCCACTGTTTTTCCAACAATACATGAAAAAAAAAAAATGAAAAAAACGTGGCTGATATATCGGATTTGAAATTTCTTGCACAATCAAAATAAGCCAATTTCTGGGTCCTTGGCACTGAAAAAGTTAACAGAAAATATTTGGTTGCAGCACTTTCAAAAATGATAGGCGATTGAAGCTATTGCTTTATGAATAACACCGGTGCTTTAGAAAAAAGAAATTACATTTACAATTTTAGTTGAATGTTCCACAATACGGGTTAAGTGCAAAATATTTTTACCTATTGATTAGAAAGTAAATGAAGTATTTATAAATTTAAACAGTACGGCACAATTTCATCATCGCATACAATGAAATCCTTTTGTGCATTTATTGCAAATTGACTAGAATAACTGTCAGTATGAGAGTTCTGGTTAAGATATGTTTGATTGTTTGATAAATACAGCAGGTATGTGACACAAATGGCGACAAAGCATCTATTCTAAAAACAATAACATTGGATCCTTTTTAAATTACTTATTTCATGCTGTTCAACAATTCTTTCGGAATGTTAATTCGTTGATATTCTTTCCGTAGTTTCAAAACTATGATATTAAAACATATTATACTCCAGTTGGCACTACCTTTCAACTAGATTTAATATATCGCGCACTAAAGTACTGGCAGCATACTGAGTTAATTTCTAATAAGTCTAATTGTTCTGTAGACTAAGCATACCAACCAAAAATATTTATAAGGCTGTCATTTTAAAAATCAAAATTCTACTTACTGAAATCACATTTGTAAAGGATGACCTACCAAAGCGCCATCTTTTAGCCAAATGAGGCGGCCACATGTTGAGTAGTTCCGGAGATGTGATATAAAATCATAACAATTTATGATAATGTTATGTTACAAAATGAAGAAGGAAAGAGGTTTGTAACTGGCGTATTTATTACTCTTTATAGGTAAAGCTAACATGTCGATTTCAGTTGAAATTGGTTATGTAGTTCCGTATAAAAAGCATTCGAGCATTAAGTGGCTTAGCATAACATTATTAGGGTATTATATTTGGCAAGAACAGTTTGAAAGGTTCCAGAGACATTGCGTAGCTTTTATATTATTTATGTTTGTGTTATCTTCCAAAATAGCAGGCCACTGACAACACGACTATTTGAATTCAAAGCTTGTAGACTATTATGTGCTGTCGACGCAGCAATTTCATTTCGAGTCGGTTCTATAGTTCCTGCAAAATTACACAGCACTAAAACTACTATTAAAGGAATGAATTTAAAAAAAAATCCATCTGATTTGGTATATATGTATGAAACTCGGGTTTTCATAAGTACTACAAGCAAGTGTGGTGATAGTTGGTACATGGAACATACGTTTTAAGAGATCACATACCCAAGACAGTCGGCAAGCCACAAGGTGCCATGCTGCCAGTTCTCGACGGAATGCCACTCGTACTTGGCGATGCTCAGGTCGTAATGTCAGATGTCGTAAGGCACACTGTGATGACAGATCCCGCTCCGCTAGCCACCTGGATATGGTATTGGTGGACACAGGTTTATCCTCAGCTGCCACATGTCGCTGGATGGTGCGCAGTGACGCCTATGGAGTTCTTACAGCCTGCCACACGATGAAATGATCCTCCCAGCTGGTGGTCCACCGGTGTCGAAACGAGCCTTCTCGACAGGTGTGTGTACCATCCTGTTCTACTGCGTCCAACACGTGACTCAAAGTGTAGGCAGAAAGGTCCAATTAAAACAAACTGTTTTATTAAAGAAGAGTGTGACGATACTGCGAATGTACTACAGAATATATAATAGGTAATAAAATTTAAAGTCAAAGTACATTTCACATACCTCATGCATATTTAACTGCATCATGACCTCTTATCTCGGAATATGCGGCATTTCACAGTATCCTTAAAATGTAATTAAGTGCTGCACCTACAAGCAAGCCATTCGCAAATAAAACGATATAACGAATGGAACAAAGAGGCCAACGTATTATTTTTTTGTGCTATTGGGGAGGGTGCAGATAAATTTCATCAACAACAAGTTATTATATATCAGCCACCAATAAAATTAGGGGTATATGTCATGTATTCAGCGGTGAAATAACATCCTCAGCACTGAATGCATGTTATCATGTGCACGTGTACAAACTATTAAAATATATTGTGCCGTCTCAAATACGACACTACATTTTTACATGCGTTTTTAATTAAGACATTAAGAAATTATGTCCCTACAATTTTTTATGCGACTATATTAATGTTTCAAGTATGTCACCATATTTTTGTCTATTGAGTATGCCTCTATGCTTTTTTGTAATATGCGTGTCTATCAATTTTGCTGTCTCATTTTTTTTAAATTATTTTTAAAACATAATTTTAAATGTTTTTATCAATTACTACATTACTGAGTATTATCATTGTATCTGCCTTTGCTAATTAACTAAATTTTAAATACTGTCGGTATTCTAATTAATTGCCTAATTCTGAGTTTTTTTTTTTTTATCATTTCTCTCGTTATTTTATTACTTTTATTAAGATGGTTAATAATTATTTTATTCTCATTTTGAACTGAATATGAGTTGCCTGATTAGCAAGTAGAGTTTATTTCCTATATATTAATTAGTCTCCATATTCATTTTCAAGTATCTTATATACTTTTAACATTAGTTTATCTTGCGATATAAATCGATTAAATTTCTTCTCTACCTACTTCATATGAGTTTATTCATATTTTAAAATTAAAGCCTTTCACGAAAGCCTTTTTTTTTTTAAGTTTCATTTCAATATTGTACAAGTCGTACTTGCAAAGCTTTGTTTTCAAACTCGTTAGCGTCATCCAGAAACGTATTTCAGTACTTGTTTTCCTTTTTCACTGGACGTGCTGTGAAACGTAGCACATTCCTTTGCCGCGCCGGCCGTAGCCCTCTCCAACCTGTTTTTACTCATATTCGAGCTGATTTACCTCTCGACCTAATATTTATTATTATTTGACAAGCAAGTATTTTCCTTTTTCATTGGACGTGCTGTGAAACGTAGCACATTCCTTTGTCGCGCCGGCCGTAGCCCTCTCCAACGTGTTTTTACTCATATTCGAGCTGATTTACCTCTCGACCTAATATTTATTACTATTTGACAAGCGAGTATTTTCCTTTTTCACTGGACGTGCTGTGAACCGTAGCACATTCCTTTGTCGTGCCGGTCGTAGCCCTCTCCAACCTGTTTTTACTCATATTCGAGCTGATTTACCTCTCGACCTAATATTTATTACTATTTGACAAGCAAGTATTTTATCTTCCCCATTTTGTAGGATAATTTCATCCTTTTGTGCCACGTACGATTCCCAGCATGACCAATGTGTTTCTTATGACACTTCTCTTTATATATGTTTTCTTTCTCAGTCCTACCATGTTACTGTAGACACATTTATGCGATGTTATGTGGTGATTCTATTTCTGAGGGCTGAGTTTTTTCTTTTGAAGTGGATCAACTACAATTTTTTTCCCCTTTTAGTGTACATGAGGCACAATTTTTAGCAGGTTGGGTAGTTTTATTTCTATAAGATGCTACCAACGGCACAATATATGGGGGAATTTAGACAGTGTCACGTTAACAATGTAATTACGAGCGATAAAATGACTGAATTTTCTACATTTTTAGCATGCGATTTTTATAGGCTGTTCACGGTAAAGTGAGCACTTTTGAAAACTTTCCCATTTGGAATATTAGTCAATAACAATTTTTTTTTTTTTAACATCAGGCTAACTTCAGTGTGCAGTGGAATATACACACTTATTTAATTACTGACTTTGCAATATTCATTTAAATAGTTGATTAAAGGATAAAAAATGGCTGAAAGGGAAAAGTAACTAGGGCCTCAAAATTACTCAGTTTACCGTGAACAGCCTTTATTGTGACATTAGATAATAGTCTGTAAAAGTATGACACTAGAGGAAAATTACTTTTTTAGAAACGAATATAATAAGTTACGAGAATCTTTAATTATATATGTTGAATAAATCTCAAAGTTGAATGAAATTGATACGATAGGATTGTGATGAAAGTAATTGGATATGTTATTATAATGTCATGAAATGCGTATATTTCTTGGAATTTTGTTGTGCAACTCCCGCGTGTTTCAATTTTAAACAAAAATGAAGTTTAATCAATACTGTCTTTACCGTAGGTGAGCCAAGTGCCAGAAATTTCTCGCAATTTCTGTGACTTAATGTTTTAGCTGAAACCAGATTTTGTGTCAAAATTACTTTTTGAAATTGGTACGAATAATGGTTTCCAGTTAAAATTATCATATTTGAGCTACATCGGTTAATTTGGTTTTAAAGTGATTAGGTATCTTTATACAGGTTTCATCTTTATCGAGTCAGAACATCTTATAATATTCTAAATTTATAGTAAAAATTTACTCTTGAACAGCCTCAATGCTAGGATTTCAGCTGATTTTTTAATTATATGTAGAAAATGGTGTATTTTATTTTATTTACGGCACATTCTTAACGTTCCCTAGCCATAATATGCTACATTGCGTATGTAGATTCTATGATAATGAAATAAGATTTTTGTTAAATTTGTTACATCAAATTTACAGGATGGAACCTACTTTAAGTTACTTTTCTAAACTCTCCCCATTATTATTGTAACGACTGCGATAAAACATTCGAGTTCAAATTCACGTTTTATCACACCATGACAATCATAATATTTGTTCAACAGAATGTAGAGAAAATTAATTTTGAAGAAACTTAAAGATTTTTAGTATTATCTTAAGCTGTGTCTCATTTTAAATAAACATCAAAACCGACTGACATTTTGATTTTATTAGTACACATTTATATGTATTATTTCATAAAACCTTTCACTTTATGTCAAACCTCCATTCCTTTAAAAGACTTTCATATTAAAAGCCGTTAGATCATATTGAAAATCGAAAGTATTAATTTTAAATAAATAAATCCAAATATTTATTAATTTTAAATAAATAAATCCAAATATTAATTTTGCAGCACTTCATACTATTATTATTATTAACAATCGGGGTACTGTGGAAGAAAGACAGCAAGATTGAAAATGAGGCCGCCTCTACTTATCGATTAAATGTTATTGGGGTAACCTTGTGTTCTAATTGAAATAATAATAGTAGCAAAAATTTCATACTCAATGAATTCTAGGAAAATTGCGAACGGTGGCATGCAATTTGCGGAAACGGCACGTAAAAATTAAGATCTTCAATTTAAGTTAATTGAAAATAATTTGTTCAGGGAAATGGCGATACATGTCAAAATAACTTTAAGAGAACAAAGTTTCGTAACCTGCGAAGTAAATGAATTTTTTCCTTCGACAAAATACTCTTATGGAAATTTGATATAAACTGTGACATTCTTATAATTAAGAAATATATGTGTTCTCTATATGTAATATTTTGAGATTTGCGATTCTGGTAGATCGTACGAGATGGTTTACCCGAAGTCATAAATTTGGCAAGGGTAAGTGGGAGAGATATTGGAGGCTTTTATAATTGAGGGCTTCAACACCAGTTGGAATGAAGCAAGATTGATATGAAGCAAAGATAGATTGCCGTAATTGGGAAAACGGAATTATCCTGAGAAAACTCACTAGCCAATGGTGACGTCCATCACATTTGCCTTACGAGTAGATAAGAGCGTCAAAACAATGGAAACTGAACCCATTTCGGCAAGATTTGAGACAACTACAGACTAGCACTAACGAATTAATAAACGCTTTTAAATTTTGTTTATAAAATAACATCACTGTACCTAATTTATCCATAATTTACCACCTTATGCGAAATATGCATTTTTAAATTTACTTGATACGATTACGTCTTTATGAAAACATAATCAGACCTCAAAAAATTTTTAATACATAGCCAGTACTTCTCTTTTCTTTCTGTAACACGCCGGTATTATTTTATATCATTTGTAAACATTGCAGTATTATAAAGGATTTTCGTAAATACGAAAATGTTACCGAAAATGGGGTTCAAGCAAAGATAACAGAAAGAGCATTGCGAATTTTTTCAGAGAAGAGGCCTTCCGTCCTAAAGGATTCATACACTATATTTATAAAGCGTGAAAACGTGGTCCATAATCAAATTGAAAGATCATTGAGTGTCACATAATTGGTTACTTAACTTTAACACTAACCAGCGGCTGCCTAATGTCACTGAAGGCTGCTTCTCACAAATATTGTTTTTAATATTTTAATAATTACGATATTTTAAGTAACGTATGATAAGCATAATCTCACACCGAATTTCGAATTAATATAGGCTATTTCAACATATTTTTAATTTTTCATGTTATATCTGGTTATTTGTCACGATAGTAATGAATAATTACTCATCATGAAGTGCTGCATACAAAATTGGTAAATTATTTTTGGAGATATAGCATAACACTAACAGAAGCAATTTCGTAACGAAATAACAATGCCCCAAATGTTGAATGTGATTCGCTTATTAAATTACGATAAAATAAAATATCGAAAATATAAATTGGATTCAATAAAAACCGATTAGATAACCAAATGTGTATAATAAAATTCTAGAAACCTGGGCAGTTCACCAGGAAAAAATTAAATTCTCGTTTTACAGGGTATACAATATTTATTTTATTCAAACATAAAAATTTTTCTAATCATATTATTTTCTTTTGAAAACATATTTATTTTTGGGAACAGCGAACTTATGTAAAATTTCGACTCTACTTCTATAATCATTAAATTATTTGGCAACATTGTTTTTCTCTAAATACCCTCCTAAAAACAATACGAAGAAGCAGGAAAATTGGAATGAAGAAACTCACATTATCATGAAATATAGTAGCATTATAGAAATGTTTGTAATGACATATGTAATTTCATAAGTTAACTTGACTCTACTAAAATGTTTACATTAAGACAATTAGGTTGAAAACTTTTATCTTCTAGTGAGTGGTAAAAACGAAAAATATATTATATCAATTATTTCATAATGTAGCTATCAATATATGGAAATAGTAGGGAATAGCCGATCGACGGCTAAGGGCGTGGGACGTCCGAGCCGGAGCCGAGGATCCGCCATGTTGTTAAGTCACCCAACTGTCATATTGGATGTCATTGAACTTTTGCCCCTGACCCATGTGACATTTGACCATGACCTTGACGTATAGGACCTTTTACCCTTAAAAAACAAAAAAAAATTCAAAAACCCTCAAAAAATGTAAAAAAAATCTTCAATTCTAAAAAAATTCCCAAAAAATTTATTATCGAAAATTATTAACAAATTACTAAAAATTAATAAAAAGTTTTTAAACGTATCCTCAGAAATGACCCATTTTTCCTCAAAAATGATACAAGCCCCCATTTGCAGAAAGAAGACTTTGAAATCCAATTTCCGCCCAATTTAAGTAAATTATGACCTACAGAGCAGTGGCGGCCATATTGGTTTTTTAGGCATACCCTATCCCAATTCGATTCAAGGGATACAGGATAGAAGTCAGACCTAAGTATCAGCCATCATGCATCCATATTTTATGCAGATGACCTTTGACTTAAGACCTTTGACCTGGAAAATGAAAATATCCAAAAAATTCACATAAAATTCCAAAAAAATTCCAAAGATTTGCTATAAAAATTTATTATAAAATTTTAAAAAATTACTTATAAATTATTTAAAACCCTATATTTTTCTTTAAAAACTTATATTTATGAAGGACCCTCCAGCACCACCAATTACTCACCTATGTTAGACTCCAGCAGTCGACTGACTCCCTCACCCCCACTCACCTCACCTATACTCATTTCGCCATCGTGATTTTTTCATTTGTCATTTGTTTATACATTACTGGAGGCCACCATCATGGTAGGCGATTGCCCTCTTGATAGCTGGCGACTAGCTTGGTAGGCGACCACCATCTTCGTAGGTGACCACCATTTTAGTAGACATCACTCATCCTACATATTGGAAGCCAATAACCATGACTTTGACCCCGTGATGTTTAATGGCCTTGATAACAAAAACTTGAGGAAAAATACATAAAAGTCAACAAGAATAACACATTACAGACTACCACAACCATATTAAATGCAGACTACCTTGACCTTGGCCCCATGACCTTGAATTACTTCAAAAACCCGAGAAAAATCTATGTGAAGAGGCAGAAACTAGCCGAGACGACCCACCATCCACACACCTGCTGTCAAACTTAACCTTTCAGATTA
Organism: Dryococelus australis; assembly: GCA_029891345.1. NCBI lineage: Eukaryota > Metazoa > Arthropoda > Insecta > Phasmatodea > Phasmatidae > Dryococelus > Dryococelus australis. The sequence continues at coordinate 214,412,779 of CM056994.1, forward strand.
CATCCCCACTGCATATAATATACAATTGTGCAAGCCCTATGGCATAATATTGACGTTGAACCAATCGTAATGCACCATTAATACATTGTGCAGACACTGACCAGCCAATCACAGAGTTACCACATGATTGCAGCTGACCAATTACATACAGGCATTGAGACATCACACAGCCACACATACAGACGCAGGTAGGCAGGCTTTAGATGCTAGTTCCTTGATGACATTACCATGCAGTTATATTTTCTACAGTTTCTTCCAGACAAGTTCTTCGCTCACCTATAAATCATGGCCGCACTTAAAGAGACAACTGACTCCTGTTGTCGGGCGTACCCCTCACAAGACGGACCCATTGAACCACTGACCCATTACCCATTGGCCTATTGTTCCATTATGACACCTGATTGAAGTGCTGACACCTAATGACCCATTAATGACCCCTAATGATAACAAAATTGCACCTCATTGTGGCCCATGTGACCTTTGACCATGACCTTAACCTCAAGGACCCTTGACCCCAAAAAATGAAAAAAAAAAATTAATTCTCAAAAAATTTTCAAAAAATTCTAAAAAAATTTAAAACATTCCAAAAAAATCCTGAAAAAAATTTGTATTAAAATTTATTAGCAAATAGTTGAAAATTAATGAAAGTTATTAAAAGGATCCTCAGAAATTACCCATTTTTCCCATTGTGGTGCTGCGGTTCTAATCGTGGTGCTAATTGCAATGCTGATTGTGAATATGGTGCTAATTTCGGTGCTGATTACAGTGTTGATTGCGATTGTGGTGGTGAGTGCGG